>CM046846.1:7255892-7407000 GCA_025618425.1 Heliocidaris tuberculata
TCTGTAATATTAGTTCATCTAGAAAACAAATATAATTAAAACTAAAAAGATATAACTTTATCATTCAAATATTACACGTTATACTCCCCATTTAAACAGGTATTTAGATTTGTCATTAAACTATACATAAACGACTAAAATCACCTAGATGGATTGTTCAACGAAGGGCTCTATCATGTTTATAATTATCTCTCTCGAGTTTGATATAGGTCTAAAATTATAGTTTGTATCCCCACAAACCAGTTTGAGTCCCGTTTTATCAGTGCTATATACATTTATTTTACCTTTTCTTCTTTATTTCTTTTTTTTTTCAAATAATGATTTATACAAGGCTTTATACACATGATACAGGAGGCGTCGTCTTATTGTTGTTTTTTTTGTTAGTTCACCGACTCAACTGAACACATTCTTTAGGAATTATTAGCTTCGCGATAATTTACTCGACTGTTGAAAAAAAAAAAAAAATGTGAGGCGCAACTTGTAAGTTTTTTTCTTCCCATTATCAGATTTGAAGGGCCATACACTTCACACCCAATACATTTTGAAGGAAGCTCCTCTAGACTTTCTATAGAAATGTCAACTGTATCTAAGCCATCTAGGAATCACAAGCAACCCAAAGGACTTCTTCTTGCAGCTTCTCTGATCATGCTGACGTTTCGTAGTGCTACTTGAGAAGACATCATTCACGACCACCTGCAACACTTCAGAAAAGAAAGGCCCAAATACTGTCTTTCACTGGAAATGGCTACTCCTGCTTTGAGATGAAAAGATGTCAATTTTTATAACAATAATATCTTGAAATGACATCAAAGTCCTTTTGTAGCTTTCACACAGGTGTGCTGGAACACCATACAGGTAGGCCTACAGGTGTGCCGTCATATGAAATAGTTGGAATTCTTACTTATTCAAATGTTGTCATTACAAAAGTAAAGTTTTGTTTCTC
Organism: Heliocidaris tuberculata; assembly: GCA_025618425.1. NCBI lineage: Eukaryota > Metazoa > Echinodermata > Echinoidea > Camarodonta > Echinometridae > Heliocidaris > Heliocidaris tuberculata. The sequence goes on from CM046846.1 coordinate 7,256,836, forward strand.
ATGCTATCGATCGAGTTGATATCGCGGCTAAGAATCGGCGCGCAGGTCGTCGTTGCTGATTGCGCTTTTGTGTTTTGAGTGGGCTTAAGCGTGTGAACACCTAACACTTACATTTTCTCTGTCCGATTCTCCAAGCGGTGAGGCAAAGAAAAATAGACCGTGTTGGGAATAAAAAGTGGCCGTCTGATATCCTCTTTGAGACGGTCAAAGCCTACAGACGAAGAAGATCAGATGAAGAAAACCCAGACAACTGTCACAGAAGAAGATGATCAATGGCAAACTAAGTTTGAGAAGATTTTACAGCCATATAAGGGGGAGTGGTGTAATCGGCTTTGAGACCTACAGCGTTGCTTTCGATCATAACAAAAATGACAGTTTGAATTTTAGAAATCTATCTGCACGTGTTACACGAGTTTTATGATGTTTTTACCAGATTTCAGTTTATTATTAAGCCTTACAAAATAAAAACTGATGATAGCAACACAACTTTTTCATCACATCCCCCTTGGAGCTAGTGTTGTAGAAATTGTTAGTATATTCGAACATTATCATGATTATGATCTTTCAAGAAAAAGGTTTTTAAACAGAGGCAGAAAAACAAACATCCTCTTTTCACTTTTTGGTGAAAAATTCAAAGTTGTGAAAGTTTTTACAGTGCTATTGGAATCCGATATTACAGATGGCAATTTTTTAGTTTTGTTGTGCGGTATTTAAGTGTGTTGGTTTTATGGATTATTTGAAATTATTATTTAAAACTTTGAAAGTTTCTACTGTTGACTGTAGGGTAAAAATCTTTTTCATTTATATGAAAAGTGCTTCATTTCAAATAATAATTTCAAATAATCCATAAAACCATCACACTTAATACCGCATAACAAAACAAAAAAAGTTTGCCATCTGTAATATCGGATTCTATTAGCACTTAAAAAGATATTTTACAATTTTGAATTTTTATTTTAAAAAAAGGAACAAAGTTACAATGACCATAATAGATTTTAACATATCTGCATATAGCACATTCAGAAGACTAGGAGGTTTGCAAATAAAAATAGAAATATATCAATGCGACTAAAAGAAATATTTTGTTTCGATTTTTATACCCCATCAACATGATGAATAAATTATTTATGTTTAGAACGTACGACTTTTATGATTTGGAAATGACAACGATTGTTTGCCGGAATATCAAAGGAAAAACCTGTAAAGGTTTGTCCCCGAAGTTTATAAATGATGTCTGTGACAATAATGATTTTTCTTTTCCCCAGTACATGGTCCCTAGCATTTCAAATTGTTTAGAATCTTTAACTGCTGTACTTTCTGTCCTCTTCGCAGATCTTCTAATTTTCCAACCAATAAATCGATTCCCTTTTTTCTGTCCGTTTCCAACAATATTGCCCCTTTTTTTTCGACCGCAGTCAGACTTCTTTGACAAATATAAAGACAGCCCACTCAAGCAACTATGAGTTCAGTCAACCTCAAGTATACATAGGACATATCAAGCTTTGTTCAAATCCGTGACGATGGTTTCTCTAAATGAGCAATTCTTTCTTTTTCGTCTGTTCTTTACCGCCCAATTAACAGATCGAAGATACCTGTATTGTCAAGGCGTTGCAGGGGATGAGCGGGATTGGGCACCCGCCGGGACATCGAAGCTGAACCGTTTTGTCCGGAAGTCAACACCATACAAATCTCGCAACGGGTGGGACCAAAAGTGATCCGTTTAACGTTTCGTAATGAATAACACTTGAAGATTTGTAAGAAGGCTGTCACAGTAGTACCGTAATTAAGTTGTTTTTAACTTCATTACAAGCTTCAAGCTTTAAATCTATATATCGTCTTATCCGATTGAACTACACCGTTCTCGTTTTTCTCATAATGAAGAAATTGTTCTTTATTTTCATAGTTCAAGAATGCTAGGTCTAAAACAGTTAAACCTCTCTGGCTCCTTATATAAGAGTTCTAAACAGAAGACAGTGGCTGTTCACCGACACTTCCGATATAATGCTAAGACGTAATTCCATGCATGCTATCTTATTAAGATGTAGATAGAGTCAGCTCCAGTCTTTCAAATCCAATATGTTCATTAAGCTGACTCTATACGCGATTTATTGGTTGTTGAAAGGTTTACTTCCTTATAGTACTTTGCAATTGATATTAATGATGGTAATGACAGTGACGGCTATGATGGTGATGGTGATGAAAACTAAGCGCTTGGCGATGTATATGATTGTCTCCATGCCTGGTATTGGAGGAATGAAGATGGGGCGTCATCGTCATCGTCTCCATCTTCATCCCGGAGAAGGTCATGGTGAGATGCTACTTAGGGATGATGTCATTAAGAACCAACCACTTCTGAAAGTTAACGTCAGGGTTAGAGAAACATCCGAAAATTGGTTCCAGATATTCACGTGTGTCCCAGGATGGCTGAATGGATGGCTGGTGTATATATAGGGTGAAAACCGATGCAGCCCCCCCCCCCCCCCCCCGTTTTGATGCTGAGGAATACAACTTGCAAAGAATCTGCAGCAAAGGGAGCTGTCCAGATATTTACCCCCTCCCCGTCTACAACAGGTGTACAAACCCTCACGTTTAATGCCAATTTAAAAAAATCACTGCAACTTGCAGAGGGTTTTCAAAGATACATTAACCCCCCCCCCCACCCCCATCCCCTCTACAAATTATTCCGCCCCTGTTTATTAATTTCTGGATACGCCACTGGTTAAACTAGTAAATCCTTTCCGTTTTGGTGACTCAACCAGTCAACTGGAGTTATGTACTAAGGCTATGAAGCCTATAATACTTTGCTATAAAGGGCCTATGGATTTATGTGGCATCCGGATCCACGTATCATGTTTAACCTTTTCATGGGAAATCGTTTAAAATCTGCAGTATTTCAATTAAATTCATGTACATGTAGTTGCAAATCGTTAGACAGTAGTCCGATATGTTAATATGTTTGTACTATATTGGATTTTTATGAATATGTTTTAGACGTTTCCTTTCTTCTTTCAAAGTTTTTATACGAGTTTATGATTCACGTATTACTCGACCAGTATACAACATTCACTGTAATGTCATATTGTAAAAAGTAGAGAAAAAAATGAATACCATAACTGTTTCGAAAGTAGAGTTTATAATGAAAAGTTATACAGAATTGTAAAATGATCTTTGCCTTGAAAAAGTTTTCTAAATACAAGGCTAATGATTATGTTATGGAATAAAATCGACCTGGAAAAAACTTGGTATCTTTAACTTAATTCAGATTATACCTTTAAGCAGTGGCATAGCGTGGACTCCAGTCATATGAGGGGGCACTGGCATGGGGGGGGGGGAGGGGCAACTGTCTCACTTGATAAATGACGTGCGAATGAACAAAGCCATCGATTTAGAGAGCGAGGGAGAGCATATTATCATCTTCTCTTCTCGTCCTTTTCCCTCTCCCCTTTCCTTTTCTATCCCTTTCTCTTTTTACATGTTTCCCTTTTTTCGTTATTCGATTGGGGGCACATTCCCCCTTACCCCCCAACGCTTCGCCAGTGCCTTTAAGTGTATGATTCATGGGATATGTTTACTGCTCAGTCTATCGTTTTTTATCCTTACAGATTGTCATATTTACCGAGCTAAATTTTTAGCAAATAGATAATTTCCAGTCCCCCTGTGAAGGAAAACACGGCTCACAATGTGAAAACAAATAATTTAGTTGAAGTTGGCATTTAGTGTCGTGAATTGGGCGGGAAGATTGAGCGGATATTTGTTTAAACTACTTCTTTTATATTCTGACCCAACTGAACTCTTTTTTTGATTTGCCTATTCACCTTCGATTTATGAAAGGGAGCGACAAGGTAGAGAGAAAAATCTGTTTGGATCACGAACGATCCCCGGAGTCTTTTATTACGGTTACCATTCACTCTATAATGATTTAAATGTATCATGTGGACTGATTTCTAAGAGAAACATTAATACATTTACAAAAGTTGAAAAGCATTTTACGCAAAAGTCCTAATAAATCATCCACAACGAAATAAGAATTCCGAAAAATTAAGAGGGTTTTTTTGTACTTAATATAGTATGACAAATGGGTTTCAGGGGGAGGGGGCACGGACCGGTCCCGCACCCCCCCCCCCCCTTCCGCATATCTAACAGTGGGTATAGTGGGTTTACATAAAGGTCTAGATCTACAGAGATGTTCTATATTTTAGCGTGCCTGAATAAGCTTCAGGGGCACTGGCGCTTTTTATCGAATCATGTGTACATGATCATCCTAGTCGATGACTATACAAATCTAAATTTCATATCGGAGAAAATAACGAACCATGAAAACAAAACTTTTTTATACAAAAGAAACTCCCCTCTTAATGCTTTAAACCCCACTGACAAACAAAAGTAACTTTTCACGGATATGGTTGAGTCCGTATCTTTTTTTCCCCCGCAGAAACACGGTTACAAAACTCATAAAAGAGCAGAGCTCTAATTTGGGTGGAGGAAAAATAGAAGGGTTCAGTAAAACTGCGCTTCAAAACTGTTTTCATAACTGTGTTTCAAAACGCCCTGGCTTCGCAATTAAGCTACAAACGCACCCTCATAGTCTTTTTACAGTTGAACTTGACCTATTTTCATTTCTTTTTTCTCTTTCTCTCCCGTGTGTCGAATATGTATGTTATTGTTCCCATTATTGTTAGAATTCTCTGTTAGCTTAATGACCGCGGGACGTGATCTTTAAGGATTAAGAATCATTGTAAAGGTGCTAAGGATTAAACGCAGACAGCACGATACAAATTGGAAAGTAAACCTTCACATAATGTACATGCTGGGTCAAAATCTACCTATTTTAATTCTCGGTTGGTGGCAAAACAACAATGACAGTTGCGACTTTTATTGCTCAAATATTCCAACGACAGTGCCATGATGAAGTTTGTAGTGATTTAGAAAAGCTGTGAATCCCTTTGATTTAATTTCATTTAATTCTCTTCTAACGCTAGTAAGGGCTCCCCCCCCCCCCCCCCGTGCTTTATCTTTACTTTCGACTCTTTTAATTTTATCTGTTTGGCATTTTCTATATTTTGAATAATGATCTATACCATATTTTCAGTCAGCATGATCATTTCATTCTCGTATGCCCTATCCTTATCCAATGTTGTGAATGTTGATAATATTGTAAACGGAGGACAAAGGGGGCTCTGTGTGAACATCTTTGTTTGATTTATCATAATTTTTAACAGATCAAATAATCTGAAGGGTATCGAATTTTTGATAGGTATAATGCATGTTCATAGCAACCTGCTCTACATGTATTTTATTCGAAAGAAAAGTCTTTGATTTCTTTTCTTCGAGTATGAATTCAAAAGGTCTTTTTTCTAATAATACGAATTAGGAGTTGTACTACAACTAACCATCCTCATCCCTTCTCTCTTTATCTCTCTCTCTCTCTCTCTCTCTCTCTCTCTCTCTCTCTATCTATCTATCTATCTATCTCTTTCTCTCTGTCTATGTCTCCTCGCTTTCTCTGTCTTACTCATTTTCTTCTGGACCATCTTAAATCTCACCCTCTGACTGTTGCTGTCACGGCGGACGCAACTGGTGCAATGTAGCTTTAATCCATCGCTATTGGGGTTGGAACCGGGCAAATTTCGGCGTATTATCCCCGAGGTCGTCTCGTTGAGGACCCCTGACTCAACTCTTAATAAGTGTCATACTCTCCGAGAAAATACGGTAAGGGTTGTAAAAATATTAACCAATTTATCCCGGAATTTTAAAACCGAAAGTTCAGTGTCTTCGTTCTCCCCACTTCGCCAAAACACCAGTGGTACATGTGGTAAGGGTCGTGGTGTAGTAATAGCAATGGTGTTGGTTGTTGGTGGTAGTAGACATGGCAGAGGTGATAAGATGGTGGTAGTGGTTGTGATGGTGGCAATGGAGGTAATAGTTGTGATGGCGTTGATGGTAATGGTGGTGATGGTGATTGTGGTGGCGGTACAGCGGTGATGTTGACGATGATAATGGTGCTTGTCGTGGAAGATGATGGTAGTCGGTGACGCTGATGGTGATTAAGGTGATGCATTCATGTTTGATGGCGGTGTTAGGGATTGTAGAACCAGAGCCAGAGGTAGTGACAGTGCCTTGCTAAGAAAGTAATCTGTGGCGAAGAGGAGTGGAAGAGGAAAAAGAATGAAAATTATGACAAAGCAAAACAAGATAAATAAAACAAAACAAGGATGGATGATTCTCTAATCACATTCATTAAGTCCTGATAGAAGTAAATTTATATACGCTTACAATTTCAATCCAATCATATATGTTTCGAATGAAACCGAAAGTTTCAGCAGGATAACGCGGCCCCACAGTTGTCTATCCAATTTTTCAGTTTACTCCATTATCTCTGGCTTCTCTTGCCTGTTACCCTCACCGAGCTCACACCTTTGTCTTTCCACTGCCTCAAGTTCACCATTCACACGCGTAAAAAAAAAACTAAAAAAAAACAGCAAGCTAAACTCGCAGACGACATCCGTCCGAGATGGGAAGCGTTGCTATGACAACAGGAGATTACCTCGTTTAGAATTGGCGCCATGTCTCCCAGTCTTCTCCCGATGTAGCTTCCCTTCCATCATATTCATACCTCGGTTATAGGTATATCTCGAGATATATATATATATATATATATATATATATATATATATATATGTATGTATATTGTAAGATCACGTTGTCGTTTCTGTATTTCCCGAAATAAGTGAAATGGGAAATAACAATGGGATGGGTGATTCTATGTATATCACCTTTGTAACAATGTCGAACATTAAAACAATACACACAGATGATCCATAAGCAGAAGAAAGCAGCTTATGGATGTATATTGTGAGAGAAAGGGAGAGGATAAAAACAGAGAGAGAGAGAGAGAGAGAGGGAGAGAGAGAGAGAAGAGATGTGTATATAGATGGATCAGAAAAATATATATCACGGATAATGTATATAAATAAAATGAATACACTCAGTGATAAATTCATATAGATAAATTGGTATAATAAGATATTTAGCTATATAGATAGATATACACATCAACGTATATTATATGGACAAGTAAATTAATGGGTAAATTAATAGATATATGAATAGATAATAAATAAACGAATCATGTTGTTAGATACATATCATATACAGGAAGATCAATAAACAGATCGATAAACAGGTGGAAAGAAAAATTCAGAATATTTACTAGTAGATGAATTAATAGCAACAATATAATTGTATGTACAGCGTGAGGGATATTGAAGGAGAAATGACAATATAGGAGACAGAAATATTAAAGGTAAGATGTTGGATTTAAAGATATTTTCTTCCATAGCGACTGCGTGAGTCAGTTCTTACGTTCTGTCATTGTCCGAGATGAAATCTTTCGGGGAGGTAAGAGGGAGATATCTTGCTTTTCAACACTATCGAAAAGCAGACAGCAAGATAAAAAAAAAAGAACAAATTGGATCGGTACCTCCCGCGGTTTCTTTTTAACGCGGCATAAAAAAGTGGTCGTTGGCAAAAGTTCGGATTATTCCCAAATCTGTATTTCATTTTGTTTGCAGACAGTCATGGTCTTTAATAGGGTCCTATAAAAGTTGATATATTGAAAGGCAGGACAACAAAACGTTTTCAAGGTTTAGGTATTAACACCCTCTTAAACAGACCCCCTGAAATATTGATGAATATTTCATAACAAATATTTCATAACAAAAGCAACAGAAATTAGATATTGCTATTAGAGTACAAGCGCATGATCATCTGTAAAGGTGTTTCTTTGTACAGCATTAACTATTCACGCTCTCCCTCCTCCCTCTCTCTCTCTCTCTCTCTCTCTCTCTTTCTCTCTCAGTCTCTTTTCCCTTCTCCCTCCCACCATCTATCCGTCATCTCGATAATTTTTCCGACCTTGAACGTGAGTAGTTTTGAGTCGTTAACTCGGAGTCCGTAACAAACAAAACGATTGGACATGGTAATAATACGAGAAATCATCGGCGTACAGATATTCATGGCATGGTTTTCAAATCTTCCTACGATCAGTGTACTAGAAAGGTAATTGCTTCTGTAAAAAGCAAACTCCTCCAACCCACGTACACCAGCCGGTCACATAAGACATGGGCGTGGGCCGGCTGGCTGTAGGCATAGGAAGAGATGATTTTTAAGTGGTTAAGAAAAGAAATACATTCCAGGTAAAGAAATAAAAACTATACCAGTGCTTCCAAATAAAGATAAGCATCTATATGGTAACGAGGTATAATACACTTTCTCATAATATTCATTATCCGTAACTTATGGCATTCTTTATGACACTCGAGCGCTTAAAGGCCAAGTCCACACTAATATCAAGTTGATTTGAATAAATAGAGGAAAATTAAACAAGCATAACAGTGAAAATTTTATTGAAATCTGATGTAAAATAAGAAAGTTATACGGCATTTTGAAGTTTTGCATTATTTCATGAAACAGTGATACGCATAACATGGGCGGTATGCAAATGCGTGAAGTGAACCGATGATGTCACACATTCACTTTTCCTTATGTGTTTTATGATATGAAATTTGAAGTATTTCAATTTTTATGGATGTGATAGTAAAGAATCTCTCCCTTGTATCAAAATAAGTTACAATAATGATGATTTTACATGTTCCATAAGAAGTCAAACCATGTTTTACATTATTGAAGCAAAAAATTGAAATATATGATGTTTCATATAATAAAATACATAAGGAAAAGTGAGTGTGCGACATCATCGGTTCACTCATTTGCATACCGCCCATGTTATGCATATCACTGTTTCAAGAAATAATCAAAACTTCAAAATGCCGTAACTTTCTTATTTTACATCAGATTTCAATAAAATTTTCACTGTTATGCTTGTTTAATTTTACTCTATTTATTCAAATTAACTTGATATTAGTGTGGACTTGGCCTTTAAGTGGCATCAAAGTATGGTACCCCGCAGAACACCCCTTTTAAGAATGTATTAAACATATTAATCAATTTTATGTCATTATATACACTATGGAAATAACATAAAAATTCAAGGCTTCGCATTTTAGACAAATCATTTATATATTTGATTTGATTATATGTAATTTACGGAACATAAAAACTTTTCAATAATAACATACATGATAACATGAATGAATAATTTCAGAATAATCGCCCTTTTATTTTTTTATGGTCACAGAAGTTATTTTTACTGATTAAATCGAATTTTTAGTGTGTTAAAACATATGGATGTCTGCACCCGATGAATGATAAAAAGGGGGAAGAAGTGATTATTACCATGATTACTTAATCTTGTTTCTTCCTCACTTTTTCCTAAGCCTTTAAGCAAATCGAATTCAATCAGTCAAATCTTGCAACAGCATCAACAACAACAAAACAAAACAAAACAAAACAAAACAAAACAAAATCAGAAAGGGTGACACCCCGGTCATTCATTGTGCCTGTCACTATGACAGATAATCATGGAATTTTCAACTTCTATTAATATAACCATTTCAACACAACGCCAGCGAAGCATGTTAACTATATCTATATCAAACATATTAATTCTCACTTGATTGATATTAACAACCGGTAAAGTGGACAATTTTTCTCTCACTGTTGATGCGATGACGACATAATTGTCTGTTCATGACGAAAGCAAAGTAAGTTCTTATTCAAGCAAAACGGGATTTGGACGCAGATGACGCCGGATAGTTTTTTTTATGGAATTTAATCAGCTAAACTGCTCATCTTGAGAAAGAAAAAAAAAGTAAAAACTGATAATGAATTATGCATTCTTAGAACTGTCTTACTCACCTGCTCACAATTCGTATCTCTCTCTCACTCACTCACTCACACACACGCACAGACACCCACTCTCTCTCTCTCTCTCTCTCTTCTCTCTCTCTCTCTTTCTCTCTCTCTCTCTCTCTCTCTCTCTCTCTTATTCTCGCTTCTATGTCTATTTCTATTATCTATCTTTATCTCTATCTCTATCTATTTTGATCGCTATATATATGTATATGTTTTATCTAATTGAGTACACCGCCAATTGGTTTGAAACAATGACATGAATGAAATGGACGTAGAAATAAAAGTGGGATATCACTGTCCTATCCCACTTTTCTGTACAGCTTCGATTTATGTCAGAAAGAGAAAAAAACTGCGTTATAGTATCACAAATACTTCAAAATTGTACCACTTCTTTTCGTTATTCTTTCTCAACCCTCCAGCTCTACAGCGGAATAATCATAATTTATCGTCTTTCTATTTCATACTTTCTCTCATCGACGTTGAACTAGACTTCCCAGGGTCATGGAGAAACATTCCCCCGGGATTCACCGGCATGAATTTACCCAAACTGGTTAGCCTTCGGTCGTCTTCTCCTAATATACTACAGGGTTCAGGGAATACCTCATAGTCCACATATTCCTTTACACAAAAAACAAAAACAAAAAAAAAAAAACAAAAAAAAAAAACGTTTGGTTCAGAAGAGACCTTGTCAGAGAGTAAAGGATCTTACAAACATGAAATATTACAAGAATCTTTCTGAATAATCGACAAAACGTGGTTTATACCTTATCATTCTCTCATCAGAAAGCATAGAGGTTATTTCAACATCGGGAGAGGTGATGATGTTAATGATGAAGATGATGATGATGATGATGATGATGATGATGATGATGATGATGATGATGATGATGATGAGAAAATGGTGACGATGATGAAGGTGGTAATGGTGGTGGTGGTGACAATGATGATAAAGATGATAATTAGGCCTATGATTATAATGCATGGAATATAAAAAAGACGAATCTGAAGTATGCACTGATTTATTTAACGAAGGATATGAAATCGCTATAGGGGTTAATCTTTTTTTTTTTTTTTTTAATAATTGTCTTCTTTTTTGAGTTTCATTTTGTTTATTTTTTAAACGAATTGATTTTTTTTTTCTTCTGTGCGTTCACCTTATGCCAGTTCTTCATACAAGTATTTTAATGAAATGACACAGCGTTAACCATTCTACCTGACTCTGAAGATTAACCACGGTGATCAATGAAACAGCATCAAAGCAGCCCGAACTTCGTCCCACATCTTAAGTTTTGTTCAAGAAATAAGACGGAGATTGAATGTTGTTACGAGGAAGAGATGAAATTAGGAGATTAAACCAATGTCGGGTCGATCTACCCTCTCAATAACCTCACAATTTGGTAGCGACCGAGATTGAAATCGTTTGGGTTCTCCGAGGAGTTTGAGGAGTGAGATCAGATAAAGAAAATGGAAAGTGTTGTACTCCTTGAAGTTAGAGAGCCTCATGTGTGCCTTCTATGCAGCAAATTGAATCCAACTTCCGGATGCTATTTGGCTTAATGGGAGGTGAGGTAATTGCAAAGTTGAAATTGACTTGGATGTTGAATAGTGAGAGACAGGGACGATATGGAAGATGGCGAAAGAGAGAGAGAGAGAGAGAGACAGACAGACAGGTGGAGAGACATTGACAACATAGAGCCGTAGGAAGAGAGAGAAAGAGAGAGAGAGATGTGGAGAAAAGAGAGAGACAATGATTGGTGGAAGGTGAAGCAGAGAACATTCTCTCATCTGAGAACCTTGCAATGAATGTTGAAAAAGATTTTTGAAATACGGAAAAATATGAATTATCTATTATCATACTGAGTGAAAAGATATAAGAAGTAAAAACAATTTCCAGGTATTGATATCATTCTCATGAGTGAGACAATGAGCGGTTCCGATGTGTATTTACATTAAATGCCTACTCTCCGAACCAAAATCTCTTAACGAGCTCGAAAAGCTGCCTGAGGTTTATCAGACCTCGCAACAAGTAATAGAATCCGATGTTGAATACCGACATGCTGAACGAAGTCAATTGATTGGAATAGCTGAACATGCTGAAAGAAAAAAAACTCTATGCTCTCAAGGAAGAAGCATCGCTCAATTTCATGACTTGATAGAACTCGCCTATTTCACTCCTGATACAACAAGGGTAACTGCTATGTTAAAAGTTTCTCTGTTGATTATCATCTCAACTCGAAACAAGATTCCAAAAGTTTATCTCCACCAAAATGAACACCTGATGAAAGTGGAAAGAAGAGAAGTTACTTTCCTTTACATATCTACAGTTCTAAAGTGTTTTATGACAGCTGACTCAGACCTAGAAATCTTAATGAAACCCTGGAACGTCCCTGGTTCTGGAGGCTATTTGACTTTGATGGGATGAAATAAAGTACATCCTATCTAATATCTATCTTATTCATTAGTTGTAAATCTCCCAACCTCTTTCCATTTCCATATTGTTGGCATGGTTGTCTGTCTGATAGCGCATCCTCACAATATTTCTTAGAATTGATGGGCTCTGTGGAATGCGGCTGAAGTCAATTTCCAGGGAATTACCCTTCATTTCCCCGAACTGCGATGGACAGTATTTCGATGCGTCTCGGAGAAATACCCTATCCTCCAATTTGTCTTTCAGTAATCTGTATATGGCTTGAACAAATATATAAAGAAATAGACGTGACGAGTTTAACTCCTTTGCTGCCCCAACCGAAGTGATGTTTACTACATGCGTAATATTCTTGCTTAAGGTACGGACAGGGTTAACCTCCTTCTCTGAGAACAACAGTTTGCAACTCTTCAAACTTTTCTTCTTTGGTCGGTGTTGAATTAAAATGGTTGAAAAGGAAAGGAGCCATCAGGGTGACCGTCCCATAAGAGTCACTATGTCGTACCAAAGTGATGGTTAAAACGCGCTTCTTTGGTCAAGTTTATATCCCTGCAGCAATTGCAACGTGGAAGGCCACACCGAGGCGGACGCTACACACCTTTGCGGAAGTGATCCGACACATGCTCTAGCGTCATTATGCTCCAAACTTTATTTCGTCAAAGATATGGGGTTAGGATTAGGGTTTTCAGTGGATTTTAATTATGTTTAGAGGGTTTGGTTGTTGTTGTTGTTGTTGTTGTTGTTGTTGTTGTTGTTGTTGTTAATTGGGTTTTACAGACGTACTGTATATCAATCAAGTATGATTATTTACGTCTGGTACCGACCTTTAACGTCACAATTCGAGATATGTAACTGGGATTCGAACCTGGGTCCGATCAGAGTCAGTTTGTAGGCAAAAAGAGAGCTGAACGTAGACATTACTGCTATAGACCAGCTCCTGATCATGATGAGGTATAGTATTTGGTCCAGGCTTGAAGTTAGGAATTTGGTTAGTGTTAGAAATGGACTGCGGATCATGAGCGTCACCGGAGCATGATTGTGTCGTAGAACTCTTGCGGATTGACAGAAAGGGGGTAATTAGTGGATGACCTTAATCACAATGACTCTTCTTCGCTCCCATTCACCAGTCGGAACGAGATGAAAGAAAATGTTATACCCGTACATGGATAAAGGGTTTCATCAACCATGTCCTGATCTGAGTATGTTAGCTGAAGTAGAATAGAAGGCAAGGTAGTCAAGTGATCCCGTAACACCACGAAAGGTCAACAGGTTAATTCATTATTTTCCCCCAAACAGTGCAGTCTGTTTCATTAGTGATTTTTATTAGTTTGTTTGTTAAAGCAACCTCGTATGACCTTGGGAAAGAATACTACATGAATGTTAATACTTGGGTGGAAAAAGGAAGATGAATATTGGAAGTGTCCCTACCCTTTACAGGCACTTTTAAAGATTAAAAAGGGGCATTTATGTTTATAACTATCTTACTATTTGATGCAGAGGAAATGTATCACAATTGTTGGAAAATGATGAAGTTTCTTGCTTGTGACGTATGTAAACTTGCCAGAGTGTCAGTTTTTAGAGAAGAGACACCTCAGACTTACCCCATGTAATCCGTCAGTTTACAAATACTTCCAAAATTTGGCACGTTCTTACTGAAATAACTTTCCCTTTTCTGGTAATATAGTTTCTTCTCTTTATAAATTCTTCTTCTTCTTATTCTTATTATTATTATTATTAACAATTCAACTCTGCTCCTCGCTCATGTTAAAACTCTCACGGACATAGCGCTAACTTACTTGAAGGAGAGGTGAAAAAACAAGTGTTCCGAAGAGACTGAATGATTGCGAACCAGGCATCCTTATCGGGGACAATGATCTGGAGATCTTATCTCTCTGATAATATCTCAAATCACTGATCTGCATTGTCCGGATCTGTTCCACGTCCTTTATCAGCCACAATCAATTAAAACTGCATTTTATTCAATTATGAGAAAAGTAAACATACGTAATTAGTTGGTATTTTTCTTCTCCGATGTCTCCTTTTGAAGCGCATTGTTTAGAACACAGGGGTTCATTCGGCCAAATGTCTACATGAAAAGGCCCAAAACATGTTTATTTTCGTTCATATTAATAGAAATTTGAATTGGAATCATTTTGTGATACACTGATATAGATCGAGATAAGATATGGATATTGTTCATTTTACTATATGGACAAAAGAGATTATTCTATCCATTGTTATTAATAGATGATTTCGAATGAGATTAATTGTGATGCAGTTATAAATAACTCTGCGAGATTCCCAAGAGGGAGAGAGAAAGAGACATGTTAATCTTTATTACAAAAAACAAGTCTTGTTCTTTTGACATGGAGGAAAGGTTTGAGCCTAGCACGTCGCAACTTGTGAAGTTTGATTATATTCGTTCTTCACCATCCAATGCAAGCAAAAAACAAACATATCACTTTTATTTATTGGTAATATAATTGAAATTTGTAATTAACGTATTCCTTTCATTATCATTATTGCTAGTGTTCTTATCATTACTGTATTAATTATCTTTATTATCGTTAGAATTATTTAATGACCCTTTTTTTTTTTCGTCTTTGCATGATGACATTCATAACACTTTCTTTTATTACATCTGCCCCAAATGGCACTAAGATTTCCCTGATTAAAATAATCGAGTTGCACCCTCTGGAAGTAACTGCTATGATTAAAGTGAATGTTTTATGTTATTATAATCAATACTTGTCAGCTATTCCCCTTCCTGCTGGTCCAAAAATGCATCGCATTACATGTATTTAGTTTGCAATATTGCTAGTTTACATTGGTATATGTATGAACTTATTCTAAGACTAAAACACGAAAAAGACACGTTACTCGTTAAAGAAAGCCACGTGTCACTAGCCAAACACCTCTTGAAGTTCACTGACCTCAAGAAAGTAGCAGGGATAAGATGAAAAAGGGGGTCCTTGTGTACAATGTCAGGGTGATTATACGGACCATGGACATGATGATACACTAAATATTATTTCTCCCTCCCCGTCGCGTCAATAAACTCACTCCGAAAATTGACACAACGTGCACGGAGAACCCCTATTCCTCCCATCTCGTTGAAGCGTCCTTGTTTTGGGTCCCCCAGCTGTATCTTTTTTTAAGAGTATTTCATCTTTATTCATTGTTTCTTCTGATTGGGAGGGTCACGGGGGTTTATACCAAGGGGGCACAGTCAAAGAGCGACCGCGCCCTGGCGAATCTTTACCCAGGTGGTGAGTGGCCACGGAGCGTGCAGACGATGGTAAGGCGCGATCACTGTTCCCTGAAATTGAGCGGCACTATGCAAACCGGCAAATGATGAGAGGAGAGATGAGAAAAGAAGGAAGATGAGGAGGAGAAGAAGAAGAAGAAATAAGAGAGAGTGAGGGGAAAGAGAGGAAGAGAGCATATATAAAGTAAGCAACCAGGGGACGGATTGTTTTAATTCCTCTCCTAGGGAATTGCTATGAGGATTAATGCCTTAACAATAGGGAACTAAAGCGCACCAACTTGGTTTCGAACCCGGGTCCTCCCAGTTACGAGACCACTGCTCTATCCACTGAGCCATCGGGACAAGTTAGAAGAGTGAGAGCTCTGTGGATGTGCGTGTGTGTGTGTATATGTGTGTGTTTGTGTGGGTGTGTAAGAGAGAGAGGGGGGGGGGAATGAGTGAGTGAAGATAAAGAGAAGAGAGAGAGAGAAGACGAGTGAAAACGAGAGGCAGGACAAGAGAAATAGAGACAGACAGACAGACAGACAGACAGAAAGGGGGAGAGAAGGAGATGCGGGGGACACTTAAAAGAAATGCAGACAGAAAGTAGACCAGACACAGAGACAGAGTCAGCTAAATGTCTATAAGATGATAGTACATACCTACCTTGACCTGGCTAAAAGATACAAACACATTCATATAGAAGAAACAAAAACAAAAACAAAAAAGAGAAAGAAACAAAAGGCAGGATGAGAAAATGATTTGAAATTGCCCTTCAGAGAAAGCAAATAGAGAAAACGAACTGAAAAACAAGATGTTTGTGACAGCATCATTGTTTTTTAACGGAAATGTGGCGCCACTTTTATGCTGTGATTCATCATCATCATTGACTTAGAGCTATAAGTGCACCTGTTATTAAAGAATTAAAATTGCAACAAAAAAAAAGGTCGCATCATGCACCTTTGGATAGTCCGATTGCAGAAACATTTAACAATAGACTCATTAATCTTGCATTATAAACGGGACTAAATTTAGGTGATAGTTGCTATAATTGAAGAAAAATACATCTATTATATGAAAAGGCAAATTCATTCTGATATATTTTGTTATACGAATGTTTTCAGTAAGTTATTTTGGTATTTATCACCATAGGTTTTTACGAAACAAAATAAAAAAGATAAAATCTTCTTCTCATTTATGAAAATTAAGGATTTTTTAAATGAAATTTTTCAATATGTTTTTGCTAACACAAGATTATTCAACCACCTTCCGTTTCAATCATTATGAAAACATAAACAGTTTGGAGAAATTCATTTTCAAGAACAATAATTTGTACGATAATTTTTTTAAACGTGGAAATCGAACGGGTGAGAAAACAAAGCACACATTTCGCAAATCACTACTTTACTACACCTCGTAAAATGAACAAAAGTTGAACTCTGTATACTCATCCCTAATTCTCGACTTTCCATTTTGATGACCTCTATGAAATACATTGACAGTATCAAAGTCGCTAAACAGAGATCAAAGAATGTCAGTATTTGCTGATCATTCATGGTTCATGAATTGACTAATTTTTATTAATTATACTTGTTTAGTAGTCGGGTATAAAGAGTTCGATATTTTCTCCCGATCATTTGTCAATGATTGGCTAATGTCATCCACGTGTTAACATAATAGTTCAGGGGTGAAGGAAAATAAACATAGTTTAATGTCAAAAAGGGTGCAGACTACATGCTCCATAATTTTTCTTTTGCGCATGCCTGTTTTGGTAAATGTTACGCAAAAATGTGATTTTTATGCGATGACGGATTTAGGGGCGGTACAATTGGCATGTGCCTCCTTTTTAAGACCCAAGTGGTATTCAGTTCACCCTTTTTTTTTTTTAATTATCAAAATTGTTCAGAATCGCCTCCCTCTCTTTTAAAGTAGAATTTCATTAATTTTGAATATTGATTTAATTTTTATTATTGCATAGGTGAAGCTTAGATTGAACAAGGTTATCAAAATTCAACGCTTGGAAACATTTGAAGTAATGATTATTATCAATTATAAAATGATATCACACAGCCCCGCTATAGCACCTATAGAGCTCTTTGAACGCTGCTGAGATATGTGACGTCATACCGGGGAGCAATCCTTCCTAAGCAGACGATGCCCCATAACATCTTATACATTTTCAGTGCCTGTTTTGTCATCTCATCTTCACTTATTTCTCTTACTTCACTAGCGTCAGTATAAATGCTTATTTGTTGCCTCACTCTAAATTTCCTGCATGGTATTATTTTGATGAAAAATGCAGCGTTAAAAAAATAAAGGAATCAATCGATTGTAAACAAAAAAAGATGCCATTGTATTTTCAGCTGCATGCACCGCGGCATGTCGGCGTTTCAAGAGGGAACAAATACCATCCATGCTATAATTCAGCGGGCTTTACAATTCGAAAGTGTGATTTCTTTGATTGATCATTGACCCTTATCATGACTTTTTACAAACAAAAGATTTTAGTTACTAGAGACGGTTTCACTTCCCTTTTAGAATGATGTGAAATATGGTCATGGTGAAACAAACCAAACTCTTTATAATTTAAAAATAATGCATTGCAGTTACGTTCACTTGATATAAGACGTCGTCTGCTTAGGCAGGATTGGCACCTGATGTGACGTCACGAAAACATCGGTATATTTCTGGCGAATCGCTCGGATATCCCAGATGCTGAGAAGTGTTTTTATTTGTGTTATTTTTTTTATTTTTTAATCATCAAACACGCAGTTAACGTAAAACTTATACGATTACCATCTGCAAGCTTTCTAGTTTCTAGAGATACATTATTGAGCATATTTGTGATTTGCTTTGAATATCTACTTTAACAATTTCTGGATCATATCATTTATTTTATGCTTTCTCGTTAATTCGTTAAAATTGATGAAGCCGATTGCATTTTGACCAAATGCTTGCGACACTCAAAAGTCCCTGAATAAAAGTCTTGACTATTAAATGAAAAGTCATAAAAATCACATGTACTCAGATTGATTTACATTAGTCTTATATTATCATTAATAATCAGATTTATACCAAAATCGTTGCAAATATTCTATCAGAAAGGAATGAATTATTATGCTACAGTCTACACCTCAAATGAAAATATATAAATTGTATCTGAGTGGAAGCCTTTGCGTATAATAGTAGAATCATAACTGTAAAGTCAGATATCATTTGCATGATTCCTAGGACTCATTATTCGTTTACTAATTTTGTGCTTCTTTGTTCATTTTATTTGAGTGCTAAAAAGAAACTAATGTATGCAAATATGTGTTCTTAAAAAAATATATGTAATAGCTTTTTGTTGTTGTTGTTTTTTTTTGTTGTTTTTTTGTAATTGAATTATGAAGAAAAGGGGAATTCATATTTTAAAAGTTTAGATTGCCATTGGCGTGTATAGGATAATTATATGTTAAATTCATATGAAAAATGTCAACTAGTAATGACTGCGACAACTTATGGGGACGAATTTAGTAGTGCACTCCTCACCCAAATGTGTTACGCGGTCACCCTATTACCCTCCAGAGATTTAAATATGATATTGTATACATGTATAAGTGAGTATATTAATCACGTTGGGCCATCTTTTTTTAGAAAGGTTGCTCACACTAACTTTGTTTGATTAATTTGATTTCCTACCTTTCTGTCCATTCCCGTGAACGGGTGGCGAATCTCGTAGCAAGGCGATGAAGAAAATGAAGAAAATATGAAAACTGAGGTCGCATTACCAAAAAGCTGGGCATTCCTCGGCCAAATTAGATTAACCCTGTCGACAATATATGCTCTATGTAGGCGGCTTTGTTTCAACTCCATCCCCTATCTCGACTCACTCTGCATCGAAGCTTGAACTAGGTCAGCTATAGGTCCCTGGTGACACTGCCATAATAGTAAAAACTATATTGTGGAGATGTTAGAAACTACATGTATATTGTTGAAATATATTGAACCTTTGAACGTGTGGTTCTACGAGAAGATGAACGCTCTTCGAAGTAAGAGACTTCAGAGCGCCTTTATAAACATGAAAAATGAACATGATGAAGGACGGCTTTTCTTTTATTTTGTCTTTACAGTTCCCCTTCCTCTCCTCGTCTAACATATTACAGTATCTATCTTCTCTCTGTTCTCTCTCTGCTCCCATATCTCTCTCTCTGTCTCTCTCTCTCTCTGTCTCTCTTTCTTACACACTCTCTCTCCGTCATCTCTCTCCCTTTCTCCGCTGTTCCCTTTCTACCCCTTCCTGTCTCCTTGCCTGTCTTTTTCCCTCTGTCTTTTTCTATCCCTCCGTCTCTCTCTCTGTCTCTCTCTCTCTGTCTCTCTCTCTCTTACACACTCTCTCTCCGTCATCTCTCTCCCTTTCTCCGCTGTTCCCTTTCTACCCCTTCCTGTCTCCTTGCCTGTCTTTTTCCCTCTGTCTTTTTCTATCCCTCCGTCTCTCTCTCTCTCTCTCTCTCTCTCTCTCCCTCTCTCTTTGTCGTTCCACAATTAATTATTAAACTATTGTTTATCTTTTTTTTTGCAAGAGAGATCATAGTATGGAAAAGATAATATTCAAATGGAAAGACAAATGAATACAGTCAAATACTTTATCTTATACACGACTGTCAAAGACATATAACTTTAAACTTTCATTTATGCACGGACTAAAAGCTTTGTGTTGGCATATACCATACAATAAAATGATGTTTTGAATATATAGCAAATGGTACACGGCACTGTGATTTTTAACCTAAGTTTTTTTCACGTATTTGTTCAGTCGTTTATGATTATATCGCCAGTGGAATGCAATCATTATTAAGCCTGTAATGTAGATCTGATGATGGAGGCTCAGTCCCGCACGTAGCCTTCCCTGTCCCGCTCTCTCTCCCGGAGCCCAACGAGCGCCTCGATCGTCGAGATGGCGATCCCGCGGGGATCTTGTTAGATTCAAAGTCACCCGCAATAACCCTCCGATCGGAAGTATTAAGTAAGCTCATTTTTTCATCCATGCGTACGGAACTAATTGCTCAGACTGCATGGGGAACCCAAAACGTTTAAATTCCTCCGAAAATTCTACTTGAGAGTTCTGTACTTCTAGAGGAAATCTTGAAATGGTTATCTCGAGGTGATTGTCTTTGGATTTGGATTTGTAGAAGTTGAATGATTAAAATGCGACGTGACATACTTAGAAAAGCCCACACCAGAAGAATGATGGAATTTTCAGCAAGTTTTAAGGTTCAAACCTTTTTATATTTTCAGTGTAATAGGATTCCTTAGATTCTTATCGAATATATTTCACCATTTTGATTGATTGCTCATATTCACCAACATTAATAGCATATGTATATCATTTGTGACGTCATCATAAAATAGTTGACAAAAGTGAAAAATATAACAACTTTTCTTTGTATATACATGTATTCATGTATACGCTTTGACTGATACACTCAGCAAAAAAAGGAAAGTGGACACTCTTTATTGTTCAAAATTTTCATATAAACCGTCAAAAAAATATAATAAAATAGATATAATAAAATTTAAGAAAAAATTAATACAAACATCAATTAAGATCAAGTTTTGAACTTTCACACTTGGATGGGTACATTCATTTAAACATTAGAAGGTCTGATTTAGAAAATTGCAAAAAATAGAGCAAGTAGCCATCCAAATGTTACTGAACATGCGCATCTGTAAGACATTTTTGTTTAATTATGAAAACAGAGAATAAGACACAGAGGAGGATTGAGCTCTGGATGTTAACTATAGTCTCAGGAATGCAAGGTTTTGACAAGTAAATTCCAGTGTTTCTCGTGATTGTTTTTGTGTTTTTTTTTCTTCATTGTTTTAATTTAACTTTCCAAGATGAAAATGCTCATCCACATTTGAAATAGTCAGATGCCCCATTTTTTTAAATTTTCCTTCAGAAACTCATTTATTGTTAAATGGCTATGCTCACTCATGCGTGAATGGTATAATTCCAATTACATGTCATCTTAAAGAAGGTTGATTAATGTTTAATTTGATATATGATAAATAAACTTATAAATTCTCATTCAAAAATCTTAACTATAAATAGTGTTCCCTTTTTTTTTTCTTTTTTTTCTGAGTTGTATTATAGTCGCATTACTATCTTATGAAGATAATGAACGCGGTAAACTATACCTAAACTTCCGTGTGTGCATGCTAAAAGGGCTCTTGTGCATTATTTTGGAGAAAATGTTCTGTTTCTGACTTAAAAAGCTGCATATCTAAATTTTGAAAAACAACTAAATCACTATTCTTTAAATCCCAATAACCTAAATCTTACCTAAATATAAACACAATCCACCATCTGTGACGTCATCGTGAAACAAATGACGAAAAAAAAGTTAAAAATATAATAAGGAGCAGACAGTCTTTACAGGAGCAGATTCCCTGCATGGTAATTTGTTGACCTTCAATCTCTTACGAATTGCCTGTTGTTTCTATCCTCATTTTCGTCATATTTTCAAACCAATTGGACGTTATTTAAGACAATTGGTAAGAAGCTGTGCTCCCAACATGCCCAAACCGTTTGTTTGCTTAGCATGTATCTATTTATATGTTGCTAGCGGAGCCCCTGTCTTGCCCGAACCTTAAGTCTTTGGTTCTGCATCGGACACCGAGTGGCATATGGATCCAAAGCGTGAGGTAGTGAATAATACAAGCAAAGGGTTAATATGGTACAATTATTTGGTCGCCCACATCATTTCAAATGACATCATGTCATGTTCCTCGTATTATTTTTTTTTTCGAGAAGTCCCTTCCAATATCAAAATTAGACCAAATGTAGTCTAAACTAAGGTATCTGAATGAAACACTTTTTAAATGTTTGATCAGAGATATAGCATATTTATCATAATGTTACTGTATGTACAAATGAAAGATAGATAGAACATGTCAATAATAAGAAACCAAAAATGAAGTGAAGCAGATAACAATAATATCAACAAAAATAGAACAAGAAAAGAGAATATATAGGAGAAAGGGGCTGAACGAAGGCTATTGCGAGAATATTGATAATGACCGGGTACACAAAACCAAATATCACAGTTACCATAGTTACTGCCCATTAATTTAGTTGCACTTTCTCGTCTATAAATCGGCAACAGAAAACAATTAGGGAGGGATTTGAGACGGAACATTTTTGTCAATCCTCGTGAAAGTTTGTTTGACTGGCGACTGACAAAAATTATACTCATCGTTACTTTATGTAGTCCTGGATAAGATAGCTAAACTGAATTTAGGAAGGACCTTCAAAGGTTTATTCTATTAATAAATTATTCATATTTGTTGCGGGAAGTATAACCTCTCAACACACTCCTATATGTATAAACCTTGTCTTGTTAAAAAAAAATCGAACCCTATTTCCCCCACTTCAATACAAACCTTTTCTTAACAATTCAAGGTCAAGATGGTTGCAATGAAGGTAGTGGAAGTAGGATATTCCAAAATTTATCATATTCATCAATTAATGTTGTTAATGATAAAAATGCAGTTTTTATGATTATGATAATTATGATATGGATATTTTCTATATATTGTACCCGTTGTGCTCTTCGTTTTGAGTATCTATTCCGTGAAATGATTTACGGCACAAAGTAATATATTATAATATATATTATATGTTATATACTATGCATGTACAACATAATGGGACAGAATGTGGGTTAGCTTAATTCAAAGAGCACTTTTTAGAAAGAGATGTACTTTGGGAGTTCATTCCATATACACTATATACCAAGTCTGGCTTGAAACACACCATCTCCATATTCCTACGAACTCTCTAACCCAATATCGGATAAGACAGCTAACCTGGGTTTAGAAAGTGGAAGCACAACCTTCCTCCAATCCCGTCAGATCAATGAGTTGTCATCTACCAAGGATAGCGAGGATTGGATGAGATTTGCTTCACCGGATCAGTTTCCGAGAGCTCATTTTGTTGGTCCATTTTGATTGAGAGGAGACTGACTCGGTCTGACATTTCCCACCATTCACAGCAAGCCGCCTTCTGTAGAGTCCACCAAAAGTAAGCAAATCTGGTTGTATCAATTGCCTTTGTGTCTCTCAAGAAAAACTCCAAGAAGTTAGTTACCAGCGTTATAAATTCATCTATATAGGTACATTTATAACAACGGTGGATTCAGGGGGCATAATCGGCCAGTACCCCCCCCCCCCTTTTTTTTTTTGGGGGGGGGAAATTTGGCATAACTTCAGCTGACAAAAGATGCCTCTTTAGTCTTTAATAGTGTATTATTTTCGAATTTGTGCCGCTTCTTTTTTTTTCTCCAAAAATCCTGGATCGGTCCCTAATTTATACCATTTCATTCTTGTAAAGCTCTATATAGCCGTAAACTTGTTTCTTGATGCAACGTGGAAGCAATTTATCATTACATGTATATCTGGGAATGACATTTATGTTGGGCTTCGATGAGATAGCTTCGTCGTAAATGTAGTTGTTGACTACCAATGTTGATATCACACAGTGGTAGATTTGTGTAATTCATTGAAAAGCGAAAGTCCTACGGAAATTGGGCATCGTATACACGCCATTTCCATGAAGATCAGTATGTACGAATTTACTGAACCACTTAAATTAAAATTTTGCACCATTGTGCAAAATTTAAGCCTAATTTATTTCTCTGTTTGTAGAGGTGAGAGAAAGGTCAGACACAATCTGACCATAAGATGACAGGAAAGGCTCTCGCAATCTCCAAATATGATTTCACCTCAATCCCGAAATGATGATCTAAAATGAGAGGTCCATTGTAGTGGACTCTGGACACCCACATATCATGTTATATCCCGAGGATAGACCATAATTGTGAGATACCCTCTCGCACGCTGGACATGCCAAATTGAATTTCCACCAACTTCAAGTCCACAAAGTCCAGAAGATCTCGTATATCAATAAGATACCCACCAACTTGTAATTCCAATCAGATTGCATTTCCTGTGTACTTTTCACGTTGGTCTTGTTTGTGGTCGGAAGAGAAAGGAGAACGAGAAATGCGATAGGGGAGGGGAGGAGAGAGAAAGAAACGGCATGAAAAGAGGACGGTAATTTAGAAGAATAAAGAGATACAATTTTTTTCGTAATGAAAGCAGGCAAAATAAGGAGCACTTGACAATTAATAGAATTAAATGATAAAATGGAAAAGAGAAAATGGTAAAAAGAAGCAAAACAATTTTGGAATGGTAAGTACAGACCTCCGACGCATGGCTATTGTATTTCTTAGTTAAATGGTAAACTATTCAATATTGTCTAATTTGAACTACCACATGGAAGGTAAATGTTCTTGTTTCTGTTTTTTTTTTTCAACAGTGTGCAATATCTCAGAGGACAATTTTTTTTTAAGGTGTGCAGTAGATGGGCAGATGATTTGATATACTGTATTATAAAAAAATCGTAGGAGTAACTCCGGATTTACCTGTAACTTCCTTTGAAATTATGGACGAATTATCAATATAATCGACAGGAAGTTTGGGTAAAAAAAGGACTATAATCAGTAGTGCATGTTTACAACTCGGTAACAGGTATCAAGACATTGAATGATGTCAGGCGATCCGAATCAAAAGTTTTAATAGCTTCGTAGAAATAACAATGCGATAGATCTTCTGCATATTATTGTCAAGGATGGGGCAGAGAGGGACAAGGGGACACGGACAGGAAGATGGAGACGGGCGGGGGCCGGAGAGGGAGAGAGAGAGAGAGAGAGATGTTATTTATTTTTTAATGTGATTTTTAAATATTGAATAAATAATAACATGAAATATAGGCCGCTTGATAATGTATATTCAACATCAAATGACTTCCTTGAGCTTCTACGTTCATTCTTTTCAAACAACAATATCTTCCCCTCATATTTGACAAGGGAAATTATTAAGAACATAATGAGACCAGCATGAAAGCTAATAATATTTCTCACGGAATTGTGGGGAAACTATTGAATTAGAACTATAAATGTCTAAATATTTAGGAATATGTATTGGAATCCTCATCCCAATGGGTTTGGACGTGAAATGTAAATGGCCTGGAAACCGCAGTGATATTAATTCCCTCGACAATAATGTGTTAGAAGTGCATGTAGCAATTTACTGTCGTCCCAACTCAACATCGTGGATTCCAGAATGTTATTGGGTGGAATCAAAATGGAAATAAAATTCTGGATGTGTTTCTCGTCGCGTTTGATGTGTTTTGTCACCCACGTCCGATTAAGTAGGATCTGGTACTGGAAGGGAAATGGAGGGAAACTGTACCTTTTGATCTTATTTTGGGGGGCTTTTCTTTACCACAATTGTTTGCTTGGTTTTGCCTCAATCCAACATAGCCGCCCTTTTCACCTTTTCCTCCACCCTGCTGTCTCTACGTATCTAGTCAGCTGTTCTCTACAACCAAAATCCAATCATGTCTTGGCATCTTACGAGAGGGGGCAATGCCCTCTGCTGAGAGAGAGAGAGAGAGAGAGAGTGAGAGAGAGAGAGAGAGACAGACAGACAGAGAGAGAGAGAGAGAGAGAGGAGGGAAGGCATTTCATGATCCATTCAATTGCATTCATACATATTTTTAAAAAGAAAAAAAAATGAATAATGATTCAATTGTGGGTTCATACCACGGACTTTTGTTGACTTCTGAACTTCATTCACCAAAACAGTTTCAAAGCTGATGCTTGTGTGTGCAGTGGTACGTAATAAATGAAAATACAGGTCAATCGCATTTGATTTCTACTATCGTGTACAAAATTGCAGTAGTGTTGATAAACTGTATAGGCTGGATTTTGAACTTGCTAGCCATTGCGATGGTGTAAATTTGATGTTTAGTGATTTGTTTCCCGACACGAGTTTACAATTTCTGTATGTTGATATTCAAGGGAATGTCATACTATATTGACCAACACTATTCCGTGCAAACTTTGATTAAATATCAACTAATAATAAATAAATATTAACTTCTCCGCTGAAAATACTTAATTCAGATCTTTTCTCACCCATTTTCCTATATTCTTTTTAATCTTTTATATCATTTTTCGCCTGCGTTTTCGTGTTTTACTTCTCTCTTCGTTCATTTATTAATCCATTAATTCATAATTTATTTCTACTCATGTATCTACCTACTTACAATTTTTTTTATCATCTAGAAATACAATCGATAAGTTCACTAATCCATCAACCCATTATGATATATCACTTTTCACCCATCCCTCCTCCCCCACCCCCTCTCTCTCTCTCCCTCTCTTTCTTTCTCCTCTTTCCCTACTTCACTCACTCGTTATTCTCATTCATTCAATTTGTGTAACTCTCTTCAATTCTCCCTCCTATATTTATTGCTTCAATTTATTTTCCCCATAAAGTTTAAACACTCACGATTGCTTCCCTAAAAAGATCCCCAAGAGAGCAACTAAAAATGAAAAAGTTCCACCGAGAACAATTATCGACTTGACCACAAAACTTATCGCCGTCCACTTCGTTATTTATGAACCGTGTTGAAATCCCACTCACTTTGTAGGGTTTGTTGTAAAATATTGTAGTTTTTCATATAAAGCAAATTATACATTCCTCGGAAGGTAGTAATTTATAAATTGTGTCTTATTGTAATAAGCGATTTTATTTATCTATGCAAAGTGCATTGTCGTATTCAGAAATGGATAAACAAGGGGCGGTATGCTCCGGCTGAAGACCCCTTTAAATTGTCTTTTTTATGGGGGCTTCAAACGGGGGGGGGGGGCGTACACCAGCTTAACCCTAAGCTGGATACGCCGCTAAAGAGAAACTTTGTACAACAAACATGATCATAAACAATTTCGCTTTGCAGAAAATCAGTTTAGCAAATATGCCTCAAGCAACATATGAAATATTTCAACTTGGGAGAGAGGAAATCAGTTGGAGCATTCTTTAAATCTAATTATATTGACATGAAATGTATGGAAATAAAAGATTCACAGGCTCATCTCTCATAGGGACATTTTATACGTCTCTGAAATTTTTCTATTTCACCAATCGTTTTATCGTGACATGGCCATGATAGCCATGCTCTTGATACTTGATGTTTTATATTAAGAGTGTGTGCAGAATGGTATATTTACCATTCTTAAGTCATTATACTTCACTGATTTTGAACACTGTAAATGTTCGTCACTATTGTTTTTTTTTTGCATCGCTCTATTGATATCAAATGTGTTCATGCTTTGGAGAGCATATTTAAAATTCCATATTGTTTGCACGAGTCTATACGTGTTTTAACAGTCTTTGACTAGTAGGTTTTCCGATATACATTTTGTGTAGGTATCTCACCCATCCAACTTCACCCCCCCCCCCAAAAAAAAAAAGAATAGAAAGAAAGAAAACGGCAAGCATGTCCCCAAAGTTGTTACGGTCAAAACAAGGGCGTAGATAGGGATATGAAAGCAAATAAATTGCGTCTCCAATGCCAGTCCTACTTCTTTTCAAACCTAGTGGTCATAGTGGTGTATCCAGTATCTGAGGGGCGTAGCCAGCACATACCCTCTCCGTTTTCATGCTCAAATAAAAAACAACAAACAATTACTACAATTATTTTTGTAGGAACATAACGGTTACTTAAATAGTAAAGGGATTGAGCCTTTTAAAAAGATTTAAGGAATTACCCTTGCTACCCCCCCCCCTCCCCCCTCTCTCTCTCTCCCTCTCTCTTTCTCTCCATCCCCGATTTGCCCAGTGCCTGCGCGGCTTTTATATTATATTTATCAATATCTGATAACCAGGTAGTGATTCTTGGTTATCAGTATCTGGGTATATGCTAATATTATCACTATTATGAATCTACATTGATTCAAAATAGCAATCGTTTTAAGAATACCCTTGGAGAATTTATTGCTAAAGGGTATATGGCTTCATGAATGCACAGTACTCAAGTTTACAAAAATGAGACGGATCAATTCAGTCTAATGATATAATTTCCAAAGTTTTGATAACATAGATTTCAATCAGACTCTTATTTATCGAACAATAAGAATCGCAACTCTTATAATGGGTTCTGTGTTGTGTCACCGTCGGTAAAAAAAAAATACCCCTCTAAAAATATGGAACAGTTTAAATAGGAACAGTTCCCGGTGACCGATCTTTGACCGTAAGGGGACAATATTCCTGGTCCTGTTCCTCCTCGACTTCTTTCAGGACCAATTATTGGCACCACCTTAACACAATGCTCTGAGCCGTCACGCTTGAGGTTTTGCCGCTAAGCAAACAATGCTTGGCAATATTACTCCGATTAGTCCCCCGATTATTTCGATTCTCGCCTGAGAAACCGCACCAAAAAGACATATTTTTTAGCCCCCTTCCAAAAAAAATTACCTCTCTTTTCACAAATCTCAGTCATACCAGTACATGCTACTGTCAAAGGAGTAATATAAAAGAAATAGATTTAATAGGATTATCGCGATGATCGCAGAGGAAATAAATCATTCGTTTGTGAGGGTATGTGGTGGTTTTTATTTTTATTCAATGTTGTGCAAGTGTCATTGACTCGACTGAAATGTGCAATTTGTCTCGTATTTCAGTTTCTTACAATTGAGAAATTATTTGGTTGGTAAACAGAAATTAAATGAGAAGGAGAAATTAGAACGTTGACCGGGTATAGATGTAATCATTCCATTGTAGACGAATCCTCGACAGGGCATTGCAGGGGGGACATGTTGCTTCCATGCGTCGAGCCAAGCAAACTATTTATGTCTAAAAATATACAGAGAAAAGAATCGAATTGTGTGTATTTTGACATTTGTTTTCCAAAATTTACGGATATTGTGCAATATATCAATGTTTTGCTCAAAGGCTCATAAATTGCAGACGGATGTTCTTTCGGAGAAAAGTAAACGAACCAAATCCGTGTAAAGAAAAAAAGTCATAATATTCTAATGGAGGTTTGCTCAGTCATGATGATGTCGATAAACAGGGGTTACTGCTTGAAATCTTGATAGCCAAAAGCTTCAGAGAAATGTCTTGGCAAGCCAAATATATCGTAATTATCGTCATATTCCTCTTTTCGTCACCTTCTTTGGCTCTTTTATTTCTTCTTCTTCAACTTCCTTTTCTTATATCTTTATCCTCATATCTTCTTTTCCATCTTCTCCTTATTTTACTGATTTCAATTTTTCTTTTCTTCTTCATTCAGTGTTCTCATCGACTTTCTCACATCCTTGTTGTAAGTGTAGAGCCTTATTTTGAACACTACATGTATGAGTCAGAGAACTTTGTAATGTTTACATTTATGCCGCGCTCATGCTCATCTTATGCTTGTCCATTACATTTTTCACCTGCCAATCACCCTCCATACCATCTCCATCCATACCACCTGTTCATTGTACATTTCATCCCATTGTCATGTTCCCTGCATACACTCTATGTGCAGTCACTGTTGTATGTGCAGTGTATATACTCATTGTGCATTGTATTTAAGCTAGACACACTGTGTGTGTCATGGTCATTGCTAAGCACATTATATAATGTTATCACTTTCTTACTTAGCTACACACACCCCTGATGTTCATCTTTGTTCACCCCTCTCATAACTTTTATTTCTGATTGGTCAGTTATTTAGTTTTAGTTGAGACTTTTATGATTGGTCAATGTGATTATGAATATTAATCTTTGTGGAGAAACAAGGAAAGAATAAAGTGGAACAAGTTCCATGTGCTTCTATGCCAGTTGTAACCCAGATCTTGAGAGTGCTGTATCTATTTTATTTTACTGACACCTGTGTAGTGAACCCTATAGTATACGCCATCATACTTTTAATAGCCACCCTACATCTGGTAGCAGCAGTTATTTGGATTGCTACATAAGTTATATCTATCGTTCTGTGCGTCTAAATTAATCAAATGTAAAGCCTGTAAAGCCTGTAAAGACGTGTAATTTCGATTGGGTCTGTACCTGCGCTAATCGAGCCTTTGAAGGCAATAATCCCTATACACGCCAGCTATTAAAATTACTGTTTGCAATTTTCATTTTGCAATCACTTTTGAACGATATCACTCTGTCGTGGCGCGCCAAAAAACGTACAAGTCCGAATGGCGGTCCTAACGCCAGCAAATGACGCCTCGTGTGAGCAAAGCTTATACAAATAGAAGAAGTGATGCGGTTCCTGTTTTGTGCTGAAATAAATTTCCTCAAACATCTGAACATGCAAGGAGAAAAAAATCCATGAGCCGTAAAAACTTATTTCGGCACACTTTGGGTATTATGAAAAAAGTACAAGTAATCGCAATTGTCTATTCATCTCTATACATTGTACCTAAACAATGTAAGCCTGTGACATCACCTCGGCCGCGATACGTGACAATCAAATATTTAATTAGATGGATGAATCTACTAGAAAACGAATCACAATGTGTTAAGCGATTAAGGTAAGCGAACGACCAACCCTTAATTGTATCCAGCATCCTTCATCTACGGCATCCTAATCAACTTTCTACCCTTCGCTAATTGTTAACTAGCATTTATCCCTTGTATACTAATCGGTAAAGCTCCCCTCCATGTCGGTAAACCCAAGATGAAAGCGTGCCGATGCCTCGTTCTTTTCGACATACCCTGCTTGATTCTTCGATCCCCGGAGAAAACTCCTCTGCGATCCTGCTTCTCTTCATCCTCTTTCTTTGTATCAACTCCACGATGTTTGCAATCATTGGAGAAGCAATGTCCGTAAAATCGGTTTCATTTATAGCCCAACAATACCCCATCTTTACGGGCAAGGGTTTCTTTCATCAAAGGCTGGGCTCCGAAACAATACCTTATTCGCTCATCCCGAGCAGAATTCACCTGCTTGATGTCATTATCAATGGAAGGTCACTGATCGGAGCTCATTAATCCCCGATTCCTCATCCAAAATCAACAGATTCTCTTTAAAAAAAGAAAGAAAAGAGGATTTTCGATGTTCCCTTGATAGAGCAGATGAAGCAAAACTTGATCTCTCTGCTCCCAACGGATTCCATGTGACCGGGTATACGGTCAACCGACTTTATCTGAACTTTATTGAATGTACAAAAGAAAATCAGTGATTCTTGCTCTGTATTTTATTGGTATATTTAAAAAAGGTACCAAAAATACAAACACTAACAAATTGAATGATTAAGGATCCTTCTTAGATGATCTGAGAGAGGACTAGTCAACACACCAGAGTCATCTGGTTAGTCCTTTCTCCCTCGCTCTCTGTGTTGAGCCTTCTTCATGACGTAAGAGGTTGTTATGTCACCTTTCAGTTCAGACACCACCACGGTTCTTGGTCTTTCCCCCCTTTTGCTATCCACCTTCCCTTCCAGTACGCCTCGGAACATGTGGTCACCTGCCCCTTCAAGTGTGTCTGTCTTGTCCACTTGTTCTTCCTCCTGATGACTGTTTTCCTCAAGCTCCTCCTTTCCTCACTCAATTTTTCACTACTTCATCAATTTCTGTATTCCTCCAACTAATTCCGGAATCCGGATATACTGTATCTAAAAAAAAAAAAGAAAGAAAAAGAAAATCGGTTATCCTCTCACAGTGCTCACTATTAAATCACTGCAATCCATCTGTAAATCACCAAATTACATGATCGACAATTTTTTAAATACATATCACTACTAATCCATATACGTTTATGCATTCTCTGGGCTTGGTGAAAACAATTTGAATATTTTTCCTTTCTTTTCTGGGAAATTATGTATTATGAGAAAATAAAACAACAACGACAACAAAAATAAAGAAGTCAATTAAAATACGCAATGTTTTATTTCATTCTTACATACTCTGCAGTTATAATAATTATGAACTATTGAATTCACGAGGTATCGATCTGATCACCTGAAATTTGACGGGGAAGTTTTGATTTGTAGATAATCATTGGATTTGCAGTAAAAATTTGGACTCTTTACCGAAACGTTTACTTCACTCTGGCTCTAAAGTGATAACTTCTTACTTGAATAGAAACCATTTGGTAAGCTCTATCAGAAAATGACGTGGAATCATTTCAGTAATCGTTTAACTTGATCCCACATCCCCTATAAAAGACGAAAAGTGTGGACACTATTTCAATAAGCAATATAGTGCATTGAAATCAACATGGGTTTTTTTTTTTTGTGCTGGTTTTTTATCGTTTAATTTGTTTTGTTTTGTTGTGTTTTGTTCATAAACATGAGTCATATAATGTAACAAGAACATACTTGACCTACGAATCTTTGTATTCAACTCAAACACACCGTTAGCTGGTACCTGAATACCGTGTTTGGTATTTGAAGAGGCCTCTGGCGCGGCCAGCATGCCGTTATGGCGTCGGACCCTCCTACGGAATTCAATTGTCCACTCAGGCCCACCATCCCTGTATGTACACCCCGTCATAACAGCAGCGAATACCTCAATAGACAACCCGCTATAGCTACTCCTGAAAGATTAGCCAACTTTTATAGCTTTATCCTAGCTTTATCCAGTAAAGCATTTCTTTTGTGTTGATCCAGTCATGCACTTGAATGTGGATTAGGCCATGAAGAACGTGTACTTAAACTTGGGATATACCTGATTGTTCTATCAAAGTTACGCAAACTGTAGAAAAGTACCTTATCCCATCGTTTTTATGGGAAACATCATCTTCATGGTATGCCAACCTTATGAGATAAAAGTACACGATGTTACCGTCGTTTTGACGGTTTGAAATAATGAAACAACAGAATTGCTTACTTCGAAGTCAAAGAAGAACTTATATCTTGTACAGTGTTATCACTGGTCATAATAACTCAAGTTTATTAAAAATATTTCAAGGAAATCTCTTTTTCTTTTGACCAGGTTTTCTGTTTGTTTTCAGGTTTCACCTACTGAATAAAACAATATTCTTTAAAATGTTCTCATTTTAAATTGTCACCCCTAAGGTTCTCAGCTTTCCTAGTTATCAAATATATTTATGAAACTATTCACCTTGGCGAATACATGTTAAAGATTTCAGTTTCACTTTTATACAACTTTAAGCTACACAAGTTGTATCACACTTTGTTGTACATTTATAACATAAATAAAAGGTTCATGTACAGTCGACGGGAACGTTGTTTAAAATTATACAGTGGTTTGATGATAAAAAACTCTGAGTAGGAGTTTGTTTGTGGAAACAGTTGGTGTAATGTTTTCCGATACTCCGAATTTCTTGAGCTATGACCCTACATTTCTGAAATATACTGACAAAAGCAAACATTGTGGTATAAAAGTATGTTTCTCCCTTTCATTTTTGAATCGGTCACCAGAACATAAATCAGTATTATTTATTATTTCTGGCAATCTCATAAAATTTTTAAAAGTTTATTGTCTTTTGTATACGCACTTGTGATGAAATTTAGGGCCTAATTCGGAACTTGATATATACATGTATTTCTCATTAAATTAGTTCAGCAATAAAAGCAATGTATAAGCTTTATTGCGAAAACAAATGAGAATGAAGCCAATGAGAGACTGACAATGAAATCCTTAGACTCAAAAATTTATTGGATAAAGTATTACCCAGTGTTGGGTAAGTTTTACCGAATTTGTGGTACATTTACTCAATATTGGGTAAAATTTGACCCAATAAACATACGTGTTCTCCTTTTTTTCACCCAAGTTGGGTGAAATTTTACCCAATTGTTTTTAGTGTAGGCGGCTTTACTAAGAATTTATGACTCACTGACATAACCTACAAATATGTCCTAATATGATATATTTCCATTGTCTTCTTCTTCTAATATCTGTACATTGAAAAAAAAACAGGGAGAGAAGAACTACCAACTATACTTTCAAAATTTTATTCATCAAAACAAATAAAATTCTATTCAAATTTGTACATATCCCCTTGGCTGTTCACTTGCTCTTAGAGAGAGCTAAGCTCACCGTTGTAAATTTATATTTAAGACATTAGAAATAACGGCACACTAGGGGATGCTTAAATGTGAACGCCTTGCTTTGATCAAATCGGTAATCGTGTCAAACTTACACATTTGTCAAGTTAACGCTAATGAATAATACTCTGGCCTAGATTTTTCTAAAAATCGATATGCTGCCCTTGGGAATATTACTAAGTCATGCCGATTCATTAAGCCACTTGTTGCAAAATGCTGACCATTTCATTCAGTAGATGTACAGAAAGGGTTGTAGATAAACGATTTGTTTTGATTTGGGCTAAATCCGCTGCCAAAATATCGCAAATATCCATTTAACAAAGAAGCCCCATAACTTGGAACTTCGAAACTAGTAAAATGTGCCAACTAAAATACAAACAAAAACCCTGTTTTCTCCCATTATTCCGCGTCTCACTTTGTGTGAGCTTACGAAGGTAATAATAATTATCAGCCTTTTTTTTTTCAAACACAAATTTGCAAGAAAATTTATTTACCTTCATTGATACTCTTCTCTTTGATAGCAAAATCAGAGTTTAACCTCCTAAATATGAAATACAGAGGAAATGACTAATCTTCGTTGGCATTTTAGTTATATAAGAAATAAAGAAATGTAATCTGGTTATGATACTTATCAAAACCAGTCATACAACTCGTTTGATACCCCCAAAAGAAACGAACTGAATAAATGAATAAGTAAAGATTTAAAAAAAAAATGATTGGCTCTAAAATCTTATCTATTTGCACGTTCCCCTGAAAAGAAAGTTTTCACAGAAATTCGGAAAATACGCTTATTATTGTTTTGAAATGGAAATTTAAACATGCGCCAATTAAATGTCTTTCTTCAGATGATAATCTGCACGTTGTCATTGATTTGAAGAAAAGGAAATCAAAGTGCAAAATAATATGTCTGATAGTTAGGTGCGTATGATTACACAACAAATCGAGGCGCCTGACAGTCGGATTTAACATTCTCTTTCAAAAAAGAAAAATCTGCCTTCATTTATATGGTAATGCGAGATAATATGTCGCTAATATGAAATTATAACTTAAATTTTTCGTCTAGACCATATGATATCTTTGAAAGTTGAAGAGCCTCCTGTTATGATTTAGATAAGATAAACTTTATAATCTTTGAGAAAGTTTGATATCTGACTTTTGTAACCAAATGATATGAAATAATTATGTTCTCAAAGTGAGATTATATTCCAAAATTGTTACTTGAGGAACTGAATTTCTATTTCAACTTAAATAGTAGACCTTGCTAGGCACTTATAAATGTTGATTCTTCCTTGAACTATGATGATATGATGATATCATACGAATGTTCTTAACATTTAATTGCTAAATAAATTTCATTTTCTTCATTGATTCCTTGGAAATTTCTTGAGCTGAATAAAAAAGCTTATAATTTCAAGGTAAACTTTGATAAGGTTTGATTAACTTTGACTTCTACATTCAACTTTAATCGACTTTCTCATCTTTACATGTTTATCTCAGCTGTGTTATTTAAGCATATATCTGCTAAATTGGAATATTTAGAAGTCGCATGTAGAGATCGATACTCATTCCAAAGTAAATTTGGGATAAAACATGGGATGTTGAGTCAACCTGAAAACCTTTTGTATTGCTAACTACCTTTAAGAAAGATTATGAAATCAAAAAAGCAATGTGAATTCATATGCCCACGAGGCATATTTATTTTTGATCTGTTTGAAGTCTGGAATCATAAAGGAGAGGAGGAAAATCTGAAAACATTTTGACGCTGGGGTTTTCCTGTGATGGTAAGTCCTCTACACACCTCTTTCCGTATCAATTTTATCAAGAGGGGTTTGTTTTTTTCAGTGAGAGAAAGAAGATTCCCTGTACGTATTTGGATGTTGTGAGGGTGGAAAATAAGTGACAATTGACGTCAAGATGGGTAAAGTATGGGATATGTTTACAAGAGTTAGGAAAATATAAAATGCTAATGTCTGAGTCAGAATAGCAGTAGAAGAATAAAGACTTACCGATGTAAGTAGACATGATGAGGAGATGAAATATATGAAATTAACCTCATTTACCATGTTTACCATAGTGGATGTAACTTGCTGAAATATATGAATTTATTTTTAAATAAAAGACAAAATAATTATTGACCACTTATTTGTCTGTTGTTTTTTTTTAAATATATTTTGTGATAGCCGTGCCAAATACGCAAATAGGAACTCTGTTCGACAAAGAAAGTATATTTTATTTGTGTTTACATCGTTAAACTTAAATGAAATATATATAAACTTCAATTATATATATGAGCTTTTAGCTCACAATGCCCAGGACATTTTCTTTCTTTCAGCTCGAATGGTTACAGATTATATGCACTACTTTCTAAAAGTAATAAGATGAGCAACTATTTTGAAACGAAGGTTCAGTTCCAGGAAAATAAACACAATCGAGGAATATAGGAATATACGTCTTCATTTAAAATTTGCTCACAATTGGTAAACACTAAATAAGCGAATTTTGCTACCTTTCTATATTCGCAGAAAAAAATTAATATACGTTCGTTTGTGTTATTGATATAACCTTCTTGTCTCTGAGTATTTTTTCTTATTTAAGAGGTAAGTGCATTCTTTGTCTAGGTTTGGAGGATAGACACTCATATGACCTTAAATAAGCAATTAGGAAGGAGCTACATGTACAAAAAGTGTATGGCAAGGTGTACTTTGTGTTAAAATCAACTTT
This sequence comes from Heliocidaris tuberculata, assembly GCA_025618425.1. Lineage (NCBI taxonomy): Eukaryota > Metazoa > Echinodermata > Echinoidea > Camarodonta > Echinometridae > Heliocidaris > Heliocidaris tuberculata. The sequence continues at coordinate 7,293,935 of CM046846.1, forward strand.
GAATGCATTTTTCTTTTTTCATTAGAAGGTTGGGCTGTTTTTGTCAAGTTTTGTTCGGTAACTGGGCGTGCAATTAAGGCACAGTGAATGGGGAAGGTTAATTCAGAAAGGTGATTGACCCCACAACGATGGGAGGATGGGTGTGAGAATGAAATATAACAAACGGAAAGAAAAAAAAAAGAAATATGAAGAGTGCGATAGAGAGAGAGAGAGAGGAGAGAGAGAGAGAGAGAGAGAGAAAGAGAAGGAGAGAAAAGAAATGACGAGGGATGTTTTCTACAACTGAAAGATAGGCTTCAATTGCAGAGTATTCAATTAATTTCCGAGTAAAAGAATAACTTCAACCACAAAATGTAAAAAGAAAGAGAAGAAGGAAATAACCATGACAATCTATACAATTACCAAACACAAATCGGAAATGTTGGTACGGTGGACATGAAAACGCAACATACAATTGGCAAACATTCAAGTCATCAGACACAGGATGAACAAGAAACAAACAGTTGATAAGTAGGGCAATATTATCACCTCGGGATGACTGCATTATGGAAAAATGGGGGCTAATGTGCTCCCTTCCCTGTTTTTTTTCCTCGCCGTCCATGATCCCATATCTGTTATTCAAGAAGATCTCTTTGCAGGTACACGCTACATTTTGTTAAAGAAATAATGTTGACATTTTCTTTAAGCTACAACTAAATTGTTCTCCTTGAAATTAAAGGATGTTCTTTCATTCCCAAACAACTTAAAACTACTGTTTTCCGTGACATGCAGGATTGGGGGAACTATTTATCTTTCACCAAAACGAATGAAAAGAGTGCATAAACTGCAGCGTTACAACTCCAAGCGTGTTACATCATTCTCACCTACACGTTTTCTTTTTCTTTCTTTCTTTTTTTTTTTTCGCTCTTTCTCTGTCTCCCTATCTTTCTGTACGTCTCTATAGCTTTCTATCTTTCATGATCTTCCTCACCCCACAGCAGTTCCCTGTTTAGATTTTGAAATATTATGTATTCGTGTTCCAAGATTTATTTCTAATCATTACCCCCCAAAATTGTTTTAAATGCTAATTTGCCATGAAAATTATATTGGTTATAATGGAGTCACTACTAAGTTATATAAAAAAAAGTTATGCTCAATTTGACTGCTGCGAGTAAGTAATTCAAATTTTTTTTTAAATTTAATTTGTATTCAACTTTATACAATAATCAGGCTAATGTTGATTTGTTGATATTTATAAATATATTATACTTTCAACAATGAAAATAATACTTCTAATATTTAAAGTATGATTCAGACAAGGGCTCTTCGAAGGTAAATGTCCGTTAATGAAGGGTTTATCAATGTAGAAAGAAATGTAGTATTTTTTTTTTTTAATATGTAACTTCATGAAATGAAATAATCAACAGGTGTCCTAGCACACTGAAAGCCATGCAAAAAGTTTTAAAAACTAATATATTAGAGGGCAATCAAAAAATGAAAGTACAACGCGGGTATTCACCTCTCAAACAAGGGATACATTGGTTCAAGATTACAACAATCCCTGCGTCAGCTTTTTATTGAGAAACAGGTAATTCAGCCTGATTTGGAAAAAATAGGACGGGCTTATCACGTTATCTCTACCTCTTCCTTTAACCGGCAAGAGATGGCACGCGAGACGAGGATATCAAAGATCACCTAGACTCAAGGCTTTGGGGGAGAAAAAATCACCTTCATCGAGTTAAAGGTGATAATGGTCGAAATATGTTGATTGGAAATATTGAAATGAAATGAAAAACTATGCAAGGGCAATAACTTTAAGAAAATGTGCATGGAGACAGTGGTTTTAGGAGCGTTGAAGAAGATGGCTTAAAATCAACTTCTTGGCACGAAATAAAATTGCCCTCATTGTGAAACAATTGCTTATCACAATCGAATGAATTAAAATATATGGATGGCGTTGAGTATTCTAAGGTATAGACAAGTTAAATATAACGGCTATAAAACATTAGATGATGGTTGAAAAATAAAAGCTTTCAAACATCAATGTGAGAGAGAGGGAGTGAGAGAGAGAGAGAGAGAGAGAGAGAGAGAGAGAGAGAGAGAGGGGGGGGGGGGGTAATAAATGTGTAACAATAGTTTGTGCTTGATTTATGTATATAAGTAGTGAATGTTTCAAATGCGACACGTGATCTGCTACATCTAAAATATAACGTTAATGATATAAAACTATATTTGTCTTAATGGTAGATGTCTTACTGGATGTGGAATATAATAACACTAAACTCTGATATTCCATAGAAATGCCTACAAAGGTAAGATGGGGTCGGCTTTCACACCCCGCCCTACCCCCCCCCCCCCCCCAAACACACAAACACCCTTCACTCTAAAAACAATCTAGTCAAATATGACTAGAATCTGGTCAGATTTGACTAGGATAACTATTCCCACGGGCACCTGCACTATTCTAGTCAAAAGTACCAACTTCGGGTTTGAAGTGAACAGAATCCTAGTCAAAGTGAACAGACTCCTAGGAAAACGAACAGAATCCTAGTCAGAATGACTAGAGTCTGATTAAGAAAATGTGACCAGGCGATCTGGTAAAAAATATGACTAGACGTTTTGAGAGTGCTGAAGGCTCAGTGAAAAATCAAAATCAAACTGTTAGTGAGACTTTGGTGACCCAGTATGCTTACACCCGCCCCCTCTCAGTTTGAGGAGGATCCCCATGTTCATCATTTTCTAGATACTCGACTGTCTACCCCCTTTAACCAGGCCACCTATCAGGAGTCTATCTTTATAGAGGGGTGTAAGAGGAGTGGTCCAGTCAACCCCCTGGCAGTGAAGAGAGGGGAACATCGAATGAATTAAGGGTGGAAGGAGGTGCATTAGTGTCTCTTCTCCTGTCTTCTTGCACCCTCTCTCACTCTCTAACCAACATCGCGTGCACTTTGTTTTATTTTGGAGGGAGAATAAGCTGAAAATAACTTGGAGATAGAACTCTTGAGTTGGGTTTTAGTCTAGAAAATTCAACCCTTTTTTACAAACATCATGCAATAAGTTGATCTGATGCTTGGTCCAGATATGCTATTTGAACTTATTTCAATCGCACAGTATCAGAGTATGGAAACATAAATTAGTTTCTGTAATGTCAAATACTCGTACGTCATCATTTGAGTGTCGGTTGTGTAAATGAAAGAAAAATGAAAACGGGTCGAAGTAATGAAATCAAGGAGGATTATATTGTATGGTATTTATTTATTCATTTATTCACGGCTTAAAAAAAATAGGAAAAAATATCTCACATTCAGTCCACAAAGAGACTGTTTTTCAGCGATTAGATACAATCATTCAAATGTACGAACTTAGCATAGGGCAAGTTTAGTATATTATTGTATTTAAACATAAAAAGAACACAAGCATGAAAAATGAAGACTATCTTTTGGCGTGAAGATGTTCCTTTCCAATTTCTAAAGGTTCCACAGGGGTTGGACGGATCTCACGTTTTGGGGGTGTGATAGTCTCTTGTTTTCAGGAAAGCATTGTATCTAATTTTGAATTCTTCAAATAGTCCGGAAATCGAGAAACAAAATAACATTTCATGTGTCATCACGTGCTAAAGCTAAATATGGATGCTTTCGGACTACAGTTACCTAGATATATCCTGCACTGAAAAAAAAAACTCTATCATATCTATGAAAGATAGATGCAGCAGATATCTTCGTTTTCTTAGCAAATAAAGAATACTGATCGAACAGCCCCGAACTTTATTAAATTATCAGCCTGGTAAATCAAGTAATTTTGTTGTGGCTAAAGTCAAAGTATGGAAATGAAAGGGGCACCACCATACCATTTCTAATGGGGGTTGGGGTAGTTGTCATGCAGATTAAATTTGTTTATAAGGACGCCTTAAATTTTCAAATCACCAAAAGAGGGGTTTTCATTTCTTCAAATTTTCACACAGGGTTTGTAAACAGTTGCTCAACAAGTAGAAAAGGTAAGTATCCATTTTTCTGTTTTTTTTAATCATCATTTTCCGACATTAGTTGAAAAATGTCAATACCGAGCCGGTCACAGACTAAAGTCCTATTCGGTACGTGCAAAATAATAATAATAATAAAATGCCTGAAGATAACCGATTAATTTATTGCTGATAATATAAATGTTCACCTATAAAGAACTAAATGAGCGGTGAATGAATAATCATCATTTACATGAATTAAATACGTCTGAAATGAGGCATAAGAAATATTTTCTCAGTTCAAAATATAATCATAATTTTTTAATGCTTTTTTATCACATACAATTCCATTCATCAGTTTACGCTATAGTTTTGGGATTATAGTCATTGAAGTAAAAATACAATCAAAATTTCTGAAAGCAGTATAGATGCAGATATTCAGGAGTAATTATGAACGATTTAGATCATGTTCGTCAAATTATTTCTTTAAATCTTTTGTTTCATTTGCTGGATGAAAAAAGTGATCTCTCGTGGTAATAGTAATGATAATAATGATAATTATAATAATAATAATGATAATAATAATATTGGATATTTATATAGCGCTCATATCCACCATGAATGGTGCTCAAGGCGCTCCAATATTACCCCGGCTCTAGCTAGGCTAATGATAAATTGAAATTTATTGATCAATAATCATTATTTATCGCGCTGATTTGTTGTCTATGATTTTGAGCGAAAAATAATGATTATTCATTATTTCATTGGTTATCTCAAAATCACTGGTCAAGATGTAAAGAAAGCATTTCCTGTTTACATATTGTCTAGGTGGAAAACAACTAAGCAGGTTAGGTCAGTGGTCATTTTGTACATAGCGTATACCCGGATACGGGGTAAGGAGGTATTTGTTATTTATGTCCTCTAAAAAGAAGAAGTACCGGAATGTAAGTCAAATGAGGTCTACCATCGGAAATATTTGTGAGTACAATTTCATCATAGATTACACGTAATTAGACAAAAATTGAGGCCCTTGATTCGAATGTGGATCGGAATGTCACGCCAATAATTGCCAAATTTTGTCACTGCTAATGACAGATCAAAGTGATGAAACATTCAAAAATGATTTCGAAAATATTGTTACTTTCATTGATACCTATGTATAATCTATATTATCTACGCATCTACGAATTATCTACACTATGCTTTATAATCATTTTTGAGCAATGATTACATATGAGCAATGATTATATCTAAGGTATGTATGTATGTTTGAATATTTTCTTTAGAGAAAATGAAAACTAATGATATTTGGGGTACAGGGTAAATGGGAGAGGAGCTCACAAGATACGACACGGAGTTGCCAATTTGTGTTTGATTTATTACAACTTCAAAAATCCTTATCGTATTTTTTCTTAAACCTTCACTGATATGTTTCTTTAATTTTTCTGCTCCTTTTAAAACAAAACAAGATATGAGTAATATTAAGAAATATTTCAGTAATGTTAAGAGAAGAAGAGGATGAATTAAAGCGAGTTGGATAGTACATAGATGAATATGCACCTGCGTTAAAGAAGAGGCGGGGGGGGGGGGGGAATATTGCATTAATATGGAACATATGTCAGAGGTGAGGGTGAAGGATATACCAGACCCCCAGGTTGATCTTGGTAGACAGTAACAGTTTCAACCAACACCAGTATCGAACGCCTCTTACACCCCTCCCATCCCCCTCTCGCCCCACTCCAAACATTGTAAGCTCTTTGTCTTGGCAACATTTTTTTTTTTTTTTAGGTATTGATGGGAACAAGATACCAATATAGCCAAACAATCCAATCCAATCTTTTCAGTTAATTCATCTTTTAAGAAGCCCATTGGAAATCAATACCGGGTTGACAGGGACTTAACGCGATTCCTAAATAGGGGTAATGTGGTGTGACCGTGATGACCACGATAGGGGGTATTGGAAGATGAGAGGGGTGTAGGGAGGGGATGGGGTTCGCTCTCCTTGGGGCTACGAATGTCAAATATGTGCCACGGTTTATGCAAAGAGCATGGGAAGGCTTAGGGTGAGGTATGTTTGAAAATAAGCCGTGTATGTTTAGGAGTGTTAATAACATACCGTCTGGTGGAGGGCTCTATGTTCTACCACAGACGATAAAAGGTGCCGTTCACGTCACGTTGTAATGCCGCAAATTCATCCCCAAAATATGGTCTTCATTGAGCCAGCGACGAGGGCTGGGGAAAAAAAACGGGAAATAAATACATCATGGATTACGGATTCGTATAAAAGAAAAGCCCTTAAGCTCTTCTCCCTCTGTCATTTTTTTGAAAGGAATTATGTATGATGGAACCGGAGTACGGTATTGGTCGAATCTTTCACTGCAAGCCACGCCCCATCCCAGCTCACTATTGGCTGGAGCGTTGTATATTGGTAACAATAGACGAGTGCGTGTGTGTGTGTGTACAGCGCGGCGGAGTGGGTCGCAGAGCGGTTAGCGGGCAGGAGTTTCTATTACAAACAAGCCAGTCTCAGATAGCCTGCCTACTGAACACACATCTCCGTGGCGCTTTCCTCCTAAACGAAACAGAGGCTCTTTACTTACCTCTTTAAGCTCATAATCAAGCTATCTCTTGGACCCCTAACGACCAAGACAGGTGATATATGAGACATCATCACCAGTCATTGTACTATCTTCTGTTCTTGAGAAACAAGTCAGCTGTTTTATTGAGCCAAACAAGCAATAAATACAAATCATATCTTCTTGCGGGATTAAACAAGATTGAACTTGATCAATTTTCATCTTCTCGCACTGATCATATCTAACCGTCTGGATTTGCCTGATCATCGTGAGGTATTCATCATTTATACCAACCAAGGATTTATTCACATTAATCGAGGCAAACGAGTTAAATTGGAGGCAGGCGGCATCGACATTAATTCGTCGAAATAATTTTAAAGTCTGGAATAAGGATTGATCTCTTTAGCTACATTTCGTCGGTTTTCAGCCGAACTATCTGGAATTTACCTTCACATTCGGATGTACAATCTTCTACATAGTCCCAATTACATTGCAGTCAATAGAGCTGCTTTACTCAATATTACTATCATCACTTTAGGAGCCATTTTCATTTGGCCTACTGATTTTTCAGGGAGGTTATATATCGCGAGTTCCTGCTTTGGGCGTGAAAGTTGCATGGTGCTACCAGAGGTATTGTTGCCGCCGACTCCGTCCGGTTGACATGTACGTGATTAGTACTGGATTTTGAAGCACGATGGGGCGCTCAGCCGAAGCAAGGCCCGTGGATAGATTATCGCCGGTAGGTTCCCCCTACCTCTCTGGAACAAACTTGCTAAGTCATACCAGCCCGAGAGACTCATGCCAATGTTCGAATCACGACGCCGATACATGGCGCGTCACGGTGCGCGTTGACCACGCACAGACCACAGGTACATCTGAACTCGCGTCCACCACTTCGTACCAATGCGCGTCGCACACGACGCCGCACAACCAATTGAACTCGCTGTCGAGACCAAACGTCAGGCATACTCGACCACGGCGAACGCCATCATCATCATCCTCATCACCATCCTCATCACATACAGACTTTGTGTTATCTTCGAAGAAGACGACGACGACGACGACGCCGGACTTACGGCGGAATTCACACGCGTCGTCGCTGTCATGTTGGTTCTCTCGAAGGATGTATATGGGAAATATTAAGCCGTGGACTCTTAGTTTTATGTTCTACCTCTTCATAATTGTATTGTCACATCAAGTGGAGTCAACACACAGTGTTCCTACGGTAAGTACCTCTAAAGGAGGTTCGCACAAACTGCGCATTTCTGCAATACCGTTGATATGAATTAGTAACCTCCAATAATCTCAAAAAATATCGAATGTATCACGTTTTCCATTCTTAAAGAATGAATAGTGCTTGAATCTCTATTCATATATACCAGGGGTGGCGAATGTCATTTCTCGATCACCCGTGAGTATAAATTACTATTAGGCAATTGTATGGAAGGAACATGAATTGTAAAACATAATTTATGAAACCTGCAGATTCTCTTGTCACTATCATCTATACTTACACTCAGTGCAAATGCGATTCACATACGTAGATCCATATTTCTCTCTGGTCTCTAGCTGACTCAAGTCCAAGTGAAAGGCATATCACTTTCGTTCGGTTCCCATGGATACCTTATAACTTTGTACATGTTGTAAGGTACAGTTTCAAGGAATCAGTTGAAAGTCCAGGTTGAAGTTTCGAGTCAGAATACATCACACATAGAATGAACGGTATATCATGGTAATGAGGTTTGACTAGTCGCTTATATATCTTCTGTATTCAGTTGAGAACCCAATCGAGTTGAATTTGGTTGCAAAAAGATGACGAATGTTTACTTTTTAGAGTTATAGTTTTGAATTGTACTATACTAAATTACGTAGATATTACAGGTATATCTGTTGTGTGTTTGGTGATACCAATAGTGTCTCGATCGTCTGGTTCTGCTTATAACGTGCATTTAAATATTCATGCGTGTACAGAGTAATATAACAACGTATATTTGCATGAGTTATATCAGTGCTGTACATATTCGGCAACATAATCCGCCACTTTTTTTTTTTTACTTCTAACAATTCCACACCTGAATGAATGTGAAATATGTATAGCGAAGAGGAAATAAGATAAAAGTCAACATTGTGATAAAGAAATGTACAGTCAAAGGAATACTGTGGTGAATTGCATTTGACATTGTCAATACGCGAGTCGAGGAATCAGATAAAACGAGTTTACAACAGTAACCACAAATCTGTTCCAGAAAATGAAATCTCTCTTCCCGTCTCTGTCCTCCTCTCTTGCTCTCTTTTTCCATCTCTCCCTTATTCTTCATGGGGTTTGCTTTATTGAAACCTTACGGGGTTAAAAGTTTACCCCCTCTGTTCTAAAAAGAGGACGTGGGGAATGGAAGAGGGGCTATGAATCCCTTAAAATACCACCATTAATTCATCAGGGACCACTCGAAAGTGGAAATGATTTTTTTTTTTTTTTTTTTTTTTTTTGAGTTGGCTCGTTCAAGACTGCAACATTTCTTGTATTCCAATTGTCATCAATTCTGAAATTTACATTAGATGTTGCAATGCACTGCAAGACTCTAAGTAGTAGTAACAGTAGTAGTACCGTAGTAGTAGTAGTAGTAGTAGTAGTAGTAGTAGTAGTAGTAGTAGTAGTAGTAGTAGTAGTAGCAGCAGCAGCAGCTGTAGTAGTAGTAGTAGAAGTAGTAGTAGTAGTAGTAGTAGTAGTAGTAGTAGTAGTAGTAGTAGTAGTGGTAGTAGTAGTAGTAGTAGTAGTAGTAGTAGTAGTAGTAAAGTACATCTAGTTGTAGTTGTAAGTACAGTAGTATTAGCGTTATTATAGTATAGAACTAGTACTTGAAAAAAAAAGTACTAGTGCGTGGTGGTAGTAGTAATAGTAATAGCAGCTGCAGCGATAGTATTAGCATTATTAGTATAGTACTAGTACTTGGAAAAAAGTAAATGTAGTGGTAATAGTAGTAGTATTTGTAGTAGTAGCAGTACTAATATTAGTAGAAATAGAAGGGGGAAAAGAATATGAAGTGAAGACGAAAGGCGGAGATAAAAGTAAATCATTCTGGATGAACTAGTAAATGCCAGTGTTTCAATATTCAGATCACTTTGTTATATTATTAAAAATGGAAACGTTTAACATCTTTTCATTTAGGTTCATTCTCTTGTATATGGCATCCACGCTACAGTATATACGAGGATAATTATGTTTGAGGCAGACAATGTTACCTTCCATGTAGATGTCTACGTTCATGATCATGTCTGCGTAGTAGATGTTTCATCAGCATGACAGGTGGTTTGGTCGTCCCCTATCAAAGTGAAACAAAAGCTCTCGCCTAATTACCCAAATCATACTCCACGACAGATATACTATACTGCTACACTTTCTTGTAACCTCACATTGTAGTGAGCATGTATGCATTCTGATCGAAACATACAGAGTTTCTTGGGGTGAGTAGGTGGGGGGGGGGGGGGGGGTCTTTAAAATATCTAGTCCGTGATCAGTAAATAGCGAATAGATATTTTGTTGCTAAATAGATAAAGAGTTCTATTAGAATTAGGCCAAAGATGAAACAGTAAAATATATCCCGTAAATGCCTGAAGCAAGTTTAGTAGAAGTATATAGCGAAATTATGCTATAGTAAGCCCATTTTAACCATAGAATTTGTATTTTATGCTTCTTTTACATTTTGGATTGTATTCTTACGTGCAGGCGACAGGTTTGAGTCCAACTATGTAGATACATCGTGTCTCCCTTCATTGCATGTCTAAAATGCTTCCATCGATCCATCATCAATCGTTCCAAATACCATGTTTATCATGCTTATGTTTCATTGAACCCTCTTCTACTATGGAGGTATTTGATTAAATATAATGCATGAAGAATGTCATTTGTAGCGCATCTTCTTGGGAAGAAAATAGTGTAGATGAATCGTAGTTTCAGGATGAAATAATACAATTTTGACCTCATTCATCAACTGAATATTTTTTTGAAGCAATTGTAGTTCGAAGGCATTTTGTAGACCCGTACTGCCTTTTGATTCATGCATGCATTGTGATTCTCAAAGTCGCACATTACAAAACTTGTGCCATTTGTATGTAAAACTCATCTGTGAAGCTGGACCATGAATGCAGACGATTGCTGCAATTGATAGCTATCCCATTTTATTATCCCGCTTCCGTGCGCGATAATTGCAATCGATTTTCGGCGGTAAAGCGATGCTATTGATACACATGCCACAGCGGTTACGCTACTTGTCAGGCTGATGGACGGAATAAAGAAAGTTTGAATAGTCGAGATGGTTTGGGAGGATTTAAAAGAAACAACAGATGACAAAACAATGGTTTTACATTGTGTAACAATCAGCTCGATTACAAACAAAATCGATCAACAAAATTGACCCATATAGTGGCCTAATGACGAATTCGGAATCAGAGGCCACAACGGTAGAAAATGGATTAAAATGATCTTGCGTCTTAGGTTGTCCATACGTTATTTTGATTGCATATTATTCATGTCTCTGCATGGGGCCAATTAATGCCTTACACATTCATCTGATTGACAAAATGGAGAGTACTACACATTTGCTCAGTTAAGTGTTTGAATTAAAATTGAAAAAAGATTGAATGTGCTTTTATTATTTCATAAGTATATGCGTCCTTTCCCATGTTTCCGTTACGTGTGCTATATTAAGAAAGAAAGGAGGTTTCAGTTTAGTTGGAATATTACTTTTCATGGATAGAGAACAACCTTGAAAAGTACATCGCCTTCGAAAGTTCTAGGGCATCTATAAAACGATACCACAAGTCTACATCCTACATGCTCAAACAAACGCGAGTCTGTTCCCGACCCCTCTCTTTAACCTACTTTTCGAATTTACGATCGAACACCAGATCTCTTAGCCTTTCTTTTAAGATAAATACTTTGCATTATGGATTTCCCTGTTCCGATGCCTCATACACGCTTGAGAAGAGAGCTAAATTCAAAACAGTTGCCGATCTTGCTGGGAGAATGTTTTTTCTGTGCCCACGCTTCTTAACATACATGTTTATTCCAGGCAAACGCCTCTGAATGGGCCAGGCCGCGGGAATCATTGTCCGATTTTCCACCCAATCTCCAACTAACAAATCGGAAGTCAGGTCTTCACCAAGCCCCCCGCACCGGGGAGTCTTTCTACCACCAATATCATGCTACTACCCAATTTCTCCCGCAGACATGACACTCAAAAAAATATTGTTATATCAATCCTGTTTTCTTTTCTTATTGTACACTATTTCCACAATCATGACAATTGGGTGCGTTATCTTTTTTTCCCCTAGTCTCCTTTTCCTGAAGAAGGGGAAAAGATAGATTGGTGTGAAGTGACTGTTTGTATTTGTATAAATCGGAATACTTTGTGTTTATTGAGTCAACAATGCATCTAAGTGAGCGCGAGATGCTTTTTTATTTTCAGAAGAAATTCCTTGGGTTCGTCGTCTGTACTATCTGTGCATACTGGGATCTGTACACGCGCGCCACGTTCAGAGGCGCCATTAAAATTATTCAGTTAAGGTTTGAAAAATATGCTTTTTTTGTTGGTTTTATCCACTTATTGATTCATAAAGTACTAGATTTCGAAATCTTAGCTGAAATTATAAGAGTAGTTTTTAAGCGGTTAAGATTAAGTGAAGTATTTGGATATTAGATAAGACATTACTGTATGTTTCGAGCATGTGACTTTGGTGCACGTTTATTCAGAGTCTCGAGTGGCCTTCGACAAGTGATAAAAGACCTCAAATACAAAAATAGACCCGATTTGTATAGGCCCTGCTGCCATACCCCGAAGGATAGTTTCATCTGTATGGAGTGGGAATGCTTGGAAGTGCTACCTTATGTGCAACGTCATTGCTCATTGTGGTTTGGGACCGCACTGTGTGGCGCTGCGAAACAGATCTGCTTCTGCTATCGTCCTATGATGTAAAGTCGGTATGGATTCTGTTGTCTGTTGTGTAGGTGGTAACTATTATATTCACCACGTTATATGTCTTTTATAACCTTTTGGGTACAAAATGCAGGCCGGAAGATTCCCAACACTAAAAAAATAGCAACTTTCACCCATTATATGAAGAGTACAACAATAATGGTTGTTCAGGGGTAGACGCACGGCGGGAAAAAAAGGGACATGCACTTGTGCTTCCGCTTGGTGATTTCTGATAGCTAAAACAGCTGCACCTCTCTCAACTTCAACTTCATCATGGACCCAAAATTGAAAAACACAACTTTCACTACCTTTTAAGTGATGTTTTTAACACAAATGGAAATTTTCTCCAACTCGGCAGGCCTCGTAATTTTATAGAGTAATTGCGAAATGAGATTGTCCGTCAGCGCCTACTCGTCGTTGGGTGGTGGCGCTGTCCAATTAAAGCTGGCATAAAAGAATTGGCCCCGTCTTTATCACCTCCTACAACTCCAAATATTGCTTCAATTGGGATGAGTTATTGAAAATTGTTTCTTTTTATCCGGCTCTCACAACCTGTTTAGATGTCTTTTCAAGAAAATATAACTCATCATGCTGCGAAGTCTCTAAAAGTCATAATGACCATTCTTACAAAGTCTGTGGCTTGTTGTGCGCTTCTTCAACAAAGCGCTCTTTAAATTGAGTTGAAGTGATGAGATGGTAATCATATGCACCTCGTGTACCTTAAAGATAAAGTTTAGTATTGGCCATGCAATTTAAAATTATCTAGAAGATTTTTCGGATTGTTGATTATGTTTTAATGTTTTGGAGTCATCAAAATTATGGCAAATCGACTGCATCTGCTGGGGGGGGGGGGGGATCACACAAACAATGCAAAGCATTGGACACAGATATGGATACATGGGACTACACGAACATGTGCCATCAGACTTTGGTCCAAACTATTTCTAGTCGTACTTGATATATGAGAGTACTTCTAGAGCAATTCTCTTCATAGGACATTCCTACCATGATATTCGTCTATTGGGAATTTTAAACAAAATTGTTAAAACTCACGAATCATGTCCACCTTTACCAGAAACCACATTCTCTTTAAATGAGAATAACCGGTTGCAGAGTTTTGATTTCAGCCAGCACATGACGTCACACAGTCGTCTACCTGCTACTAGCATCCATCATGACGTTAGGTACATGTTTCATATGGATAGGATAGAACGAAACCTTGAATTTGAGAATAGGAGAGAGAGAGGGAGAGAGGGGGGGGATCATTCCTGGGCACATCTGCCATCGGGAGGCAGGTGGCAGAAGGGAATCGGAGTTTCGGGTCCATCTCAGCTCTACAAATCTCACTTAAGTCATCGCAGGTTACACTAAAATCCTCTTACCTATAGAAAAGGTGTCATGTCCACCATGTCCACATGGTATTTTTCGTAGAAAATATGCGTCTATTTTGGTGGTCATCCTGTTATAGACATCAACTTCGTCTGTGTGGACTCGTATGTAATTCCTGGTCTTGTTCATTATCAGGAGACATGTCTGTAAACAAATTATGTCATTTCTTTTGATAATGCAATGTCTATAAGTTCCTTGTTGACACAATGTCCATTGGTCTATTGTAACATGACCATGAGAGTTACATTTATTTCGTTGAAAGAAAAATAAAAATACTTGGTCATATGTTTCCTTTAAATGGAATATAGAAGTCAAAATAAAATAGTTTCTTGTCATTTTATTTCAAAGTATTTGTTCTTTTTTGCTAGCTCTTAGCTACACTTGAAACGAGTATCAACAAGAGGAAAGGTCTGCTACAATGGCAAAGTTGAGCCAGAATGTCTCATATCAACTTCAAATAGAACTGTGAGATGTTTATTTTATACTACAGGAATCACTCTGAATCACCCAAGACAATATCTTCTCCTAGATCTCCTTACGGTATACCGAGCCTTGGGTCGTACTTTAGCTATATACTTTCCGTTTAATTTGTGGAGTTCGCTGAGGGGTCAAGTCCAAAATTCGGTCTGGTTTCAATTTCGTCCTGTTTACCCCCGGTTTGATTCAATCTTTGTGAATACCTCATTAGTGTACTCGAGTCGAGATGGCTTCGCCCATATTTGCCATTGAAGGGAATGATCTAGTCGGTGGGGTGTCCTGCGGCGTACAAAGAAGTTGTAAGGACTTTGCCCTTCTTCGTCCACTCACATTGTTTCAGGGTTAAAAATGAACCATAGCTCGGAAGCTATAGTTGCCTGTGATATCCTCTCTGCCCTGGCTATAGCGGGTCTTAAATTGTTGGTCTTGCAATTTTTGTTTAGTTATGTTCTCATAGCTGTCTGTTAATATTGTTGTAAAGGGAGAATGATATGTCTGTTGTGGTCGCTGATAAATTGCAAGTGATATATGATGATTTGAAAACAAATTATTATAATTTCTTTAAAATTCATGGCATTATCCTCAAAGTTTGTTACACCCTCTTGGTTAAAAAATGATAATTATGAAATATTTCCATATACGTGTACTTTCAGCTGTATATCAGTCATGCCGGTGTACATATACCAGCTAATTTTAAACTATAATCCGCGCGCATGGACTATCAAAATGCTTCTCATCGATCGATACACCCTTTAAAAAAGATCAGAGCGCCTTCAAAAGGGCAATCAACTAGTGCAAAGTCAATTGAAGAGAGAAAGAAAGGGCGAGAGGGTATGTCTTATCAAATGCGGGGTATAAATTGAGCAATTCCTTAGGATAGAGAGAATGGTTCAAAGCTCAGAAGCAGAGAGGGTTAGGACTAGCCGCCTTCCTGGACAATGAGCGCAAACTTAGAGTCAAGGCCCAGTGAATTGTATTATTTTTTTTGTAAACTGAGGATTAAAGACCTCTGCGGATTAGCCCTCTTACTAATCCTATTTCAGAACTACACGAGGGAACCTCTTGTGGATTTGCTCTACTTGCGTACACACTGACAAAAGAGCTATCTCTTCTCTCAAATGATTTTAGTCTTGTGTGAGAAGTTTGGGACAAAATCAACTGTGGGTCTTTTTCACGGGGGCTGTATATTCTGTTGAAACGTCTGCATTGTACTCGAGTCAATCTTATATCGATACACTTCCCCCCGTTTCTGCAAAACTAATCAGCCATGTTGTTCGAGCGTAACTTGACTGACTCATCGCACTGGACTTTAGAATGAGTCAAATTGGGCCAACTGTAATCTGTTTTATTAAATGGGTAATGTTTCTTGAGCCTGTGACTGTGACTTTCCTCCGCCAGTGATTTGCAGATTGCTAATAACTTCTAAAAATGTTTGACTTGACTTGACCCGTCTCTAAATAGGTAATGATGATAGACCGGACGGATCTTCGTAAGATGTAGATGTAATTTAGTACTTGCTGCACGGAGTGTTCTGGGGAGCGTTTCATCAAGCGTTTTGTCAGTGATTTTTACCGACAACTGTTATAAGCTACTGAAATCCTTGCATCTGATTGGCTGAGGGCAAATTTGTCGGTAAAAATCACTGACAAGACTCTTGATGAAACGCTCCCCTGATCATGTTATTCTTGAACAATGCACAAGGCGGGTTACATTTAGGTCAGTTCAAAAGGGCATTTCAGCATTTCAACAGAATCTCACTGCAAAATCAGAAAACAGTAGCCACCAAGTCATTGACCAGATAAGTCATGATTCTGCTCTTAAACTTTGTTTCAGGTCAACGCCATTCATGCCGTACTTATTCCTATATATTCGAATTGAACGAGGTTTCATGGCTTACAGCAAGCTAGGGGCAAGAATCTCAGAAAGATCAACCCTGTTATGTACGTTCCTGCCCACCTGAAGCCATTCACTTCATGGCTATTAGAAGACATATTGCTTGCATAAACCTGTCTTAACTAATATCGAATGCCGTCAGAATCATCCCCAGAAGTTATGGGACGAAGAAACGTCTGCATCCGGCTGAGTATTCGAATATTTTTGGAGACAAAAGGGAAATATGTGAAACATTGCCAAATCTGATCACCTCTCCCCTAGTCACTGCAAATGAGGCGGTGTCTTGCAACTCCAGAAGGCATTAAAGACGCGGAGGCACATGGACCGTCACGTACAGGACTCTGTTTCTTGGGCGCATCCCTCGAGGGCTGGGACCCGGCCGACTTGGGGGAGAGATTTGCATCACTTTAAGTCTCCTAATGCGAATAGAAGTCATGTTAGCCTGCGACCTCTCCGTGCACCTCATCATCAATCACCCCCACCAATTTGTAGCCAATTGTCGCCACTTGTGCTCCCTAAACTCGCCCTGGATTGCACCAACATCTCAAATACAAACACCTTCCAGGTAGACCGACTGGAATCCAGAGATTTGCTTGCGTTATGGTTTAAAGAGAAAGAAAAGCAGGTTTTGTGTGGGATATTCTTTGTGGATCCAATGTAATGAAAGTTTAACATTTTGAAGGTTGGTGCATTAGTCTGCAAGGGGGCCTCTTATTTTAAGTCATATCTTCGAAATCCATACATCATTTTTCTATAGACATAATCCGCTTTTTCAACCAGACGACATGCTTTTCATTAAAATGTTTGTTCCGGTCTCGTTTTTAAAAGAGAAACTGAATTTTCATTTCACGTTATCAAATATTTTTTATTAGTAACCAGTGAATGTGGCACTTTTTGAAAATTAAGGCACTTTAGGTATGTTTTAAAACATAAACATAATTGAATGCTTTAAGGAAAGGATTAAAATCTGAATACACTGTTCGTCGACCGGTGAGGTATTGTAACACTATCAGAAATCAATTTTGAATCTAAGAATTCAAGGGCAGCGTATTTTCAACTCTCCATAAACTAGAGTTTCAGATTTTGACAATACTTTACATTGTATCAGCTATGTCGAGAGTCCTGGGCGTTTCTTTACTTTCATCGTGAATAACGCGTATCGACAGCTAAATCATGCGCTGTTTCAAAGTGAAATTAACTGAATACCCACCGCGGAGATCAGATTTGATGTGAGAGAATTCAACGACTTCCCAAACAGGCCTTTATATCAATTTCAGTCATCACACCGCAGAGCATTTGATGAGATGGAAATGAAATTGACTCCATTTGAATCGAATTTAGCGAGGACGGGTGGGGGAGGCGTTTAGGATGGAAGAGAAAATAATAAGGGGAGGAAGTTCATGTTTTCCTCTTACTTCTGAGAGAGACAGAGGCAGAGGCAGAGACAGTTACATAGAGAGAGAGAGAGGAGAGAGAAGGATAAGCGGAGAAGGAGGAGAAGAAAGAAAAAGAGGAGGATGGAAAGAGAAAGCTGGATAGGGGAAAAAGTATAGTCACTTACAGATACAAACAATGTTAAAGAGAGGAAGAAATACGTCAAAGAAAAGCCGATATTGTTTAGAGAAAAGAAAATAAGACAGACTGCCATGGCAAGAGGACCTTCAACGTGAGTGAAAAGACACCGTGAAAGGGGTTAGAGGCCATCGCATTACGGGGCGTGTGTGTCAAGTGCAACATTAATTGTAAAATGTGTATCGAATGTGGTCTTCAGTCGGAACTCCCCCTACCCCACCCTCCCGCCCTCCCCTCTATAACAGATGTTGAAACCGACCCTCGGAGGGTTCATTCGTGGCGGCAAAAAGGGGAGGGGTAAGGATATTGAGAAATAAAGGAGTGCGACGGAAAAATCCCCATCCTGCAAAGATGTGCTGTACAAACCTGATGACTTCGGGATGGTTTGGAGGTCCAAATATGATACGAAGATTTCCTCTTCTTGTTGTTATAGTTTAACTTTCGTCGCATCGGAGTGTGACATTGGTTTAGTTGTTTCTGTTGTTGTTGTTTTATCGTGACCTGGATGTCTGAGGAGTGGCATTCTCAGACAGTTTTCAGACGAGTGTCTTCTTTCGATATTCACAGTCCATTCTGTTGCTTTGTTGTTGTTAGTTGGTTTTAGTCGCAACTTGTCGATTCTGACTATTATTGCCAATTAATGCTACAATCCTTTTTAACATATTGTATATATATATATATATATATATATATATATATATATATATATATAATGATGATAATACATTACATTTTATAATGCTTAATACAAAAGTTCCTAAGCGCTTTACATACATATATATATATATATATATATATATATATATATATATATATATATATATATGTATATGATTGTATATTTCTTTCCTGAGAGTGAGATAAATTAATCTTCCCGGTTTTTCATTACCAAGTGCGATTTTCGGTGCCTCCCGATTTGATTAAGTCTTTACATTGTGGACTCGGAAGACATTAATCAATTTGCGTTTAATTTCAATACCTGCATAATTTCAAATTCACGGAACACCATACGATATTTTAGTGCAGAATTACTATTTCGCAATGAGAAGAATATCCGGTCAAAATGATTGACACGTATAGGCCTACCATTATTGTTGTAATACCCGTTTGTTTGCAGATTCTATACATCATCCCTGCAATAAATACATGATATACAACCTTCACCCCACGTTGAATATACTCAAGACAGACATCGCTTGAAAAAGGTTTTCATTTCTCATGTGCTTTACATTTTGGGCAAATTTCCCATTTCCCAGTGTACGAAATGCACACTCCACAATCCCCGAAGCTGTCACTTTACATTAATCTCAATTCCCGCCTTTTCTCATTCGGGGCAAACCTACCGTCTGCGACAAACTGTTTGTGAAACAAGTATGTATAACCCTCGATCAAAACATATTCAAACAAACCTTTCGTGCTAGGGTATGGTATTACCTGACAGGAAAAAATTAGATCCATTCTACTTGAAACATATTCACCATTTTTTTTTCTTGAAGGAAGGGTTTGGCAAACCTTTGAACCTTGTCAAAGTACGCTCCATCTAAAAAAAAAAAAAAAAAAAAAAAAAAAAAACTTAAAAAAGACATTTAGTACTAATATTTACATTATATTGTCAGCACCATTTAATCATTTTGTGTCTCCTTCTTTTCTTTCTTTACTCGTCATAAATGTGTCTGTCAATTCAATACACTGAAGAGAACAGCACATGATTTTCGAGAACATTCGATGCTTTTCTTATAGTGAAATTAAACCTATGACAATGCAGCAGCCCTATTTTCTGCACATTTCCAACACTTTGAGTAAATGCATCAGAAAATTATTCAAACCTGTATTCAAAGAGATAAAATTAGAAACGTGGCCATTTAAGCCCTACCAATTGCGATTCTCTCATTTTCGTACACGAATAATAATAATTTTCTATGATTTCTCATCACCCAAAAAATGTTGGAGTTAACAAACAGGACCCATGCATGAGACCAAACGAGAGACAAATATGACACAGTTATTTTTGCTGTTGTCTAGAGCTGGGTCCGTATACTTTGTCACAGAATAGGTTGGTAATTTTTCATGGTCATCGACGCTTCTTCACTTCACCTTCTCACAATAGATGGATAATGACGTGGTGGGACTGCGACCTTGTCTCTCCTTTTTTTAATTCCTTTTGTGAATCTTTGCAGCAAATATTTCAGGTTCATAGCCAACGCCTACACATCCTGCACCTGGACTCCTTAGAATCGCCTGAAAAGTCTGATAGTGTAATCATTTTTAATCATTTTTATAGTCAAATGTATGCTGTCAAACACAAATTTAAACATGTTTGTTTTTAGCTGAAGGAATACAGGCTGTTGAATATAATCATAAGAAAAACATGAACATAGCACAGCAATTCACAGCTTAGACATTGATGATGTCACTAAAGTAATGTCTGAGGTTGAAACCCTAAAAACCTGAATTCTAATCCTCCATTCTAAATTTCTAAACCCCCCCCCCCTCTCTCTCTCTCTCTCTCTGTCTCTTTCTTTCCCTTTCTTTCACTTTGGTTGGAATATGACATGAAAAAGACTAAATCCACTTCCTCATATCAGAAGGATTATTTCACATTCATAAGAAAAAAAATATGTAGGCTGCACAGTTAAAACATGCTTGTTCGGTTACTTGCCCAGAAATGCCCCATCTTCCAAACTTTCACGAAAGCGAATGATTTTTTTTATTTTTTATTTTTTATAAGAAGTGATTCTGGATTTAAGATACTGAAGAAAATCTGTGTTTTCTTTTTTTCCCTCATGAAATCAAAGGATGTCCCCCGTAGGTATTTTATTTAAGAGGGGTGCATTTAAGTACCTCTGCCTCGAGAGGATTATCAATAAAGGGATGCATACCGTACCTCTGTAGATATAGACGCATTGGGTCTTTACAAATGATTCAAAGGACGTTTGAATAACCCAAACTGCCTTTACACTTAGTTTGGAAAAGGGCACTAATAACCGCTAAGAGAGTTAATTCAGGATTAGGTAGGAATGTTCATTTCTTCAAGGTGAAACGAAAGTGATCGATATAGAGTTATTGCCCACATTTTCATCTACGGTATATAGGAAAATGGTGGTTAGGTTTTTCAGATTTGATATGCAGAACAATTTTTTTTTTCGAATTGCATTATTGGAATGATGGTCGTTATATCAAATTGAGATGGGGAGAGGCTGTGCATTTACAAGTAGGACTCATATCTTCTCTTTGCTCCAATGATTGCGTTGATTTGTTTGTTAACTTGCCGAGTAGGTTCATACCTCATACTAGCCCTGCTTTACCCTCCCTACATTCCCATCTAATCGCGTTAAAAGGGAACTGAAAGGACGAGATGTGAATGTTCACACCTAACCCGGCTGTTAGTCTGTCTAGAAAACATCTTTGTGTATGCTTGTCAGCCAGCCCCATCAATTATTATTCATTCATCTTTGAACGGTTGACCTGATTAGAGCGGAGCAGACGTCTGAGTTTCCCTGAGACCAGTCTTAACATTTTGTTGTCTATCATTCCTTTGCCGCCCTCCCATATATCTGTGTCTTTCCTTATGACCCATTATCTTTTTCCTTACGAGATATAGAAAAGCTATCGAAATCAATGTATTTGCGATTAAGTACCGTGGTAGCTCGACATTCTTCTTCCAGACGCATTTTTTTTTTGTTGCTTTTTCCACTCTTCAAGCACTTTCGATTGGTCCCCCAATTACTGGACCCGACCAAATAGTCGGGATTGCTTATTGGTAGGGATTTAAGGTAGTCCCCAAGGAGGTGCGATTCGCTGAGCCCGCCAAGGTCTTATCAATCATGGGTTTCTTAGTATTTTTTAAAGAGAAAAATGAAATGTAGGACAAGATAAAAGAGAACCTCAAAGTGGATAGGTCCATGGATGTCATTTATGTCGAAAATAATGTACGCATGCGCCATTCCACGGTAAGTTTGAACGAGATTAAGTCTTCATTCAGCGACGGCGATCGGCATTCTTTCAAGAGTGGATTGTTAGGGGGAGGGGTGGAGAGGCAGACAAATCGGGGTCATATGGCGCTCATGAAAATCGAATAAAAATCATCATGACATCAGGATTCGATGCTGGAATTATGGCGAGTGTCTATCGCCATTTTGAAAGTTGTAATAACATGGCGAGACCTCCGTCACGCAGAAGACCTTTCGTCGCGATGATGTCGCAACCTTCACCGTGAGCTCTCGCTGGCTGGGACCCGAGCAAGAGAAGCAGAATTCATTGGCTCAGCTTAGACTGGAACATCAACACGATGCCAATCGGAAAGCAATTGAAAACTAACACTTCCGCAACCGAACTACATGGTTGCGATATCATACCCATATATCACCTTCTTTACCCATTACGTCTTATCCTCTCAGATTTTTCTTTAATGCTTGGTGGTATTGCTTTTTACCAGGAGATATCCCGTGATACCTGACTGGGAGGGATAAGATTGGCCTGGCCCGTAATTAAGGTTACACACTCTCTCCATCCTTCTCTTTATCTTTGTATCTTCCTTCTTCTTTCTCTTTCTCCCCTTTCCTCTCTCCATCTCCCTTTCCTCCCTATCTATACCTTATCCTATCTCCCTCATTTTTTTTTCTCTCTCTCTCTTCTGCTTTCTTACACACTTGTTTTCCCTCCAGATTATACACTGTCAGCTTTGTTCTTACTTGGCTCTTTTTGCCCTCTTTTTAGTTTTATCATCTCTCGTTCATTTTTCTCCTCTCTCCTCTCTACTCTCCCTGTCTTTAATGCCAGTCACTTTCCTCCACCCTCACCCTGTGACAATCCCCAGAGCCTGCCCGTAAGATTGCCTGGTCCAAATCTAACAAATCGTTGAGGAGAGACCTACTTTTTGCCAAGGCTGGCCGGGCAAGATTCACGGGAGAGGCCCTGGCATCGATGCCGACCCTTTTCAACCCAGGCTTGCCACGCTTATGTTGGAAAGTGGCGAGTGATGGACTCGTGAAACACTTCGATACAACTCCCAGGAAAAAAGTGAAAGGAAATTGTCATGGCTTGGAGATCTGTGTGGTAGAGACACGATGGTGAAGACAATTCACAAAGCGCCGTGAGCATTTGGTGTGGACAAGTGTCTATGGTCATGATGTTATAGAAAGATGGGGAAAGGACCTGAACAGTGACAAAAACTGGTTTGAAACCCATCTGTAGGACCGTAGAAAGACGGGGATAACGAAAACTTACACCATTCCGCAAATCTCCAGTGAGAGCCTAATAATAGGGAGGGTAGGAGATGGGGTAGGGGATAAAAGAGCAAAACCACAAATCCCTGTTGAGTGATCAAGCTAGTAAGAGGCGAGGTGCTTGAGAGTGATGCGAGAAAAAAATCGCAGTCCAACACCGCATACATGTAGTCCAGCATCGTAGCATTATTATGTCATCGTCGATTACTGTGAAATGTGCAGTCTACTGAACTCTTCCTTAATTCAAGCTTTAAGAATTCATAAGAATGAAAAAGAGGACTCGGCTCTATTAACCTTTAGTGAAATGAAATAGCGTGATCGTATCACAAAATAACTAAGCAAATGCACCTCTTACATAAGTGTAAGGTAATTTTTTTTTAGATAATGGAATCATATTTGTGAAAGGGGATATCAGAAGCTTGATGAGAGATATCGTGTACTCTACATTGATTATTGTCATTTTCATGATCAGAACTTCCTGATTTACTTTACTCTTTCAAGGAAATGCGACGAGTTGAACAAGACCGCAGAAAAGGGTCAAAGGTCATATATATTTCATATCTTCTTTAGATCGCGATTCAGCCGGTTTTTCAAGAAAGGACAAGAGGGGTAAAGGCGTGAGGGACTTGGGTGGGTAGAAATCTTGATTAGTTCCGACGAGGACCGATCGGTAGTAGGATGATAGCGATCTCGGTTTCTCTCCCAGCCGCGCCTGACTGACATATCATGACAGCTAAATGAATGACATGCCAGATCAAGCGAAACAAATAGATTTTCATAAAATTTTCGACTGTTTTCTGGCGCTGGATTCCTTCCCTTTCCAAAGGCATTCTCTCTCTTCCATAGCATGGCCTTTGACGCTACGTGGATTGGAACTGTGCATACAGAAGACTCATTGCAGCTGCATTGTTTCGTCGAAATTCAGACGTGTAATTTCTTCAAATGACTGTGGCCTCTGATATATAGTCACTTTAAAACAATTGTAGGAACTAAATAATCATTACAGAAAAATATGAGTACCATTGTGCGATCAACCTAAAGCGTATTTGATTTTATTCAGTAATGTAAATATAACATTGGTCGCACCGCTTGTGCATATTTACACATTTTAACAGATGAACACTTTCTGTTTTGCTTTAAAAGTTCGAAAATTATGTTTTCCCAAACCGAAAGTTTAATTCAATGTCATATTGAAAGTGCATTCGAAATTACAAGAAATGAAATTGTCCATACTAAACTGCATGCTTTATCATGTTTGATAAGTCCCTTATCGAATTTGAAATATACTAAACACACAAAGCCTGTCTGTTGAGAGTATCTATGTATAGACTGCGTATCTGTTAGAAACATTATCTCCTATACAACTTTCTCTTCATCTCATCACGGATGACTTGGACTTAGTTTGGTAAGGCGTGGGATGGCTAATATTGTAGGTAAGCAGCGTGGTTGTATGGGCCGTCACACATTCATGCTCTCCACTCCAAAACAGCGATCAATTAATTCTCTTCTCGGTTTGGCAAAATATTTTCCCAATATGATATATTATGTTCCTTGTCAAAATTCTCCATCTACCTCCTCTGTGTATCAACATTGTAAACGACTTGATCTGAGAAGCATAGCTGGAATAGTAAGATGGTGATGGGGGTTGGGGTGGGGTGAAATTCACATGCATGGGAGACATAGTTCTGTCTGATTGTCTTTAAATCTGTTCAGATGATCTGTTTTAGTCTGTCATCCGTTACTAAGGCGATCTGTTAACCATTTGTTACTCTGTCATATCGTCTTTTGGTTTTGGATTAGTGATGGTGTTTTCTCACGACTGCCTTGTAATACAGTCTCGTCTCGCAGTGCTGCTGCTTTTTCAGATGGGGGTATTGGGTTCTCTCTTAAACCTCCCTGGTTTGAGTGAGCAATGTACAGACGATACCTATTTGATTTATTAGCAATGAGTTGGGGGATTTCTGATCAAAAGAAAGACATTCCAGTCAATGAAAATAAATGGGCACAGAGATGTTTTGAAAGAGAAAAGAAGGATCACTGTTCGAAAGAAGGTTTCTACCTGTGATTTAAAACTTGAATATCTAGGTTATCATCAGTGATATTCGCATGACAGTGTCATTAGTTGGTATCTAATAAATTTAGTGCCTTATAATTATCTAGGGTGATAAATGTATGAATTAACATCTTTTTACTTGTTCTTATGCATATATCTACCCGAATTTCGATGTTTTGCTAAGTGTAGAGGTCTTCACTTTTTATGAAAGAATTGTTAATATTTATTTTTTCAATCTATATAACATTTTGCTCTCCCTGCGAGCGAAAGGACTGTTTAGTCCGCGATCATGTGAACGCTTGAAGAGTTCATGAGGAGAAAACGAAATTGAACTTTTCCTGAATCTTAATCCATCAAGACATATTGTTTACAAGCGCATAGGTCAATCCATTGCCCATGTGTAAACCAGCCGAGACAAGTTTTCCACACTTTGTAGGTCAAGACCTAATGCATATTCAGGACATGCTGTCTCCCCCCCCCCCCCCTCTCTCTCTCTCTCTCTCTCTCTCTCTTTCGTTCTTTCTTTGTTGGCAAATCTCTTTATTGTATGCGTACATGGCACGCAAACTGTGCAGTCACGACATGATGATCATCAACGGGTGTCTAACTCATCAAATATCCATTATCAAAAGAGACACAAACAACATCTTACACGCTATCCCCATGCACAGGATATAAAACCAATTTCGATCGAGTAACCAAACCATTAGGGGTATTAATACCAACTAGAATCATAGACACCATGCTGATAGGGGTGTAACTGTGCACCCACCACACCCATCATCACCAGTAACTCCGCACCTAATTACTCCCAACATGCCCACCAATATTCTAACCATATAGCTTCTGTCAACAACACCCACACAAGCACCACAATACAAACCAATATTACCACCTCTTCTTCGATTACCAGTACCACATTGCACCCCATCGCCACCACTACTACCACCATCACCTCTTATACTTCTACCACCACCACCACCACCATTAGATTATAAGCCACTGTTATTAACATGATTGAGATTGTTTGCCATCTGTAATCGCTGCGACATGCGCACCATTGATCTAAACATCGTCCTGTCACATCAGATAACAGCTTCTAACCACGTGTTTTGACTCATTTCAACACCGCAGGGAGGAAGTCATGAATTTGTTACCAAGTTCAAACACATTTCTTTGCTTCTATCTGATGCATTTTGCAGACCAACTGAAACGCCAGGTTCGCTCATGTTTATTCTGTTACAAAACCACCTTAACCAGCCTTATAAAGACATAGCTTGAAGTAAGATGACAATATGGGTGACAATGACTTCGCTTTTTGTGAGTGTAGAAGCATGCAACATTTCCATAACAAATTTTGCAATGTCCGAACTCTTTAGACAACTGAGAGAAGTGTCCAAAGTTATGACACTACTTAGGTCGAATTTAACCCAATATGGAATACTATATCACGTCCGGATCATGATATCATGAAGTTGAACGTACGAGGGTAAGGTTAAGACTTTCGGAAATGGCCGATCAGGTTATGTCAAGGGTTAGATCACGTCGGCTTGTTCCTATTTCACCAGGAATGGGGATTCAAGTACACCTGTCCTCAATTCCAAGGGATCCCCATTTCTATGTGTGTAATAGTTTCTCGAACATAAAGGTAACATAAAGATAAGATATTCAGGAAAGAAAAAAGCATGGTAAGTCAAAGACTATCTTTAGTTGTTATTAGTTCTGATTGACTTCTGAATTTGGACAACTTAATACAAAATTTCGGACTACTGAAGATTTAAAGTGGAGGCCTATCCAGATATATGGAAGTCTATATATGTATTATTTCCACAAAATAATAAGCAGCTCTGCGTTGTATTACGTGATTAGCTAGACTCTGGAGCAACGGTTGCAGTGCATCGTGAGTTTGTGTTTAGCATGCCTGGTCGGTCATGAAAACTTTTTTTTTGCTCCTGTATGTAGAGTCTTTGTACCGGGGTAGGAACCCCTACAAAGCCTGCAAATGCCTTTATTGGTACTTAGAGTCTGGATGGAGAGGGAAATGAAGTAGTTGGATAAATGGTTTGAAATAGGGTGTTTAACTGGACCTAATTTGTAGTGGGAACAACATTATGCATTATGCACGATCCTCGTTTCCCTAACTCTGAACAAAGATCACGTTGGAAATGGTGATACACGTGCAACAGTGTCTATACCATTCTCTATACCATTCTTGGACGATCCGTGTGGTATAGAGATCCTAATAAAACAAGCTCTGATTGTTGACCATGTAATATGTAATTGGTCTTGCATTGGCCACCCATGCTATAGCCATAGCATATGCATTCCCGGTCTCCATTCAGGCTTATAACCTTCAACATGTTTCATCGCCTTATCAATTATCAAATTTAAACCAATGGATGGAATGCGAATTAACGGTGCTTGACCAGAATGACCAAAGTGAACTTGGTCTTATTCCTCCACCCGATCATCATGTTTGTAATAGTTCGAGCAAAGATTTGTTCATCTCACCGTTTTTTCCGTTACCTGTTCATAGTCCAAGCTTTGTGAATAACTTATACGGGCTTACTTTTGATATATTTTGTCAGTGTGATTTAACATTTAGACTAATTTTTTTACAATACTGGGAGCGTCTGCTCTTCTGTTTGGCCCTGTTGACTTCATAAAATGGTACTTAACGTTGCCTTGTTTATGACAATCATTGCAACAACCTTTATTTACCCTCTCAGTATTCAAGTACCCACTCCTGTATGTCTTCTGCCATTCTTATTGGAAATCATGTCATTGTGTGTGAAGTCGTGAAAATGAGGTTGCTTAACGACCGTATCACATTAAAACATTCCAGCCAAATATCTCGATGAATTATGTGTCGATGAAAATATCATTTGCCAATTGGAGAGCGTGGGGGAATTCAATATTACCAATTTGTCTATGGTGACGATTGTTGCGATCTTTCCGTGAAAGCATGTTTACGTGTTCACTTATAACACTCAGCCCACCCGATCTATGAAATGGTCCCTTCCATCTTAAGAAAAGAAATAAAAGAGAGAGAGAGAGAGAGAAAAAAAAAACGAAATAAGGAGACATCTATCATCTGCATTATGAGCATGATAATGAAAGAAGCAACTCTAGAGAAAGGTGCGTTTGTAATATAGAGATAGCAATGATATGGATTAAAGTGCAGATGATTAATGGCTGTAGCATAATTTGGCTACTTTAATGATCTAATGAGATGTTTTGAAATCACAGTAACTTGCCTGATTTTGTGATTTATGGTGCTGTTTAAACGCATTTTCCTCTTAAAGTACAAATTTACAAATTATGCTATTACGTCTAATAACTTTTGTATATCAACATGGATAAGAGGTATTAGTATACACATATGATACACGACAATAGTGTACTATTCATCAATAGAATTAGCGATGTGAATTTTAATTAAAAATTCCTGGCGATATAACCATAAAATGGTATAACGTAAATTTTGCGTAGGCTAACTAATATTTCTTTAAGAATACGAATATCTGATTCAACTACAAAGCCTGTCAGGTCGTTTTCCTCGATTGGAGTTTCCCCGACATGATTTCGGACATATAAAAGTAGGCATGAAATCATTCCTTTCAATATTTTGGTAATTGTGTATTGAATAAAATAATGTCAGTTGGTAATGCATTGAAATTCCTCTTTGCACAAACACTTTAAGTATTCATTACTCTCTTTAAATTTGTGCGCATGCGTAAAGATCGGGGATCTGTCTAGAAGATTGCAAAACACGATGGGAAAAGAGGCATCATAATCTTCAGTAGATAGTAGACACTATCTACCGAAGTATCCAAATCTTCAGTAGATAGTAGATAGTAGATACTATCTACCGAAGTATCCAAATCTTTATAAGATAGTAGATACTATCTACCGAAGTATCCAAATCTTCAGTAGATAGTAGATAGTAGATACTATCTACCGAAGTATCCAAATCTTTATAAGATAGTAGAAACTATCTACCGAAGTATCCAAATCTTCATAAGATAGTAGAAACTATCTACCTAAATATCTGAATCTTCATAAGATAGTAGATACTATCTACCGAAGCATCCAAATCTTCAGAAGATAGTAGATACTATCTACCGAATCATCCAAGTCTTCAATAGATAGTAAATACTATCGTCCTACATTGTGCACATCGGTGTCGTTTGTAAACTTGGTAACATGGTGGTTACTGTATAGTGAATTTTAATAATCAGAGTAACTAGGGTACCAAAAGTTGTTTACGCCCTCTTTTTAACACAGCTTATACTTTCTTCACCCTTTTTGCCTTTAACTCTTGACACACCAGGTTGCGTGAGTTAGAGCAATATAACCGGATTGGGTGTATTGTGCAGTTTATAACCTAAGGCCTGTATCTAATGTCATATTTCTCATTCAACAATATCTCTTGGGGTCATAAAATAAATTTGCGTGCTGGAGAAAAGAGGGAAATAGTTACAAAAGAAAGAGGGGGAATATAGATAGGTCAGATGGACATGTAGGAATGAGAAGAAAAAAAAAATCAATATTTTTGGTAGGATTATGTAGGGCAAAGCAAAGGATTTGTATTT
Organism: Heliocidaris tuberculata; assembly: GCA_025618425.1. Classification (NCBI taxonomy): domain Eukaryota; kingdom Metazoa; phylum Echinodermata; class Echinoidea; order Camarodonta; family Echinometridae; genus Heliocidaris; species Heliocidaris tuberculata. The sequence goes on from CM046846.1 coordinate 7,323,624, forward strand.
AGTTTCATGGTTGGATTATGGAATAGACAGACCAGAAAGTTTGAATAGTTTGAGCTGTCAATAAATGCATTCTCTCCCTATTTTTATCGCTCGAAATTGAGAAATATTTGGAATTTTGCTCAAAATGATTATCTCCATGGAATTTGTGGTATGCTAGAAACAGACTCCCACACCAGCACGCAAAAGGTATGCGATCACTTGATAATGTATATAGTGTAATACCGTACATGTATTTGCAATGCTTGGGCGTTCACAAAATTATCTCAAAGTGTTTTCCTTTAAATCTAAACAACTTTTCCGTATGTGTAGTCATCATACAATTGCTGCTTTGTAACTCAAAAATGTTATATTAACGTGTAGGCCTGCAACCAAAATGGTAGACAAGCTGATTCATGTATGTATTTACTTATTTCTTATTTGCCCGCCCGGTTATGGCGTCGAAACCAGCTGGTCTAAACCGATCTTCATTCTTTCAAACCATGATCTACTTCACGCACGCGTGTCAATTTGCATGCTACATCCCTTAAGCTATTACTGGCCTTTTTATCACGTATTATTTAAACGTATCAACACTCAAGTGTTACCTATACAATCCGATGCACCCTTATACCCGTCTCTCCGTATAATGGTCTGACTAACAGAGAACGTGCAGGCACGGTTGCTGAGATTTTAGGATTGGATCAACCGTTTTAGAAGCGAGTCTATTGGCCGTAAATGGCCCGTGACTCCAGGAGCTTGCATTCCAACTTCATTGTTTGAGAGATAATAAAAGATGGTGATCTTTCCACTATAATCTGACACTGTAGAGTCACCTTTGCATACGCCATCTAGGTCTCCCATCCCTCGTACTCTCTCTTTAACCCCCCCTCCCCCACCCTCTCTCAGCACCTTTGTACTCATATTTTGCCCATTTTCCTCGTTTTATACATTCATGTATTAAGGGGATAATATATATTTTAAAATGTGAAATCATTACATGGTTAACACTTTAGCTCTAATCTCTAATCAAATTAGAAACTCTACAATAAGATGTGAATTCATTTGGAATTTTAGTAAATAAGAATTTAATTACAAGGATCATTGCTCACGCTACGTTACAAGTTGGCAACTCTATGATGTCACGAATATGAGGGCAACTTGTAATTTGTGTTTTTTCACATAAAGTGATAAAAATGTGTTTTTTATAAACAGTCTATAAACATTAAATGGGCATTGATTTCTCACATGAATATAGCATAAGCATTTGGTACTATATATTTAGATTTTCTGAAAAACAAGTATGAATCACGTTTTTGTCTCGTGAAAATGATTGTGAAATCTTATGTTAATGTTTGAAAAAATTCACCCCCCCCCCCCACAATTGTTATACTACCAATATAAGGAGAATAATGATGTATTTATTGATGTCTATGGAAGTTGTATCTTTTCTTTCGTACTTTCATGGATTTATTTATGTTGCCTGTAATAAGCTAGGCTTTAACAGAATAAGTCAGACGATTCCTTAAACATGATGATAAGCAATGACGTAGTCGGTCAGACATCATAAAAAGTATTTTTGTTATTTTGCAAATGATCTGTCCGTTTCGACGTACTTAAAGTCAAACACAGTGACCCGAAAAGATTCTTTTTCATTGTGGAAAAATAAATCCATATTTCATTTTGTTTCCTTTTTTCTACTTCTTCCAAATCAGTATAGCTGTATTATAGCTTGCATACTGCGGTTGAGACAGTATACAGCTTTTTGTTCCCCTGTTTGCAAAATATTCGAATCGCTTTTGCTTTAACTCTGCGTACGAGACGAGAAAATGATTGGTTGCCCCAGGCTCTGGAATAACTTTTGACTTCTCTTTTATTAGCCTCTACTCATTTCTTCATAAATCGTAAAAAGGGCCGGCTTTTGTGTACTTCCCAGCTCCTAAGTACTTTGTAAAGCGAATACAAAAAAAATTGTTTAAAAAAGATTTATGTCCCTTGTGGTAGACAATGTCTGTGTGTGTTAAATCTCTCACACGAACTTAGTCCATGCATGATTCTTGCTTTTCATTCACGGTGCTTTAAGCAGTAAGATTTTGTTTAAAAGAGAAAATTAAAATAGGCCTACTTGTTGTCCTGTGGGGAAATAATGCCATCAGAATTGAAAAATACTGAATTAATAAAATATATAATTTGTAACATCGGTCAAATATATTTGGACAAACCGAATATATTAGTTAATTTCAAAGGACAAAGCAATAAATAATTATCTTGCTAAAATATTGTGTACAATTTTGATAAAGATTGGAGAAATAGTGCCTTTGAACTGTTGTTACATTAAGATCATGACAGTGTTGTGTTATTGCAAATCATTTTGTAACTAGTGAATTTCATGAAGCTACAGCAGACAGAATATAAGTCTTGGTTTATTCTGCTTGATTATGTTGAACCAAGAGTTGAGATCAGAGTTCGAACAACCTTTTTTGGAGTCATCCCTTCTCATACATCGTATATGGTAGGAACCGAGATCTCTCCATGGTAGGAACCATGGAACTAAAGATATTCCTCTTTGGTAAGAGCGTTTAGTTAATGAAAGAAAAAAAAAACGGCCTCAGAGTAACTACACCGTGTCGGGATTATAACCAATCACTGCACATTAAATGTCAGATAGCAGACTAACTAATCAGATAAATAATATTTATCTTTATATGAACCGCAGCTCCGTCTTTCTCTTGTGTGATGTCATGGAAATGTCAGGCTGCACATGTGACTTCGGTTTGTCTGTTCACCGGATTGTTGCGTTTCTCTCCGGGAATTTCTTCTGTCTTTGCGAGAATGCATGAATGATTCGATCTATAACTGCGCCGCGGTCGAACTCTCAGCCATAGACGTTTCTATTCATTATCAATGCAGGTGGAGTTGACGAAGAGGGAAAGGAAGTCTTACGAAAGGGGGAAATGGTTTAAGGAATGGATGTTTGAATGATTGTGCATTGCTCGTTATATTAAAGCTGCACCAAACAAGGAAATAGTTTACCAAAGAATTCGGATCACTCAACTCGTAATTACACATTATATGATGATCTCATAAACTGTAAACATTCATTTTTTTTCGGATATGGGAGGGAAGGATATTCTTGATGTCCTTGTTATAATCAGTTTTGCTTGACAGCGTAGGAATATACAAGCACTTGCAAGCTCATACACGTTATTCAACAGTATAGTGCTATTTGTACAATATCCATGTAACGTCAAATTTTAGCTATATCAACTCCATCTCTCTCTGTCTCTTTGTTTCCCTTTAACTATATTTATTCAGATGAAATGCTAAGTACACAATTCATTGTTTGAACATAATTGATAATGATCCATTATCATATGAACTGCAGGTGAACCCTGCCCAATGATCCCTTCAAAAACTGCCAAATTATTCGCCAATTTTATCCTCCCTTCTTTGCCGATTGTGTGACACAAACAGTGAGCATACGTCGGGTGTGACAAGTAGAGAATAATTGTCTAAACTCCACAGCAATCCTTCTCTTTCTCACACTCCCACGATTCACTTCCCCTATTGTCAGCTTAACCCAACCGACGCCAATGTTCCCGTTGCCGGAGAGTTAACCATATCCCCTAACAAAAACTCAGGTGTTGATGAGTTAAGAAGAAGAGACCACTTTTGCTGGAAATTATGGAAATCAAGCTCCTGAACCGTCGACTTTGTTGATTTTGCGGTATTTGCTTGAATGGTTTTCTCCAAATACGTTTTATGGAATTAAAAAGCAGAAATCGGCATTGCCATTTTGTGACGTAGACTAAAGTAATCTGAGGTCGAATGATGATATAGTTACTCTCATTTTTGTTGCTTAAATAGTCACTTACACGACTTCCTGTGATTGTCACAATTTCAAGCCATAGTAAGGATGATATCCTTGTCAATTTGATTGGATAAACACTCGATTGAAAATGAACCGTTAAAAGTTGATAATAATACAGCAATTCGTCCTTTTTTGTTCCTGCAATTTGTCAAGAAGCATCACAATATAATCCTCTTTTAACTCATCCTTGTAGTATAATCATGGCCCAAAGATATGGGGCATAAATCGTAGCCAAAATTATTAGTCTCATCCAAAAATTTAAGAAGAAAAACTTGTAAAAACAAGAAATATTCTAAGTCACACGTGTCTTCTATTCATATTTTCCAAATCATTCTCAACATCATGAATTGAAGTTTCTTAGTATGAATTATTATGTCCGTCTTATCATCACTACAAAGTTACGCAACTTTAACAAACAATACCCACTGATACAAACTGGGTCTGATATCTTCAGACTATCTGTACATGGCGTACACGTAATGACGTCCCCCACCAATTTGATATCTTAATTAGATAGTTGAAATATAGCATGATACTTAATTGACTTTTTATTGACTCGAAATGAGTAACAACTGAATTGTCATTAGTGGCATAGGTGTCAATATAGTTGATCTGGCTTAAGGGCGATACCCATTTCGACCTTGCCATTTACAAAGATGTGTAACTATAGAATGTTTATCTTATCTCGTTGCCATTGATGGACGGAAGGGTAAAATAACACCAGACAACTTACAATTTATCCCACCAAATCTGCCTGTAATCTACCTGTTTTTCTCCATCTGAAAATAAGTGCCCTTATTATTCACAGTGATCTGACATTTAAAAACGTTGGTGATATTATAATCAACCAATAGTTGTAGATAAGAGGCCAATTTGATATAATCTTTGATCTAATCTAATGAAAACGCAAGACATGGATATGCCGATAATGGAGGCCTTGTAGTTTTGATACGCAGTGTCTGAAATTAGGGGCCTCAGGTATCAAACTGATAGTTGAAAATAATTCCATCCGAAATTGGTAGCACGATATAAGAAAAATCGACTTAGGAGTCGAAAAATGAACCGTTATTGAACACAAAATATGACGTGAAATGTGAAATCAATATTTCTTTCCTTATATCTCGTCTGTCAACTTCATCTATATACGATCTTCTGAAGATTTATGTGAGGTTTCATGAACATGGAACATTTAAACATCATAACAGCACAAGAATCCAAGCCATACATTCTACCATGGCTCCATATGTCCGACTTCTTTGACAAAGTATATAGATGGATAACACAGCCTTGCTCGCAACGGGTTTAAAATTCTTACACATTATGAAATGCTGTTCACAATACATGTCAACAGGTGAATGTATGGATGTTGCATCTCATTTTTTTTTCTAGGCAGGGGACATTGTGGCGAGGTGGTGCTAATAACTATGTACAGTGTGATTATCTATAGTAAGGCAATATGTGTGTGGTCGATTTGTACATATACAACATAAATGAGCTGCTTTTACACATACTTTTCCATAGCCTTGGTCATTGTATCTTACTCATAGCGAGAAGCACTAAGAAAGTGTTATTTTTGTCGATCCTCTATTAATAATCGGGGAGGTCATGTTATAGAGCCTAAAAATGCTAGAGAGAGGTGTAAATTCCCAATCTTACCCCCTTATGTGACCTATTTTCGAGATTCTCGCATTATTATTATTTTTTTTTTTAGGTCAGAGTGAAAGGGATAGCTGGTCCTGAAACCGAGAGATCACGCAACGATAAAAATATCTTGGTGAAATATAAGGGACACCAGATCAGCGTATGAAAAGTAGGGTAGATTTGAGCAAAAACCCATGTGATTGGTGTGCAGAAAGAATACTTCAGTTAGAAAAGACCTAGCTACGTACAGGGAATTCACCAATAGAAGAAGGGGAATTCAACTTCTGCTACATAGCTTTGATCGGTCAAAGGCTCAACGACCCCTGTACAGCATTCCTTTAAAAAAAAAATTAAGCAATAAATGGCGCCCCTTTAAGACCATTCTCTTACATTTTATTATTAATTTTGTCTGAAATAAACGTTTTGATACAGAGATTTGTCTGCAGGTTGAAAATTATCCCGCGATTAGCGAGAAAAACACGTTTTAGTAGAGCCCGAAATAAGCGTGCATGCACGGTGCACCCCCATTATTTCCTCCTGCCCACCCCTCAGCCATTTCTTATTTTCCTCTTTTCTTTATTTATAGGTCACGAGGTAAGTGTAATTGAATGCCGGAGTACTTTGATCACACAGAGCTGCAAACACACCAAAAAAATCTAGATCATTTTGTAGTTGCGAAAGGCTTTGTGCTTCCGTTACTTTCATTATTGCTTACAACATTTTTTTAGAAGCATATTTAAGATATGATCTCTCGTGGAAAAAAAAATCATCACCAACATAGAATGCTATGAACTTAGAATGCTATGAACTTAGTGTGGTAGTCGTAAGATTGAAGCTCGCGTAAAGATGTAAGAAATCGTACATTTACGCTTTATACCACTGGCGCCGTGTGACTGTATCTAAAAGTGATCACGTGGTCGCACAAACCAGATACGATCAAATTGCGCTGTAGGAGAAAAATTGACAATAATTGAAATGTTCCCCAGTAAAATGGACAAACCCGGCATGTAGGTGGAGCAGAAAGTGGAATGTTTTGGGAAATATCCCGGCAGGTCCAAGTTTTGATATTTAATTTACGGGGGGGGGGGGGGGGGGAGAACCGCACGAGGATGACGGGTGACGCCGTTTACACAGCGGGGAGTTCATTCATGGTTCCGTCGACTTTACAGTGGCTTGACGTTTGCATGCGGCGGAACTTGTCAGATGTGATAAGTGCCCCGGGGTTGACTGAAATTTCTAAGGAATTATTATCGGTTGCTTTAATTCCGCTGTGAATAGATGTAATAAGGGTGAGAACAACAACAAAGCATTTTCGTAAAATAACAGATTTTGCTACCGTAAAAAAAAGTTGTTCTTCACGCTTGCGTATTCGGAAGTTTTATTTTGATTGAACTCATTCATTAATCGGACGCGATAGCTTAGAATGATTCTGATCCTGACTCAGAGAAGGGTTGCTTTTAGTTCTATTTCGTATACAGCACTTTTTTTATCTGGCAAGTCAATTTTTTTCTAAGTGAAAATAGCCACAATACTGTGGTATTAACTTTCTGAGATATAAGAATCAGCGAGGTGTATTTTTTGCTAGACAGTCTCGTAATATACGACTGCATGAAACATTGTTCATATACCACGTTCTGCGGCTACTGTTCCGAGGTAATCTCGATACATTTCTGTATACATAAGCCGTCTATGTTAATAGCTGAAAAACGGAGGATTTACACAAGAGGATGAAGAAAGAAAATAACTCTTTCTTCCTCCTAAACACTCCCACATCAGTCGAGGTCAGGACATGATTTCAAATAAAGGGGATTAAACTACTCCCCCGTCGGAACATTTTCTGATCCTCTTTGTTAAGCTTTATCCGTCTCACCATTCAGTTTGGTTTAGATATAATCTCACATTCAAAACATGTATGAAGAAAACTCATAAACTCACACTGTGCTACATAAGTTAAGAACACATCATTGCAGAACTTTGAAATTCTTTACATATGGTATTAAACCTTTGATTTATAATGAGTACTCTTAAAAGTCAGGCACTTCTTTGAAATTAATTCATGGAATTTGGAGGAAACAAATTATCCATCTTTCTTAAGATGTAGTACCTAGATGCATGTGGCACTTTGTAAAAAGTTTGCCATATTCACGAAGTGGGGGTACATCTCAAAGCTGAGGGGAAGGTCTTGACAGATCCACCCGTGTGGTTGGAAGCAGTAAAACGTCGACATGCGATTGTCAAAATGAAGAGATTTCACCAAATTGGTGAATCCTTAAAAGTGGAGCATTACGCAGTGGTTGCCTTTTAAAAGCTGGGGGCCCTTCTGAGACTTCATCTGATCTTAGGGGTTGGCTGACTAAAATGTTTGAATGATTCCTCCCTGAATGAGTAAAGGTTGATGAATAAGGATATGATTGTGTATTATTGTGGTTGGTGTGCATCAGCCAGTATTTCCTGCGACTGTGGATTTGGATATAAAAAGGAACTTCGCCAGAGGGGAGGGTACTTGTGCGGGATGAGATACCCCCTACAAACACACTCTTAAAAATCTGTCGAAAGAAGTGAAAGATAGTGTGAATTATGAAGTAAAAATCGTTGGGACAAATGAGTACATCGAGAGGGGTTGGATTGGATGAAAATACAAATTAGCCGAAACTCACAAATGGAATGGAGGAGGGCTGAATCCCCTAATTATTGTTGGAAAGAATTTTGATGAGGACATCCTCTCCCATGGTCTAACGATGCCATTCTTTCAAATATACAAAGAAACAGATAAAATTTATTAGTATCAGTCAAGTGCACTCAGAAATTGTAATCATGGTACATATTTTGAGTGGTTTAGGCCCTAAGACCAGACTGAGTCTGACTTCGCTGTAGTGAACACAGTCAATGGCTGTTTCACGTACGTATTGAGATCGTGACCAGCGAGTAATCTGGCTCTCATTAGCCGATCCTCTCCCGTGCCTCTGCGACAATTCCGAAGGGTTAAGCCACCCACCCAGCGAGGGTTTCAAATTCATATTTTCCTCTTTTTTTATGATCATCGTCTTCTCTCTCTCTCTCACTCTCTCTTCCTCTTCTATCTCCCTCATCCATTCTCTCTTTCTCTTTCGCCCTCCATCGGCCTGTATATACCTTTACTTTCTTTTGTAGAACTATGACTTTCTGTTGGGTTGAGCGCTTCAAGGCCATTTTGATTTTCGTAGGGCAGGTTATATCACAGAATTCGGTATCAGGTGGCTCTTTTCCCGAATAAATTGCAAAGTGGATCAGATTCTATTTTGAAAAGATGGTGCAACCTGTCAGAGCAGATAATGATATCTCTGCCATTTTACTGATTTCAAAGGCCTCGGACGAGTTGAGGGAGAGGGCCGTTCAAATCGGGGAGAGGTGTACAATAAATTCTGCCGATACCAATGCATTCATGTGTCCTAAATGCGCCCAAGAGTGTCGTTTAAAGTACCGAGTTAGAACCGTTTAACTTCTGTCCCTTGATTTCTCAGGAGAATTGTGTAGAAATTAGGGTCGGTATTTCAGCCCCACATATTGCTTGACAAATGAATGTGTACATTCTAACAAAGTGATCACTCTCTCTCTCTCTCTCTCTCTCTGCGTTCAAACATTATTACCCTCTTCCAAAGGATCCATCCTCTTTCAAATAAGGTGGTCCAAGGCACAGGTCCTTTGTAAATGAGCGAGTGGGTTCTAATAATGTCTAAATAACCCCCGGAAAAATGGGACATAGTTCATGAAAGAATTTAATTGAATGTGAGATTAAATCTAAAATGATCACAGTAATTCCTAAGCCCATCTTACTTAGCATTCGTTTCCTATTGGATTGTTTCCTAACAGAGGATATAGCGTTCCAAATTATAACGCTCTATTCATGTAATTAATCAACTCGTTAGTGCTATTCTTCCGATGGTGGACTTAAATAAAACGCCACCATACTAAATACCGTAGCTGTCTTTTGTCGCGTATTTCAGCCTACATTAGCGAGATGATCTCGTTGCACATGATTGCAAATAATCCATGAGAAAGAAAATGAACATTCGGATGAACGCCACAAAAGATACTTAATGAGCTGTTCGTAATCTCTTTACAAAGTAACTGGTAAAGACTTACTTAAAGTAATGAATTAAAATGGGCGGAGGAAGGATGGATGCTTCTTGAAAAACAAACGACTAGGCATTATTGTAATTTGCGTATAGATCGCAGTAAGTACAAGTACATCGTGAGAAATACGCACGCGTGCGTGTGCCTATTTGAACTAATATAAAGTAGGAGTGAGAAAATTTAACTTTCCTTCAAAATTATAAAGCATACTCGACTGAAATATAAAGCATTCAATAGGTATGGGACACTTGAATTTTATTGCTTGAAATATGACTAACATTGTAAGAAGTGAGAGAAGAAGAAACTTATGTCATAGTTAATGTGTGGCATGCGTGTGGTACCTTCAAGTTTAAAGGAGAATGAAACCCTGGGGAAAATCAATTTTAAAGAAAAGAGAGGATAGAAAGAAGCAATTTTTAAAAAGTTCCACCAAAATCGGTTACGAAATGAGAAAGTTATGAAAGTTTGAAAAGTTTCAATTTACTTTCTATAGCGATCCTCAATTTGGCAATGTTGCTTCAAAGTGACAGGTTGAGTAGTATAACTCTCCATGTGTTTTGTACACAAAATTTCATATTTTCCCCATTATCTCTCAAGGTGCAGCTTGTCTCCTTCTTAGTTCAAGATATATCATGGGGAAATATATTTGACACAACATTGTTGAGTTCACAAAAAGACAAGCAGCATCTTTAGAGATAATGGAGAAAATATGAAATTTTTGTGTACAAAACATATTGAGAATTGTACTACTAAACCTGTCACTTTGAAGCAACTTTTGAGGATCGCCATAGAAAGTAAATTGAGACTTTTAAAACTTTCATAACTTTTTCATGTAACCGATTTTGATGGAACTTTTTTTAAATTGCTTCTCTCTATCCTCTCTTTTCATTAAAATGGATATTTCCCCAGGATTTCATTCTCCTTTAAACTCACTTACCACTTTCAAATAAACAGCACGTGAATTGGAAAATAAAAATCGCGAGGTATTAAAAGGTTACACAAAATCTCTAATATTTTCAGTTAAGTAGCAGACAAATATCTTTATTTCTCCCATCTCCCATCATTTCTAAGAAACAGTGCTTCTCTAGACATCTTCAAAAAACACCTGAAAACTTACTTGTACAACTCTGTTAAATAGACTAATGGACAAGCGCCTTGTATCCTATGGAAAAGGCGATATATAAAATCCAAGTATTATTATTATTATTATTATTATTATTATTATTATTATTATTATTTCGTAAAGTCAACGTATTGATTTTTACAATGAAATTTCTAAATACTTTTCATTGTCTTAATATTGCCACATTAATTTCGATGTTCTCCAATTCTTTTTATTTTATACACAGTTAAATCGACGGGTGGTGGAGCAGCGGATGAGAAAAGTGAACTCATTGGAAGAATACTTGAATGCTCTGAGCTTGAATGATACAAACACACTGAGATCGAGATATGTAAATAGAAGCCCAGCGGCACTTAATAAAAGAAGTTACAGGAGACTTGGTAGAGCGGGATTAGCAGATACGTGTAAGTATTGCCACGCCCCTCCTTCACACCCCTCCCGGCACTCCTTCCCATGTCCCCCCCCCCCCCCCCCCCGTCTCTATACTTCCCCATTCTTTATCCCATTATATTATCTTTTATTCGTTTCGTTCATCTAATAGTAGTTCTCTATATGCCTTTCTCCCATCTATCTGCATGACTCCCTCCCCTTATCATCTGTATGAATTTTCAATTTTTGAAATCACTTTTCGACTTAGTTTTTGTCAATTACATCAACTTAGCCGTAGATGGCGGCAAGGATGTTTATTTGTTGATGCCTCAAAATAGGAACTTGTGCCTTATCACTGTCATATAGGTTGACAAAGCTACATCGAATTAGCAAAATTTCGTCATCCCGCTGCCTCTTTTTTTCTTGGAATTAATCTAAAAATAGTTCTAATTTAGGCCTGCTTGAAAACAGGATGAATTTAGCACTCTAACAAAATTACAAATTGAACGGTGTCTTGAATTAAAGAGTGAAGTTGTTTTTACAACGTCAACTACATGCGGTAAGAAGATAGAGATCTCATCCAAAATAATGATTCCATTCAGTCTTACAAATAGGTAGTAGTCACAATAATGAAAAAAAGCCGTAAGAACAAATAAATTAGAGGGATAAATCTAGCGAAAGGAGCTTAAAAGAAACACTTCAATTTTGTACTTGAAATTGACCGCAAAGAGAATAAGGATTTCCGCACGATTGCCTTTCCTTTTGCAGGCTATCACTGCGGGTTTTGATAAATTTTATTGATTTTCCGACGTAATGACTTCTCTTTTCACCAAATTTCATTTGCACTTATTGCAAGGCTGACTTACAATAAGCAGAGATAAAAAGGAGATAATGGTTTTGAATTATTTTTCTGTAACCAATTCATTACGGGAATCGAAGGAGGAGAACTCGTTTAAATATTTTCTACCATTTTTTGCGATTCTTGACCTGAGTTGCTCAGGCAGACAACAATATTTCTCGTTATTGTTTTTTTTTTCAATGGAAGAAGTAGCGGTATGTGGTAGATTTTATTGGATGAACGGTTGAGCAGTGTGGCTACATAGTTTTTCACAAGGACTTCTGTAGGTTTAGCTGTTTGGTATGTGGCAATTAGTCACTGCTTTGCGGACCAAATCTCGTTCCACCCCTCCCCCATAACAACACTGAAACCATTGGAGTTGTTCAGTTTGGTATTGCACTTTTGCCATTTGCTAAAGCGCCTTCTCTGAATTTGTTGTATGTGTTATGGGTGGATTTAATACAAAATCGTTACATATAATTTCAAAATGATGTTGAGGCTTGATTCAGCATTACCAGCTGGAAGAAATAATCATTTATTCCCTTAAAGCAACCTCTACGAACTGTCACGACCGAACAAACGAATCAACAGCAATGTTTCCCATTTATCATGATTTGAGCTTCTAAGAACATCTGAAATATATATCCCTCGTTGAAGAGTTACACAGAAGTGATGGAAGTCGAGAAGAATATTGGTCTCAATTTAAAAACGAAATCTTTCCAAAAGAAAACGAATTGAAGCATTTTCTATGATTGGATTTAAATTTGAGGCATAAATCTTACATCACGCATGCACTATGCCGATTTTTATCTAACGTTACATTGAGTCGTCATCTCACCAACGGCGTTTTCAGATAATTCTTGTCAAAATTTCTATGATCGAAGTGCCCTTATCAATAACCATCATCTATGTTCGTAATTACTCGCTTGTGTAGTAGCATAGAACAGCTTGATTAGAGTTTGGTTAGGCAAAATGGGATGTTTTCTTGACATTTACCCCTCGATTTAGATGAAGATGATAGCGTTGACATATTATTATAAATATCAAAGGGTTATTATAGTCCTGATTTATGACATTCCCATTAGCTATACATTTTTTAAAGGAAAACAGACCTTTGTAAAAGTACATTTTCATATTGGTTTTAAAGGTCACTGTGGTTCTCTCTCACACACGGCCCTTTATCTGCGTTTCCTTATAGCATACTGCACGTAAATTCTTTCAGTATTTTTAAGCCGTAAAGGTATCGTTATGCAGGCCTTATTGCATTATTAGCTATCGTCTGTAAGTGGAAGGAACTAGACACACGTACTGTTTCTTTCTCTTATTTTTCGAATGTAAACATCTGGGAAGCATCCTGTTTATCGCCGATTACGAAATGAAAAATTCCCATCAGTTATTTCTCTCTCTTTCTGTCTATCTTTCTTTATTTTCTCTTGGTTCTCTACTCTATTCTGATTAATCGTCTAGGCCGAGTCAATTTAGGGTCAAAAGGGACCAAATATTCCCCTCCACTGAAAACCTTTTACAATCGGCTGCGAACAAATGGGGAGATGATTAGAGTTATGAAAAGAAAATGGATACACACAAAAAATAGACTGCGCCAGCAACAATGTGTCGTATATCCGTGGATGGGCGGGTTGCCATTTTTTCAGATATTCACCAAGCATTCCATTGGTGGTTTGTTGTCTGCTGATGATTAAAAAAAAAAGATGAGTTATATCGTTAAATTTATGAAACCCTGTGATCCGAAAAGACAAAGCTAGTTGGTGTCGCATCGCTTGATGTTCACACACACACAAAAAAAAAAATTGCATAAATAAGAACAGAGGGATTTTTAACAAAAGGATGCTATTTTCTGGCCACTCTTTTATGAGAGTAAATCGACGATAGTCGCTTGAACTTCTCCTCCTTCTCTTTCTTTCCTTCTTTCTCAAACAAAAACCATCTCATTTTCCCATGTTTTCTGTATCGTAATGGGATGGAATAATCAAACCTTATATATAGGCTGTGCAAATAGACCTGACATACCCATTATGATAGACACGACGACTAAACTGACAATGATCAGTGAAGCTCTGCAGGCAGAACTCAAAACTTCACATCAATCAGCATGGTAGACAAAATGTCCAAATTCCGCCCGATTTCAGGGTTTTTCCATGTACAGACAAAACACATTCAGTTTGCTTGAGGGATGAAGCGTAGTAAGTTTGGACAGACGAAACAAAATGAAGAGTCATTAAAACCAATGGCCCTTAATTGCTAATTGAGTCTTTGGTCATGGAGCTAAAAGCACTAAACAATGGTAGTGTTTAATGACTGACGTTACAAGGATAATAACAAAGGAGTTGATGGTTTGACCTCTTCCAAGCTGGGTTGCATTGTTTTTCCATTTTTCAGTTTAAAGAATGAGACGTAACAGTATTATGAAGGAATGAAGGATATCCAGTATGCACAGATCATGAAATGAAGACAAAATAGAGCAAATTCTGCGGACTCGACGAGGTATTGGCGTTTCTCCAAACTCTTTTCCAGCAAAGTATTTTCTGTACCCCCTCGTTCCTTCACCTCACCCCCACAAGAGATAGTAGCACCCCTCCACCTCAGCCCCCATTCTCTCTGATCATATACCCATGAAGGCCGCTCCTCGCTCCAACTCCCTCCGACAATAACCACCAAAACGATTCCAAACTATCTCTCTTTACTCATTGCTTCACCCTATTTTTGTCCTCAATCCAATTCAACCCCGTTATTATATGTATTTATCAAATAGAATTCACGGAGCATTTCCTTCAAAATTACCAGCGACGGGAGCTGCTGGCCATAAATCAACAAAGCAAAGCATAAAACTGATACACAGCATTGAAAAAAAGAGCGAAAATGGCCCCTGACGGTAATGAAATTATGTACACAAGTCTAATATTTGCCGCATTGTGTCGATTGTAAACATGGGAATTTAAATATTTGTTCGCGCAAATAATTACCCATTCATCTTCGTCACATCACTGTTTACGAATGTTTTGACAATAAATGAAAATTGGCGAGGAATTATGAACAGCAGCGGACATGCATTCCACCCCGTTGTCTTTGCCGTACATGGAGTTCACGACCCCTATACCTATTCAACAAAACCCCATCAGATTGTAATAAACCGGGAATTTTAATCACCTTTCTGCTCGATTTCGGGGCGACTTTTCGAAGCCTATCTACAAGCAAATCATTTATTTTTTTTTCTATTTCTGTCAAAGCAAAAAGTCATTTACTGTTAACACGAATTTGGACCCTTACCTCAGGCGCCGGGCATAATGAGAAAAACCCCGTCGCTCCAGAAAATGAGTAAAAAAAACCCCAAAAACTGTTTTTACCATGATTGAAGTGAAAACTAAATTTACATTTATTTCATGAAAGGACGTAGTAACTCGAGGCAAAGTTGAAAGGGACATTTCTCACTTAACCCTCTACCAACTAAAACTGGGACACCCGACAGATTTAGCGTTCGCATTTTTCATTAAATATCTGTTAGATGCTAGGAAAGTTCCAGAGGAATATGAATGAAACATATCCTTTTATAATGAAAGGACATTATCGTCTTAATATTTTCCTGAATCATGATAACACAAAAATCAAATTCCCCGGTGGTGCATTCATTCGTGGGCTCCAAATACCGTATTTTGTTTGTGATCTCATTTTCTACCTCAAATCATACATTCATTATGAAAGAGAACCTCGAGTTAAGGAACGCATGGAATTTTGATTGAATTTTTTTGTGAGTTTTGCATTGACATTTTGGTGGAATTGTTTCAGTAATCCTGCCAGTATTCAGGCCAAACGCGTCTGATTGCTACTATTATCACCAGATTGGCAGATCCCCCTTCAACATTGCAGAAGATCAGACCCAAACAAAAGATTACTTCGTACAAAGTTCACTCTCTATCCAGACGGCAAAAAAATGTACTTTTTTATAGATAGATAATATTATGCAGAATCAACCCAAACTAAAGCCTTTGTTTATGTCTGGAGCACCTGAAAATATTTGTAGTGGAAATTCCATGGGTTGTGAAATTGATGATGATCTTAGTTTATTAGGTGTTGTATGTAAGGATATTACCTATATACTGCTTATAGTTCCGTCATGTATATTCAAATATCATAAACCTGATCGTTTTCTTATTCCACCCACACCTTTCATGTCAGTTGCGCGTTTTTATGAATTTAAGACTAGGATTGAGCAAAATTTACCTTAAACCTAACCTTAAACTCAATTCTGCCTTCAGCCGTATCCTGATGTTGCACAGAATACGTTTTCACCTATTATTCTGCAGTCACCGCACTATTACTTTCTTTGTTTTATTTATTTATTTATTTATTTATGTCCTTCTTTAAAAGAAAAAAAAACACCAACAACATGATGCAATAATGCAACCTTGTCAAGCTTGTCAGTAATGTGTTGATGTCGCGGTAATTACATTGTCTATTTTGAGTGAGTAAACGAATTGACTTAATAACTGGAACACACGTAAACACGCATGCGCGTGGGCGTGGTAGAGCTAATGACTTGCTCCCGATGCAACAACAATTCAATTATGACGTCATGCATGTAAACGGTGACGTTTTTATGCTTTAAATGGTAATGTTGAAAGTTTTCACATAATTACACGCCCCTTTGTTTTTCATAGGTGTTGTTTACATGGGCGTAAAAACACAGTCACAGAAATAGCTTATGTTCTCTGTTTTTTTTTTCTGTTCTGCACTAATATTTAGTAACGGAGTATATAAAGGGGCACAAACGAAAGATACTGAATCTTGTTTTGAACAATTGAAGCGATTGGAACACTAGCATGTCTGTAAATTAGGACACTTGTTAGGGATAAAACTTCAATTTAATTCGGATGAATGTACATCTGTTTCGTTCGCTATTTTATGCTTCAGTGTCAATGTGGGGTTTAACTTGATATGATCACTTTAGACAGTTTTACCAATGTTCTGAAATTGAAAAACCTTGATACATTGCCTTTTCCCGATCAACTGTAAGTCGTTCAAAAGAAAAAGAAGAAGGAAAACCGAATAAAGTAAGAGTATAAAGAGTTAAAATGTGACTCCCCAACCCGTTTATGGTGCGTGTGATGTCCTTTCCTCTAACCTAGTATTTGTAAACCTCAACATCCTCGCGCAGTATCCCCAGCATCCGCGATGTTCTGCGCCCGGGCCTCCGGGGACACCACGAGCCACATTTAGCCCTCTTATCCCGCACGAGTCTCCTAAGCCATAGTCACACTTTTCTGCCAAAGTTTCCTTCTTTATCATGCTCAAGACCTTTTTAGAATGGTAGATAATACATTTTTGAAATGATATGAGCATGAAGGATTCCCCTTTTAGCATACAGTTTCCCCCTCTCCAAGTCATACCTTGAAATCGATAAAGTATGTATATGCATCTTAGATATTATTAGATTTTCTGTGATGGAGTAACAGAAACCAACCCAAATCATGTTAATTCCTATCCACTTACATATCTGTCTATCTGTCTGTCTATCTATCTATCTATCTATCTATCTATCTATCTATCTATCTAGCTCTCTCTATCTACCTACCTGTCTAAATACGTAACTATCTACCTCTGTTATCTATCTGTCCATATTTCTCTATTGAATAATGAATATTGAATATTCGTTATAGAATGTGTTTCAGTCAGCATTCTTACATTGGAAGGTGGTTTAGATGAAAAGGAATTAATGCTTAAAAAAACCGAAGAAAATAAAAACGTGTATGGAATAGCTATTTCAAGCCCCATTCTCTATTTTAACATTTTATCAACATCACAGCTATTATGTGCATCATTGCTTATTGTGTTCTATAACCATGATAACCCATGATCACCTTTCTCTGGTTTATTTTCTGAAGTTCAAAATATCCTAACACCATTCCCCGCCCCCGCCCCCCCCCCCCCTCTCCCTCTCCCCGCCCCTTTTCTCTCTTACTCTTTCTTTCCCTGTATGTTCATTTTTAATCTATTTATCTGTTCCCCTGATTTTTGTGACTTCTTGTGATATACACCAAAATAAAGAAGGGAAAACTGAATTGAACAACCCTTCTGATTAGCGACACAGTAAAACAAACATACCACCTCAGCATACACCAAAACGAAAAGCAACAGCAAAAAAAAAAAAAAAAAAAAAAAAGATCCCTTATTTCATGTAACGTTGCAAGAAGAATCTTACAAGGGTCGCCCAAGTGTCTGTCTGAGGGAGTGTTGTCGTTTAGGAAAAGTGCATGACTTCTTTTCGAACTAACGCTGAGAATTCTTTTGCGGCTAGGTCGGAAGCAGGCAATCGAAAGTAGATCGAGAGAGGGGGAAATCATTGGGCTAACCTGGACGGATGGGGTAAGGTCTAGGGCTTCTTCCAAACGCGCTGGGAAAAATTATAAATTATAAATTTAGTCATGAAAAGGGATAAGAAGAAAGAGATTAAAATAGAAAGAAGAGCACGGGAGACCCAATAGATTGATGTGAGTTTAAGGCAAAGACGTTTGTGGGAATCTGTGAGGCGATGATTTCGATTCATACGAAAAAAAATTTTTTTAAAGAAAAACACAAATCAATAAAAGTTTAATCAATAATGGATTGTTGTTGTTTTTGTTTTTGTTGCTGCTGCTGCTGGTGGTTTATAAGCTACATTTTATGATTTTCATCTCTGGACGACATGTCTTTCGTAGGGTTTATCAAAGGTCTATAGGCTACTGGCGTTGATGCGTTTCTTGCAAACTGACTTTTTTCTGGAAATTTCCATCTCGTCTTGACAGCTTATCTGCGCTAAAATCTCTCTTGCAACTTTTGACATTTATGAGTCTGAGTGAGTGAGGGACTGGCATACTTATAAGACCTCTTGCGATGGGAAGGAAATGAAAAGAGTCTTGAAATGAGTGAAAGAGAGAACGATGTCAATGACATATTTGACAAATTGGATATTACTATCTCGGACCCAAGGGTATGGAGTCCGCGTCGAAATTTGGGCGATTCGATATGGCCAACTCAGAGTTGGGTGACGATGAAAAGTGTGTGCTGGGGGTCGCTATTTTATGATTTTGTTTGCTGAATTCATTGTTTGACACACTATAAAATTATTTAGAACTGTATAAGAAGGCTTTATAATTTATATAGAATATGTGAGGGCTGTCTATAAAAGACTGAATGTTGTTGAAGGGGTTGAAATTAGGATGCATTAGAGCTATCTTTGAGGTATTGTGGGAGGTGCAGGCACAGAACATTAGGTAACAAAGGATATATGAAAAGCGGGAGGCAGAACTATGGCTTCCATTCTTGGGCAGTCCTTAACTCCAGTCGCAGAACTCCAGACCTCCCGTTTCACTTCAATGCTGTTTTTGGTCCTTTCTTCTGATTAGAATCATGCGAATGGAATGATTATTTTGCGCGAATGACCAGAGGTGAAGGAAGCATAGTCCAAAATAAAGAACCATTATGACATTTTCTCCAAGAAAGATGCTTGAAAGAGGGTCGTTATGATTGGGGTGAAGCAACACATAATCTGACATTAAGAATGCCATGACACCTCCGGGGAGTCCAGAATCCATTAGGGGTGAAAGGGGCCCCCTTTGACCATTATCTCTCTCTCTCTGTCATCATAATGATTGTATGACAGCGCTTAGAGAGCACATTCTGTGGTTTATATTGTATCGTCTGGGTGGGGAGCTAAATTATGTTGGAAATAGGGCGAGATAATTCGACATAGTCCTCACCATTTGGAGCCCAAAATGAATATGGGATAGGATAGAAAGAGATAGCAATAAGCAGCAGTAATGGTTAATGTGTGGTCACTTTGACACCTCATTTAGTACATTCTGCATTCCTTGTGTTATGCATTCACAACTTTCGATAACGCAGTCATTTGTAGTCGTGTTAATTGCCCAGTGTGCCGAAACATTCTACTTTCGGCGTCTCTGGATGCATAATACGATGTATTCTTTGTCATTTTATTTCTTGAGCTTTCATTCATTTTAGGAATTTAAAAAAAATGATATTAAGAAATACAAATTCAAACTTCCATTGACGAATACTTGTAATAAACAAGTATTCAAAGCTCAATCATAATGAATGGTGAAAACATAATCAATGCATATGTAGTTAGTGAATGCCAGGGCGCCCTCTTGTCATACCTCGTCTGTATAAACTTGGTAATCATGCAAATTTCTCTTTCCTTTCCTCTTCTAAAATTATTATGTAGATATCTTAATTGAATGATTTTCCCCATGTGAATCTTTATATTCATACAATTACAAATGGATGTTTAACATCAAGTACCTTGTACTGGCACCAAACTAACCTACTTTTACTTTTCCTCCTTCTCTTTTTTCCCCCCTGATCTTCCAGTGCCAATCGGCGGTTCGTTCTTGGCCAAGATAGAAGAGGAGAACGCACGGGTACAGTGCCAACCTCGAGATCGTGTGGTGGACTCGTACGAGGAGCTAGGAATACCACGAGGGTATGGAGACTTCCTCTATCCCGAATGCATCGTGGTTCGTCGCTGTAAGCAAGGGGGCTGCTGCGGGGACGAGCGGGAATGCGTACCGTCGAGGACTACCAATATCACTATGAACGTAAGTAGTCTACCTGGTAGTCGGAGACGTAAACCTTCTTCAGTTCTACACATTACCAATTCTGCGTTATACACACGCAAGCCGTATAT
This sequence comes from Heliocidaris tuberculata, assembly GCA_025618425.1. NCBI lineage: Eukaryota > Metazoa > Echinodermata > Echinoidea > Camarodonta > Echinometridae > Heliocidaris > Heliocidaris tuberculata. Next base: position 7,344,253 of record CM046846.1, read on the forward strand.
TAAGGAAAAACATGGTTAAAATGTATGGTTAGAACTGTTGATGGTGATGGGGATGGTAGCCAAGCTACCCGATTTGCTTAGGATCGATGTAATTGTAGCCTTAATCGCGACTATGCACCTTCACTGTGCTCGACACTAATCTTTTTCGTCTTGTGTTCTCTTTTCCTTCTTTGAACAGTTCTTAAAAACCGGGATCGAAATCACCCGCGAGATCGTGCACGACTTGGAGTGCGAGTGTCAGGACAAACCTTCCTTCTGTCCCGAACCCGTAGTCGACTGTCCAGACGACAAGGTGTGGAGCTACAGCGAATGCACCTGCAAGTGTCGCTACAGGTGTCCGAAGCCATTCCTACAGGACGAGGATACGTGTGGCTGTGACTGTCTGAGCCAGGACAGGAATTGCAAGAATATCTACAGGGGTCGGCGGAACGGCAAGCTATCGCGAGAAGAATGCGAGTAAGTATACACATCAGAAGAGTTTATTTATTATTTCTTTCTTGAGATAAGTCCATACTGTCTCTATCACCACTCCTTTACAATTCAATTTCTAGTAAAGTATCATGAATTTTAAAGTGGTAGACCACGACGAAGCGATGCATCGCGATGATTTTTTTTCTTCATTACATAAATCATTATTGATCTTCTATTATATAACTTTGGAAAATACACTGATCTAATACCTGTCTGTCAATACTCGAATTAAATGTTATCTTTTAAAAAATACATGCTTTCAAACAAAATGTTGCCTTAATCACCAAGTATTTGAATAAATCCTTATAACTTTTCATTATTTTGTGTTCCGTTTTCTTCTTTTTAGTTGTGTTCGGAAAGGTCTATGTGGTAAGCCGCCTTGTATCAACGGAGGATTCTCAATACCCGACTGTAAATGCATCAATTCGAACAGCTGAGAGAAGGACGGGCTTCAAAGAAGATTTCTATCCACACTCGTCAAAGGATTCAAACACTTTATCTCGAATCTAGAGATACGACTCCTACTATTTATGCTGAAATGTGGTACGATGTTGCAACAGCGAGAACAATGCTTGCAGAACTGAAATCAATACAGCGCAACGAAGTTACTCCAGGAAAATGTGGTCAAATTGAAGGAAAATAGACCATTGATTGAGCTCCATTTTGCTCTTCGAAAGAAGTGGCCGTAAGCGGCGCTCTCTCCATAGTTCAGATGGAGGGAGAGAGAACACCCGAATTTAATTTGTGTTTCGCGGTTCGGCTTCGATTCGGATGACTCGAAGTTACGTCAATCTATGCTTCTCACTTGGAATTTAGTGATGGACTGGATCATGGCAAATATGAACATTTGGAGCTTCAAGATCAACTTATATATGAGAAAAAATAATCATGAGGTTTGTTTTTATATCGATGTATTCAATTTAATTATTGATTCGCTGCCGTGTATTAAAAAGTAATAGATCTGGTGTATGTAATTTTTTACATATGAAACAGAATGATGTACATATTTAGGTAAATGTATCTAATATTATTAAATATACTATTTAATCACCTTTTACAAACAGTTATAATGCCCATATTGAGCGCATAGCAACTACTATCGTACAAAGCTGTCGCAATGTCAGTATTTTGAAATGTATAGATATCACTTAGCCTCGTATGATTAGTAGGGGTTGGAGAGATTTCAAATTCGAAATTTAGTCAGAAGTATGTTAATATTCGACATGACTGTAATGTTAATGATTATACAAAAAACCTAATGATCTTTGAATGTCCATGTGTACAGTAACGAAATGTTAAATTATTCGAAAATCATTTATCATAATTTCCCTTGTATGACTACGCTTTTTCATTAATGTACAGAATGAATGTACAGAATGAAACAAGAAATGATGCATAATCTATACATTTGTGAAGCTAAAGTTCACCATGGATTAATTTATTTTTCTTTTTTCATCCATGTTTATAGCTTTTTTTCTATATAAAGCTATAATTGCATCAATATCCGTTCGCTTTAATACATTGGACGATTCCCCTTTCAATAGTGTTCGTGTTTGGTATACACCAAAACATATGTGATGATCATGTTTAAATATGGGTGCTATATAAAAATGTATATAAACACTACCAGTTTTATTCTTATCATGTATATTATGGGTCTATTTATGATATTTTCATTTTTATCTTCAATCTGTAACTGTATCCTCGAAGTATAGATGGGACGGTATTGTGTCATTAAGTGGCAACATAATCAAGATAATAGGAAATGTAGGTAACCATGGTAACGTTCATTGACTCTTTTTGCAATAATTATGTTAAAGAAATGTAAGAATAACCAGGCTGTGGATCAGTTATGAACCAACATCACTTTATTATTCAAAATAATTTAATGGTCATCGAATAGTGCTTAATCTCATATTACTGGTTGTAATATAAAGTGATGTAAGAGATAATAATAATAGTTTAAACACACATTAATAGATTTAAATCTAATCATGTCCCTTTTTTGTTGATTTGATTTATCATTACGATCTAGACTCTTACCATGCATTTTTTTTTTCTTAAGAATATGGAATACCTGTGGGCATCAAAATGCTGCAGACTATTTTAATTTGTTTATCGTCATTCTAAATTTAAAGACTGATGTGAATAATTTCGGTCATAATATTGGAGGTAGATGGATGTGAATATTAAATATATGTTAACCAGTTTGCATATTGGTCTACTGATTTTATGTATGATGATGAGAAATATTGTATTTAGTACTCTGACAATTGCACCTGTATTGAAGTCTCATAGCATTTTATTTTTGTATGCTTCTATTGCCCAGTCGTTCTAAAATTATACCCGAACATATGGGGGGGGGGGGGGGGGTGATGGGGTCTAAGTTTCAACAGAGTACTGATTATGTCATGAATGTGAAGCTATTAAGAGTAATTTCATTTTATTGATATACTTAATTTAATGTCTGATGTAATAGATCATTCGATAACAAGAGATATCTGTGATTTATGTAGAAAAGCATGTGCTTACACGTACGTGTAAACAATATTATGATTTAATCATTTCTTTAAGTGTTGCAGTATAATATTTTACAGTCATCTATCACTATGTGCTGTAATGGCTGGTCATAAAAGTTTTTATTTCAGCCAATCTATCTAAAAACTATTTAGATACGTCTTTACTTAGGGGCATTATACGACGATTTGGCTACTACAAATCAATTTCATATATCCATGTCCGATGTTTTACTACGCATTCTTGAAAATCTTGAAACGCGATATGAATTCAGATAAATGCCGTTCTATAATTCTAATTTCCAAAATCTCAACTGAAAAACTTGTAACTCTTTTAACCTAGATTCCTAACATCCATTAACGGACACCGCTTTAGAAAGTAAGTGCCACATAACTCGCGGCAAACTTGGCACCTTATCACTCAACAAACTGTAATAATTTCTCAAGTACACCGCAAAAAATCCCCTTTTAAGACTTCTTATCACCATCTCTATATCGATTTATTTTAAATAAACGTATATCAATTGTTTGTACACAGTCATAATTCATTGCCGAGTTCGGGTCCTTTTATGCTGCATCTGTACCATGTATATACATGCCACCCTCAAAGGCGTCGGTATATTCTTTATATTTTTTTCTAGGATGCTAAAGTCATTCAATTGCCTTCCTGTAATCATTAGGGCGCAAAATTGTTTCAAGTCTTTTTAAAGCATTCACTGGCACTATAAAAATATCTAATGAAATGGCTGATATTTTGACTGTCAATTTTCATTCCCTTATGTTTCGTGATAAAGAAAATGTGTAAAAAGAAAAATTCGGGTACTTAAATAGATAATGTGAATGTCTTAACAGATCCAGTTTTGGTTATTGTCATCCTGCGTTTTCTTCCGATACGTGAGCTATTGAATATCAGTACTGTTTGCATGTTGATTCAATATTTAGAGTCTTTTAGTGTATTCTTATCGTCTATTTTTCATACAAAACGTCATGAAATGATGTTAATCGTTTATCTAATCATGTATTTAAATCGAAAAGGATATACTGTGTTGGTCCTTTCAATTCACGATGCATCTTAACCCAAGCTGCAAAAAGCTGGATTGGGTGAGCTAGACGAGTTTAGTTTCCGTACGATTATATATATATTTTTTAATTATCATAACTGAAAAAAATGTTATACTAGGCCTATTATGCATATCTATATGAACATGAAACACATATCTATGGCAACGAGATACATTGCTATTCGGTCTTTATAGATGTCCATAGTCCCATATTCATTGTTTATCGTTATAAAACAGGATAAATACTGGTATGTTTCCTAATAATCCCGTCATGCATTGCGTGTAAACGGTCTTGTCACAGTACAAACGTGCGCTTCGTGGTGAAATAAATATTTTAAGTCAGTAATGATAATTGTTTTTGTCAGTGATGTTTATGAAGAGCGTCAGTTTCACCTGTAATGGGACTTAGATTGAGGCTACTTTATGTAATATTGATAAAATCCATCATGAGTGTGTCACGTAAGAAAGAGAATATCGCTTTTACTGAAGTATGAATATGTGAATGAAGGCAGAGACGAAAAGGAGATGGGATGAAAGGAAATTGAGTGGAATAGAGAAAAGAAAATTCAATGAGGGAAACAAGAGGAGAATAGGATGAGAGAGAGAGCGAGAGAAAGGAAGAGAGGGGGGAAGGGAGAGAGAGAGAGAGAGATGAAAGAAAGAAAGGGACGGAGGGATGGAGGGAGAGCTAGTATACTATTAATACATGGCTGGGAGTGCGTTAGTGCGATCTGGCAACACAAAGGTTTTTATCGTGGTGTACTAACGCACGAGGCGTAGCCGAGTGTGTTAAACACCACGATAAAAACCTGCGTGTTGCTGGATCGCACTAATGCACGAACTCACAACCATGTATTAAAAGTTTTATAAAACGGGTCTACAATCTTAGTGTTTTCTTACAATCTTAGTATTTTCTTACAATCTTAGTGTTTGATCCGGATTAGCCGTGCGTTAGTCCCCTCGCCGTGCGTTAGTACTTTTTTTTTGCACGGTCACGTGGTGTTATTTGACCAATCAGGATGGCTACATTCTTGAACCCGTTTTATAAAGATAGATAATGTATGATAAAGAGGGATGACTATAGACAGAGAAACAGAGAGAGAGCGACAGTGACAGACACACAGACAGAGGTAAGAAGGAGGGAGAGGGGATAGAGAGAGGGGGAGAAGGAGAGAAGAAGAGGAGAGGGGAGAGAGAGGAAGGTAGAGAAGGGGGAGGAAGAGAGGAGAGGGGAGAATGTTCTTAATTAAGGTATAGGATATGACGATAGAAGAATGATGGAAAAAATAAAAACTTTATTTTGAAATCAAGGAAGATGGGGGTTTTATGAAGGGAAGTGTCTCATGGTTTAAGTGTGAAGGGTTTTTTGCACATACTGGTACTCAATTGCATTCTATGATAACAGAGAAAAAATATTTGACTTTTTAGCTCTGTTTGTCGGTTATGACACTTTAAATGATTTGGATTTCAAGAATTCTGAATTCCTACAGCCCTACCGTATATAGGCACGATCTGGGCACGAATGGGCACAATGTCAACTTTCCAGTTTCTAAGTCTTTATTTCAGAGATAAATTGAATAACTGAATAAATTGAATTTAATTTTAATTAAGGATTTAATGATCTAAATGAAAATTCTATACAACCTGAAACAAAGTTATATGCTAACAGATTCGATGTAACCTAGATGTAAAGAGGTGTATTAATCTATTTAGCCTTTGATGACCGGGTTAGATTTGACCCAATATTTCCGTTTCATGATCATAAAACACCGTGACAACAATAACTGGGGAAAAAACTATAAATGATGAATTCTCCAGACAGATAGCCTTGACTTTATTGTTAATTATTCTTTCAGACTTTAATGGGTGACCAATCTATTGAAAGCATGAATACAGAGAAGATGGTATCATTTTGATGGTGTTGTTTGTGATTTTTGTATAAGTATGTAAACAGAATTCCGATAGGTTGACCTGGAAAATACTGTCGATTCCAGCATAGGGTGATGGTAACATGTCGTTTTCCCGAAGGTTCGTTACTCCAAAGGTTCATATTTCCTATATAAGGTTCGTTTATTCCGAAGGTTCATAATTCCGAACATGTAATAGAACAATACATCATGTTGTCGGAATTACTAACCTCAGAGTAATGAACCCTATTTCATTTTCGGAATTATGAACCCTTTTTCATTTTCAGAATTACGAACCCTATTTCATTTTCGGAATAATGAACCTTCGGATAACGAACATTTCGTTTTCGGAATAATGAACCTTCGGATAACGAACCTTCAAAATTATGAACCTTTGGACTAATGCAACAACTTTTCGGAATTAAGAACCCCTTTTTCAGAATTATGAAATCCTTGGTATGGGAAATGTGTGTTTCAGAATTATGAACCTTCGGAATAACAAGTACAGTACCCCCCCCCCCCCCTCCCGCTGGTGATACTGGCGTACACCCCCTACTCACGTTTGAAGGCAGCCCTCATTCAATACGGCCTGTATGTGGGTTTGTATACAGCACGTGGCACTGCCAAGGTAGATCTACATTGAGCCCCTCCCCCTTCCAAAGAGGATTCCACATTATTTCTATAAATTTAGGGATACACCACAATGCAATGATTTGCGCACAAGGCAGGGAAAAGTGTATATAAACCATTTTTGTCCAGTATAGGAGCAAAATGAAAGCTTGCCACTGATCGGGGCTCACTTCCTTTTGGAAAAAAAAAAACCTTTCAGAAAATTAGTTTTCTTCATATATATATATATATATATATATATATATATATATATATATATATATATATATATATATATATATTTATGAATGTAGATATGTTAATAATAATCTATTATGTAACTGTGTTACTATCTGAATTTTTCTTTTCTAAAAGACTAATTGAATCAATCTAACTCCATATCGTTTCCAATTGTAGGGGCACATTGAAAAGATCAAAACTTTTCCATAAAAAAGGGGGGGGGGTCCTCCTGTCCTTACACTGCAGGCAAAAACATCGCCCAAGACTTAGACTTTGTATGCATGTTGTAGTAATTATAAGTTTAAACAAATAAAATCACTGTTATCATCAAATTTGTAATACATTCAATTCACAGTTAGATACGAATGGCAATTTTACGTAGGTGTGACAAAATTAGCTTGTCGTAACACTAAATAACGCCCCCTTTGCGCCCTTCTTGTCGCTCGAAAATGCGCCTCGCGCTATCCAGAAATTTTAGTATCCCGAAAGTTTGTCATTTGGAAAGAAAAAAAAAAGGACTGCTGACTAACTTGAACTTGGATAAAGCACTCTGAATAGTTTAACAAGGACACTGTCAGATAATCGAAAGTTCGTTTCCTATTACTTTGAACTGTCATATGAAAGGGCATTTTGTGGTAAGGTAAAGAAACACATGTTTCTTGCTTAGGGGTGTTTGAAGAGGAATAGCTGATTTAGGAGGTACATTGAAGTATTTCAGTCATTTACAAAGGGACATTTTTCATTCAAAAACATCAAAACATTTCATCAAAATGGTTATCCCGAATCAAAAGGAAAACATGACACCTGGTATTAAAAGTGTTTTTAAAGGGGCAGTTTGATAGTCAATCACCTTTGATAATTGATTGGATGGCAAAATCCTTTCTACACGGAAAAATTGTAAGTAATGAACCTCTCAAAGACTCAATTAATTTCCAGCCAGATTAATCAATTACTAGAAGAACATAATGAAGCGCTATAAGAATGGGACATCTGTAGGATATTCGGTGGCATACATCCAGCACAGAATAAAGATGGCGCATGACCACCCCCTCCTCCTGTTTGAAAGCCAGGAAAAATCAACACACCATGCAGTGAACGGCTTCTTTTTTCCTACTCACTTTTAAAAAAATCACTGTGCCCATAATTTCTCATGAGATGTTTCGTTATTTTCCATTTGTCATTTGTCATCAAGATCAATACTAAAGATGTTATACATGTATAATGGTCAGCCTCATTTCACTGGAATTCTGAAAATGTTGCGAATCAAACGCCAAATTCCCAGTTCCCGGTTACACTGAAAATTTTTTAGCTAATTGCCTTCATGAAACTTAATTGAATTTCCAGTCCCCTAATTGAGTGAACATTTGAAACATTGCCATGAGTGTAATCTGTCAGTTCATTTGAAAACATCCTTTATCTAGTGATTTGTTTGGGTATGTCTGGACAACTACGCTCGGACAACTTCAACCAGGGGCAATCATCCACTAGGATATATTGTTCGTATCGGATATGGTTATCATCCAACATTGAAAGTTACCCTAGTGTTAATTGCCTAGGAATGGTTGTTCTACGGGTCGTTGTCTGGGGGCAGTTGTCCTCTTGGTAATTGTCCAAGGGTGGGGGGATAGAGTTCGAATTCCTCCCAGTGGTAACTGTCCAAGGTGGTAAAGGTAATTGTCCGAATGGTGTTTGTCCTAGGGGATACTTGTCCGAGGAGCGGTATTCCAGGAGGTTATGTCCTAGAATCTTAAAGCTTGAAGATCTGGCACAGCGCAACAGGATGATATTGTCTTATGCACCTCTTGCTGGTCTCATATATCAGTATATTATCTAAATTTTCAGTCAGAAACTGGTTATGGGTAGTTTCGGTCAGTGTCTATTCCTGGCATTGTCATCCGTCGGTTTGCAATCTGGATGTGACACAGCATGCATAATCATGCAGTAGCGTAGCAAGAGTTCAATCATTAAGGGGACACTGGCTACCATGACTTACTAGGTGTATGAAATGCGAGAAAGCAAGAGGTCGTGGAAAAGAGGTCGCGTCATCTTCTCCTTCGTCTTTCAAATTGGGGGAGGGGCACCAGCTAAAACGGGGCACCTGTACAAAGGGTGAACATAAAGCGAAAAGGGGATCATTTTGTGAAAATTAGCAGTTGTGTGTAATGGTCTGATGATTCATGTGCGAGCGAGCAAAAATTTTCAAACTTTTTTCTAATTGTGAAGTAAGTGGGTTATGCATTATTTACAGCGATATGGTGCGAATGACAACAGTAAATTAATTTTGGAGTAATGTCGAATGATCTTTTAATTCGTACTTTAACCACGTCGTTTTTCTTTAGGATTACATCGATATCAACATACTTTATGCGATCTGCTTGATTTTTTTAAATATAAGAGTGAGGAGTTTGAGAGAAATTTTCAGAAAATATTGCCGTTACTTGGTGTAAATTGTGGGCACATTCGAGCAATCCTTTGCTTGGAAGGGGGGGGGGTGGTCATTGTGCCCCTCTTGCATCCAGCTCCACTGCCTTACATTATAGTTGTAGTAATATGGGTACCTGTTACTACATAAAGCCGCACGGATTATTTGAATCAATATGGCTCTTTTTGTAAGAAACAGTGAGAAATATAGGTAAAAGGGGGCACTAATCAGAAAATATAGGAAAAGGGGCACTTATCAGAAGTAAAGACGGGACACATATCAGATTTGAAGAGGGGCACTTATCAGAAGGGGGAAATGGGCACTTATTAGAAGGCAAAAAGGGCACCTATCAGAAGTAGAAATGCACCTATCAATAGAGAAAAGGGCACATATGAGAGAGAAAAGGTGGAATTATTAGATTTGAAAAGGGGCACTTATCAGAAGGGGACATGGGCACTTAATATTAGAATGAAAAAGAGGCACCCATCCGAAGTAAAACTGCACTTATTAGAAGGAGAAAAGGGCATTTATTAGAGAGATAAGGAGGCAATTATCAGATTTCAAAAGGGGCACTTATCAGAAATAAAAAGGGCACTTTTGGGGGTACTTAAAAAAGTGAGGGGAGGCACTGTGCCCCTGCCCCCGCCCTCGGAAGCGCCGCCTCTGTCCTCACCCCCTCTCTCTCTCTTTATCTCATTCTCTCTCTGTCTGCCTCTGTCTGTCTCCCCTTCTCTCTCTCTCTCTCTCTCTTTCTCTCTCTGTCTCCCCCCCCCCTCTCTCTCTCCGTATGCCTCTGTCTCCCCCTCTCTTTCTCTGTCTGTGTCTCCCTGTCTCCCTCTTTCTGTCTCTGTTTATTTGACATTCGATGTGAAGGGGGGGGGGGACGTGCCCCACGCGTCACGTGTCATTCCCGTGGCTACGCCACTGTGCCTGATGAAACAGTTTAATAAAGGACGATGACCCTTCACTCATCTCTTGGCTGATGCCATACGCACCCTGCAGACTTCATTGTCTAGAAACCCTGTGATTAACAGTTCCTCTGTATTTCCTTAGAAACCTTCACTTCTCATTCAGATGGACTCGATCACACATTATCATGTCAATCTTCATATCAACGTCATGGATAGTGAGTATCTTTCTTGTTTTAAAACCTATCCGGGTTCAGGAATAAAAGCTTTTAATATTCTTGTTGGTCCACCCATGTTATAAGTGACTCTTTGCAATTTCTGATGGACTCTGAGTTGAAAAGATATAAAATTGGAATTTTGAATTTTACAGTGTTATATTATAGTATATCATACTTTTTAAAATATTGTATGAACTACATACATGTATTTCTGTCACTTCAAACTATGTCTAAAGAATCGTTTCATATATTTTATATCGGTTTTCCAGTCTACCCCAATGAGTCTGTTTCTACTTGCCTTTTCATTCTTCTCTTTCTCTCTCTCTCTGTCTGTCTGTCTCTATCTTTCTATTTCTCTCTCTGTCTGTCTCTGTCTCTCTTTTCTCTCTGTCTGTCTCTATCTTTCTATTTCTCTCTCTCTCTCTCTCTGTCTGTCTGTCTATCTTTCTATTTCTCTCTCTGTCTCTGTCTCTGTCTCTCTTTTCTCTCTGCCTCTCTTCCTCTTTTTCTCTCTCTCTTCCTCTGTTTATCTTCTCTCTCTCTACCTCCCACCCTTTCTGTCTGTCTGTCTCTATCTTTCTATTTTTCTCTCTCTCTCTGTCTCTGTCTCTCTTTTCCCTCTGTCTTTCTTCCTCTTTTTCTCTCTCTTCCTCTGATTCTCTTTTTTTTTCTCTCTCTCTCTCTCTACCTCGCACCCTTTCTGTCTGTCTGTCTGTCTTTATCTTTCTATTTCTCTCTCTCTCTCTCTGTCTGTCTGTCTCTATCTTTCTATTTCTCTCTCTCTCTCTGTCTGTCTGTCTCTATCTTTCTATTTCTCTGTCTGTCTGTCTGTCTGTCTGTCTGTCTGTCTTTCTGTCTCTATCTTTCTATTTCTCTCTCTGTCTCTGTCTCTGTCTCTCTTTCTTTCTTCCTCTGTTTCTCTTCTCTCTCTCTCTCTCTCTACCTCCCACCCTTTCTGTCTGTCTGTCTGTCTCTATCTTTCTATTTCTCTCGGTCTCTGTCTCTGTCTCTCTTTTCCCTCTGTCTTTCTTCCTCCTTTTCTCTCTCTTCCTCTGTTTCTCTTTTTCTCTCTCTCTCTCTGTCTGTCTGTCTGTCTGTCTCTATCTTTCTATTTCTCTCTCTCTGTGTGTCTCTGTCTCTCTTTTCTCTCTGTCTTTCTTCCTCTTTTTCTCTCTCTTCCTCTGTTTCTCTTTTTTTTCTCTCTCTCTCTCTCTCTGTCTGTCTGTCTGTCTCTATCTTTCTATTTCTCTCTCTCTCTCTGTCTCTCTTTTCTCTCTGTCTTTCTTCCTCTTTTTCTCTCTCTTCCTCTGATTCTCTTTTTTTTTTCTCTCTCTCTCTACCTCCCACCCTTTCTGTCTGTCTGTCTGTCTCTATCTTTCTATTTCTCTCTCTCTCTCTCTCTGTCTCTGTCTCTCTTTTCTCTCTGTCTTTCTTCCTCTTTTTCTCTCTCTTCCTCTGATTCTGCTTTTCTCTCTTCCTCTCTCTATACATAATAAACTTCGTAATCAATATGAAATGGTTCCATGGATGATCATTAACCTTTCATTTGTCACACGTACAATTCGGCACAATGATTATGAACCAATTAACAAATGGATTTCCACTGTGCATTACAAAAGCTTCGTATAATGACCCACTTAATTTTTCTACCTGATAATCTCCTTAATCACCTGTATGTGCTAATTCTATACTAGAAAATGTTAAATAAACCTGAAGAAGTTGGTAAAGCACCCCTTCGAAAACTTTACCGCGGCACAGGAATGTTATTTGCGTGGCACATAAAGAGTTTTAATCATTAAATGTTAGTTATCTATGTCGATAGATATTTTGTCGTTTATTTTTGTCGTTAATTATTAATAGTACTTTTAATAGTACCTTTAAAATCTTCCACCCCTCACTTTCTCACCGGATAGTAGATAGTACAAGGCCCATGTTATTGCGGGCCGATCATGAACTTGACGGGAAATGGTTTAGTGAACTCGACGATGTCAGCAAACAACACGCGGAAGGTCAGAGAAATTGAAGGGCGCCTGACACCAAGAATCATCAGTTAATCAGATTTAGCGACCTGATGATCTTGAATAGCTATCTATAGGTATCAACTGACTACACCAGCAAAAAAACATCTCCATGGTGAAATATTCACTCGAATACAACGCTGCTATCTTGATTTTTAGTTACCCGAACCACGTTATAGGCTCTACTGACTGAGCGCGGAAACTCGGAATGAAACAGATGTACAGACGTTTGTGATCTATAATGTTATGATGTGCCAATACTGGGAAGACGAGTTTGTTGTTACTGCGAAAAAGGATAGCAAACAAGGTGGTAATTTCCGACAACCCCTCCGTTTCCAAAAATAGTGCAACTCGGTGACGTCTTGTGCATGCTGTTGTCAATCCTTTGAATCGAGTGTCAATTTCTGATGGATTCGTCATAATGTGGGATAGAAATATTTCGGTCTTCGAGAGAGAAAAGCGGAGTTTGAGGTGAGCATTGATCATAACTCGTTGGAACAATTGGCTGTAGAACAATACAAAACTATTTGCTCTTGGATATGAGAACCTGATCTAGTTCTTCTTATTTTCCTGTTGTTTGTCAAGGTGTTATGAATGTTTTTCTATGGTTTGATATCGGCATGAATCGCAGGGAAAAATATAAAAATCACTACACTTGACTGAATTCGAGGAACTTTGTTAAGCAGCAGATTCATATTGTATAAGGATTCGACAATAGAATCTCCAGACATTGAAAAATCACTCGAAAACCTAAAATATTTTATTCTTTTCAAAAATTGTTTGTTTTTATTACCATTTCATTGAGGAATGTTCTTCATCGCTTCGGTGTCGACTTGGTGAGCGAGAATTCCATTTTCGAGATAAAAACATGATACCATGATTATTTATCCAGCCAGTTGCTGCGGCGAACTGCGTAGGAGGGGCTTACAATACGTCAGTATCTGTGATCATCATTTACATTTCAAGCTAAGAACCTGATCATCCGTTGGCTCGTCCTTTTATGCTCCCCGTCACTCAAACAGCATCTGAAGTGTCCGAAACCGTAAGGTATAACATCAGCTCACATGGCAAAATTTGAAGGAAAGCATGTGGAATGATTCCGAAGATGGAATGTGGATTCGTTCTAGCTCTTATTCGTCAATTTAATATGTAGGCAGCTTTTGATATAATTTCAATTTTTTGTCCTTGACGCCAGCGTCCTACTGATAAGGTCTGGCCTCTCGCAGCAGAGATCGGCCCAAAGTTTATCTCCCCAACCGGGCCAGCAGACAACGTAAAGATGTCTTCTATACCCTAACACGTCTTATCACTGTTTACATTTCTCATTGACAAGAAGTCACTTGAAGATGACAGAACGAATTTGAAACATCTTTTTTTCTCTCTCTCTCTCTAATAATCATCTGAAGAGGCTTGGAGTAACGTACCTCGGAGTTTTGGATACAAAGGATGAAGCATTAACCCCATTACATTAATGATGCTGGACGGGGGAACTTGATCTCAGTTAAATCTGCTTCAAACCATCTGCATCTGTCATTTGACAACCAGCTGCCTCAGGTGGATCATTCCAAACGTTTACGCTACTTACCCTGCTGTCGTGAAGATGCTAATTCTATCCTCCGATCCATGGACATCTCTATCTATTCAAAGAATATTCTCTTGGTCTTTTCCATCCTCCAATTTCTACTTCGGGTTCTAGTTTTTCATCGAAGAGCTGTGGTTTTTAGCTGAGATTTTTAGCAATCATGGTTGGATACGCGTTGACTTATTCTGCCTCTATCCTGGTGATACTGCTGTATCGCATGTGGTGTGTTGGAGCAGTCATCAACGGGAAAAGAGCCTTGACCAGGGTTGAAGAAGCCTTGTTACAGGTGCGTTTATCATTCATATGACTATCAGCATTTTATTTATTTCAGTAATTCCCAAAATCATAAGATAAAATCCGTCGGCTTAATTATTGTTCATATTGTGAGTTTGGGGCGAACAACATAATCATGAGAAATTATTAAAACTGTACGATCATCGGTATGACGATCTCTGACCTCAGCAACAAAAATGAATATTAAAAATACAATGTATTTGCATATTGATAACAATATGCATTTCCAAATGTAGAGAAAAATCAGGGTATGATACATTTTGGTGGGTGCCCTTCGTCTATAATTACAGAGTAATATCTGCCGAGAGCCAGAAGGGCGTTAATTCTATATTCTGTTGATTATGATAAAAAATGAAATCAGTTGATGCTCCCTTCTGGGCTTCAGCAGTTCATGTTAAAACCATTATGTTTTTTCCGATACTCATGAATAAAACAGTCAGACATATTGTGGTCCGGACATGTCACGCAAAAAAGGGTTTTCCCCTAGACAGAGAAATTATATACTTGTTTCTTTGAGCGACAGGGATGTCTTTAATTGGGGTGATGGACAGCGTATTGCCGGAAAAGCCAAAGAACACCAACAAAAAAAAAAAAAAAAGAGGTTGTCGAATATCGAATTTCAAGAAACATTTGCAAACCTGCTGATGACAATAATTATAAAACGAAATTGATAACAGAAATTGTTGGTAAGTGGGTGTGGCAATCCCCCCCCCCCCCCCGGCATCGATTCGTTCGAAATAGACCAAGCATTGCATTATAGTGGCAGAACATTGTTCACAAACAATGCTTGCCCCTCCAACGCTTTATCTATACCGAACGAATCGATGCATCTGCCCCCCCCCCCCTCCTCACTCTGGCGAGGAACCTGCTTCAAATTATTTGCATGCCTGAAAGGAAATTTGATTCAACTTATCAGGCTGACACAATAATCAAAAACGATTTTCTGAAAATTCATGTGTTCGAATTCGAACTTTAAAATCAACAATATTCTTTTTTTTTTTTTTCAAAACAGAATGTGCATAGCAAATATATTGTGAAATATTGTGGTTCAACTTTAACTGTAAACATCTTTTTTTATCATAAAGTTGGATTTAATACAGAGAAACCGCAGATTATTTCTTTGACGTCTCAAATGGTGTTTGTTGTTTATCAGTTAGTGCTGGTCAGGTGATAATTGGTAAACAAACATTTCAGTAGGATTCATGAAAATAATCCTGAATCATTTTCTACAAAGCAATCAACATTTAGGTATAACAACGTAACTCATAACCAATCGGTAATGATAATCCGAAGCAGTGTAATGCATTTAAAAGTGAAAAAGAAAAACACCATAAAGTTATGACTATATGTGCACGGCATCGCGCTCGGCAGGCACATGTAGGCCAAGCAGATGAATTGTGGGACTTATGTATTGTAGTCATTATGTAGCATGAAATTGAAAAGAGCAAGAGTTGGACGGTATCATGTTGAGGTTTTGTTTTTGACTGAGCATGTGGCGGAAGACGTTATTGCGTGCTAGTTGAATAACTACGGAAGTTCCTGTATTGGCAGAGAGGATACTACAGTACAGAGGGCAGACTAGAAATATTATATAAATCAAACGGGATTACCATGGATGGTTAAGTCACGGTGAGATGAAGAAATAACATGGACTCTAAAAGTTCATGGTTAGTGGGTATAGTTAGGATGTGTAAACAGAACACGCAGACAATAATCTTCGAATGTGGTATCGATAACCATACAACACGTACAGGGTGCCAATATATAGGTAAGAACCATTTTGGCGCGTTAATGAGTGCAACTCTTTTACATGGCATGTGGTATAGGCTAAAATCAATCGAGAATACATTCTCGCGTTTTTTACCTGGTTGGTATAGGGTTGAGGGCGGAATGGATTAAGATTTAAAAAAAAAAAGTTTTCTGAAGTTGTGACGGTCGTCGGTCCATGGGCGTTGGAAATCTGTCCTGGGGGATTCTTTGGTAGTTGCCCCATCCCCCCCCCCCCGATTAATTGATGAACTCGGAAGTAACTTTTGTTCATTTTTTTTATGAATGAATAAGACATCTGAATGGATGCATTGGCTGAATGACATTGCTTGATATAATGTTACTCAGGAAGAAAAACAGGAAAGGTTGACAAAAGTGCGAGTAGAAAATGCATTGATTTCAGATCTATATGTCTGTAATTCATTTCTGATTGAAATAGAGAGAGAGGGGAGTGAGGAAAGAGATAAAGATGGGGAAGAAATGGAGATACAAGGAGAGATAAAAAGAAAGGGAGGGAGGGGGAGGCAGTGAAAATTGAGACATTGCTTTCTGAGTGTCAGCCCACATGATAAAGGCATGACGGTGGTAAAATATATATCCCTGAAATTTCCTGATCGTTTCTGATGACACTCGTCACTTATATTCAATTAATCTTAACAATTACGTTGTCTCTTTCGCATAATTATGTTAGAGGTTGCATGTTTACCATTAAAAGATATATAGCTTCGAGAAATTACCGGTCATTATGGTGAAAATATGAAAGACCTAACATTGGGATCTCCTACCGTCTGGTGCCAAACCTGTAATCTGTGTGATTAATTCTTGAGGTCCCATATTTATCAGGCTAGGCAGTGAAAAGGGGGACCAAGGATGGTAGTAGCAGTATATCATCGTCAGTGTACGATGTCACATCATCTATGTCATCATCCGATAATGATTACGTTCTAGGACGAGTCTTTCAAAGATATTAATTCTTTACTTCTGGTATAGCGAAAAGGAAATTTGAATAAACATTGTTGAATATGTGTTGGGTGTCCTATTATCGTTCCACTTGTATCAAAAGATGCAAGCGCCAGATATGTTGGTGTTCTGTCCATGGTAATTTCTAATGAATTTTAGAGGGAATGTGTGAAAGGAAGGCCAAATCGAGGCTACCGGTAAGCTCTGTCGGCGTGGAAGCGCATTGCACATCAAACTCACCGAGGTTCTTACAAAACCGGAGCACACACAACTGTCTGTGTGTTTTACACCTGGAAATTACATCCTGGTCAGTAAGGATGTAAATTATTTTCTCAAGCAAAAGGTTTAATATTCCACTTATAGAGAAGAAATTTATATCACTTTAGCACTGTTTATGCCTTGATATTTAACAACTAAAATGAAATAAATGTGACAAAAAGTTTTGAAGGTTTGACTGAAACTATGAATACTCAGTGTTGGTGAAAGTCAGAGGGGTTAAAAAAAAACAACCTTAATTCCTTATTTTGCTTTGTACACGTATATTACGTATTTTTGTGTAAATTCAAATTGTTACAATCATGGCAAAGTAAAACAAGCTTTGCATACCATTCTTTGAGTTTTCGCTAATAATCCCAACCAGGTCTGACAGAAAGTAGACCATGATTATGAACAGTCAGTCGATCGATACACATGATAAATTTATATTCAAAATGTCAATATAGTATACTGTCTCTATTCGTAGAAAATAGTTTTTAAACCCTGCGACCACCCAAGCCACTGAAGGACAAATTACAGATAAACAAGCTCGCAATGCTTTTATTCACTGAACCTTTTCTAATTAACTGCAACAGTATTGTGTAACACTAGAAGTGAAAAACGCCACAATGATACTTGGGTCGAAATCATGACGACGGCTTAGAATCTTATTGCATGTTGCCGTATTGTCATTTCGTTATTTTCATGATTGTTATCAGAATGGAATTTAACAATGTCCAACCACGGATTTCAGGCATTATGGAGGGAAAATACTTGGCATACTAATCTACAAATGATGAAATAATGGTATTAACCATGACAGAACAATAGTGAAATACAGAGTATCGGTGGGTTGAGAAAGAGAGAGAGAGAGAGAGAGGGGGGGGGGGGGGCATACAGATAAACAGACAAACGGATATGCAGAGCTTCAGGGTTAGAGAGAGAATGGGAAAGAGCGAGGGACAGAGTGAGAGAAAGACAAAGGAATAGAGAGAGAGACAGACAGACAGACAGATAGACCCGCAGATTACCACTTATAAGAAAGAAAGAGTTAGACATGCAGAAAAGGAGACAAAGAAAAGGACAGCCCATGCAGACGGAGAGATCCCATAGACCGACAGCCCACGAGACCGACAAAATATTTTTGTCTTATCCATAATTATACAATGTAAAACGGCAGTATTTATAAATTTCATCAGGAAATATCGAACAACTCGTAGAACTTTTTTACTGGCTATATAGCAGACTATGCATGCTCACAAACCAGATAATGAAACTCAATTATGATGTAGGGATGAAATAGGAACAAAATTGCCGATCTACCAATACTACCATTTTCACACCATTTTCCCCCAACGTTATCAATTTTGTACTTTTAGGTTTAGTTGGCCTGACTAATGCAATTTCCATTCTCTTTATTTTCTATTTCAAATTTCGAATAAAATGATACATAAACAAAAATGCATATAATACTATGTACAGCGGTTTTATATTTCCTAATGATTTATTCTATTGCAATTTATTTGATAAATTTATCTTAAATAATATTTGTTAATCCGTAAGTGTAATCTCCATTTTTCGCAGTTAAAGATTAGATGATGTAGCAAGGCACAACCACTTATCCTATACTATAAATCAAACATCTTTCTTGAAGGAGAATGAAACCCTGGGGAAATATCCATTTTAATGAAAAGAGAGGATAGAGAGAAGCAGTTTAAAAAAAGTTCCATCGAAATCGGTTTCGAAATGAAAAAGTTACGAAAGTTTGAAAAGTCTCAATTTACTTTCTATGGCGATCCTCAAATTGGCAATGTTGCTTCAAAATGGCAGGTTTAGTAGTACAACTCTCAATATGTTTTGTACACAAAATTTCATATTTTCTCCATTATCTCTAAAGATTTTGTGAACTCACCTTATGATGTGTCAAATACAGTTTCCTGTGATATATCGTGAGCTAAGAAGGAGACAAGCTGCACCTTGAGAGATAAAGAGGAAAATATGAAATTTTGTGTACAAAACATATGGAGAGTTGTACTACTAAACCTGTCACTTTGAAGCAACATTGCCAGTTTGAGAATAGCCATAGAAAGTAAATTGAGACTTTTCAAACTTTCATAACTGTCTCATTTCTTAACCGATTTTGATGGAACTTTTTTTTTTAAATTGCTTCTCTCTATCCTCTCTTTTCATTTAAATTGATTTTTGCCCAGGGTTTCATTCTCCTTGAATTTCGACTGACAAAACTACTACAAAACAATTTACGATGAAAGGGTTCAAGAGCGAAGAGATGATATCGTTATGTTCTTAAAGTTTGTTCCCATTGCCTTGGTGCATCGTTCCATAATTATGATTTTGTACAAACCCTTAATATTGGTGTATAACATCTACTGACAGCCTCCCAAAACCTCAAAGGATTCGCAATGTGTCTATGGAGCCTTAATCAAAGTGTTTCCTACCATATTTCTTATAATCCTAGCTTTAGTGATGACCCTTGCATGTAACAGTTATCTATTTCCCATTGCAAAAATTATGACGTACAGTGGCGTATCCAAACATTAATAATAAAAAAAAAAAAAAAAAAAAAAAAAAATGAGCGGAATACTCCGAAATCCGGCAAACCCGGGGAGGGGGCTTCATTTTCTTGCCAGCTCTTATACGGATGGAGATCTACCTGGGGTGTTTCATAAAACTGTTCGTAAAGCTATGCCATGACTTTACGAATGGCTTAAATATGACAAGTCAAATGGGATGCTCAATCCTTTTTAACTACATTAAATAAAGTGGAACTGTGCAGATGTAGATTAACATTCTTATTTTAACAAACATTTTAATGCAAATTATATATTTTTTGCCATGATTTAATTGAGGTTATTACACTCACACTTTGTTAAAACATGAGGAAAAACTTTGGGCATTCTATCTGGCATTTCATATTCAAGTCGTTCGTAAAGCCATGCGTAATTTTACGAACAGCTTTATGAAACACCCCCTGGTCAAGTACAAGATTTATTGCCCCGCCCCCCCCCCCCCGCATTCAAGTCTGTGACTGCATGTGTATACGCCGTCTCCTACCTACGCTAGATGCTGCTTAAAGGGGATGTCGAACCTGATTACAAGTTGGTTTTAAAAGAAGCAGATCAGTGAAGGTTTGAGCAAAATGCGATAACAAATAAGAAAGTTATGAATTTTTGAAGTTTTAATCCGTCAAACACGAATTGGCAACTCCGTGTCATGACGTATCTTGCGAGCTCCTGTCCCATTTGCCCTGTACCCCAAAAATCATTTAATTTCCATTTTCTCTAAAGGAAATATTCAAACATACATGGACCTTTATTATTGTCAGAAAATTGTAGAAAATGATTCAGGATTATTTTTATGAATCATACTGAAATGTTTGTTTCCCAATTATCACCTAACCAGCACTAACTGATATTGTTCATATGTTTTACACAAAACCTGTATGAAACAAATATTTTCTTTCATCATAAACTAAGAAAATTATTTTTTTATACTGAGCAAATGGGAGAGGAGCAAGATACGTCATAGAGTTGCCAATTCGTGTTTGATTGATTACAAATTGAAAAATGCATAACTTTCTTATTTCTTATCGGATTTTGCTCAAACTTGAACTATTTTGTTTCTCTCATTTTTCTGTCTCTTTTAAAATCAACTTGTAATCAGGGTGGAATTTCCCTTTTAATCTTATGTACATTGCTTTGTTGGTATTACATTAATTTTATACATTAATTTGATCCGGAAAAAAAAATTGTTATTCGTGCGCACAAGAATGGGCAGTGGGAAGGGTCCTTTTAAAGTGATTTGGTAAATTTGTAAAATTTGAGCTGCCTAAAAATGAAGCCCAGGAAAAAAAAAGCACTTCAAAATCATCATGTGCTTCACAAAAGTAAACATATGCAAGTGACCGGAAATGCCAGACTCATTTCCCCCATAGACTCAGTGTTAGACTAAAGCGTATGGCCATACGCTTTCGTAAATGGGAGTATTCAGTCATAGATATCTTAATAATAGCATTATATATTTGAAAACCTTTCTACGCCTGGCTATTTATTTATCCTTCTGAACATCATTATACGCATTATACAAGACAGATATCAGAATTCAACCATTTATTAAACTAAGCCTCCACAAAGTTACCGAATCCCTTTAAGAGAAGCACTAAAGTGATACAGAGGGGTTAGATGAGTTCGGATCAACGGATCAATTTGTAAACCATTCAGTGTCACTTTCTAATGGGTCGTTATCCTGTTGGGTTTGCCGGTAGTTATATGAAAGACTTTATTCGTGTTATCAGTCACATTATAAGGTAGGTTCGTCTTTTTAAGTCGTTAGATGGGGATGATGAAATATATACTGCATTGTGATTGCAACATTTTGCTGCCCAGGCAAAGAGGTTCGAAGTGTGAGGGCGACCACCGAAGCCGTGATTGCAGAGAGAGGGAGAGAGAAGGGGGTGGGGAGAGAGATTGGAAAATGAAAAAGAGAAGATAAAGGAAGGGAAACAGAGTGATAGAGAGAGAAAGAAAGAGAAAAAAGAGGTGAGAGAGAGAGAGAGAGAGAGAGAGAAAGGGAGAAAGAGAGAGAGGGGAGAAATGAAAAATGAAAAAGGGAAGGGAGCAGACAGAGACATGATATAAAATCAAATCAAATCAAATCAAATCAAATCAATTTATTGACTTAAAAGTCCACAATTTTGGATTATCATCAACATTCAAATACAAAGAAAGATTCAGATTAGGTTACAGATGATCCAAGTGGAATATTATTCATTGAAAAATAACAAAGCAACAAAGCAACCCTCAAATATAAGACAAAATAAGAAAAAAAAGAGAAAAACATAGGAAGAGAAAGAGAGGGGGGGGGGCAGAGAAAGGCATGAGGGGGGGGGGGCTTGATAAAGCGAAGAAAGCGGACAGAGAAAGTGACCTATACAGGCTATAGAGGTAGAGAACTGTAGAAAGAGAGAGAGAGAGAGAGAGAGAGAGTATGAGAGAGAGAATATCCATTGTAATAATGGTACATATACAAGTGTTGCAAAAGGGTGTCTATTTCAAATGTTAGGAAGGAAATAAGATTCGTTTACGATTTAACTTCCCATGCACTCTAATGATGTTTGAATAAGAGGGATCAATTACAATTTTAGGATGTAGCAATGCCGCTTTGGAAATGAATTGTTGTTATAACTTCTGTTTTCGTCCGGCACATCATTCATGTAACTTTCAAGTATATAGTTAAAGTAATGTCACCCCCCCCCCCCACCCACACACACACACACACATATACCCACTCCCCACAACCCCAGCCTCTCAACAACGCTTCTTTCATCATTATACAGTGCGTATATAAAAAGTACACATCTTGAAAATATCCTCCAAAATGATAATTTCATAATAATTATGGGTATGATTTTTGCTTATAATAAGAATCATGGGTGAGGGTCTGATATATTGGATGACATCATGAGTATTTTACGCTTGAGTGAGTACTGGCTACTTTTGGAAAACTCGCAAAAATTGGTTTGCGCAAAAATGCCTCAGTCTTGAATTTGATCAAAGTGCATTTCAGGCAGTATAACTGCAGGGCTCTGTTAATTATTAATAATTGATCTACACATCCACCCCAACACACACGCACGCACACGCCCCACACACAACATTGCAGAGTATGTCTTTTCTGCACACAATTCCATTTTTGTCTGGAGCATGTCGAAAGGATGCAAGGCAGTACAGGAAGAAAATGTTAAGTTCTCAAGAAGAGAGAGAAAAAAATCTTTCTCAGAGCATTCATTTGGTTCTTTTCTCTGCCCCCATCTCTTCAACAAAGTTGCAGGATGCGTTACTGTCTGAAGCATGTGGTAAAGGATTCAATGTTGATATTTTTCACATGTGCCGGTTTTATTGAAGTTGAAGCATTAGCTTTTACAATAATTTTGTTTCCTTTTTAAAAATTCCCATCCAAGGCGTTGTTTCTGGGGTCTTGTAAAATTAAGAAATTCGAAGAAGAAAACATGTAAATATTAGGGATCTCCCTCCTGTTACTGCATTCAATCTTTCCAACACTCTTCGTGCGAAAATGGGAATTGATAAAGATGATTTGTGCAGGGAAGACATCAGCAATGATGGTGGTGGTGGTGGTGGTGGTGATGGTTGTGGTAGTGGTTGTGTGTGTGTGTGTGTGGGGGGGGGGGCAGTGGCGTATCCAGCATTGGGTGAAGCTGGTGTAGCTCCACCGTTGAAGGCCAGGGGGGGGGGAAAATCAGTACAAGAACGAACAAAGGCTGTCCAGATATATTCAACCCGTGACTTGGGAAGATCCTGCACCCTCCCCTTTATCAATTTCTGGATCCGCCACTGTGAGTGTGCATGGCTACCTGTAGGGTTAAGGATCAAATGATTGTTCAAATCAATTACTAATAATTAACAGAGCACATGCAGTTACTGCCTGATATGCACTTCGATCAGAATTCAGACTAAGGTATTTTTGCTCAAACCAATTTACGAGTTTTCCCAAAGTAGCCAGTACTCACTCAAGCGTAAAATATTGTCAATATTCATAGTGTCATCGGTCATCCGATTAAACAGACCCTCACCCATAAAGCAAAGATCATATCCATCATTTTGGATGATATTTTCAAAGTGTGTACTTTCCATTTCCAGTAATCAAATTCACAATTTCTTGATGATCTTGATGAAACTTTTGTATAAATAGCATGAATTACAGTCACCCGTAATCAGTAATGTACTACAGTTGTATGTAAAAATTCATACAACTTTTTTTTTTTCTTTTCGAGTAAAAAATTAATATTATTCAAGGTAAATAAACACACAGTACCTCTATTGGGAAATGTATAAAGAACAGCTCGATCTCTTATCTTAAGCTCCTCATACATAGGTGCCGAGATGGACAATCGAAATAGATCGGCGCATCTCTTTGAGCGCTCGGGAGGCAGCTCGGGATGGATCATAGTAACTCGTAGCAAGCAAGTCGTACTGATACACGAACAGACTTTTTTTGAACAAGAATATTGTAAAGGCAAGTCATTACGAGTTGTGCAAAGGTGGCCAAAGTTCTCTGAGAGTTGTGCTGAGCTAGCTTGGGGTCTTGGACCCCTTTCACATTCCCAATAAGACCGGTCTGAGTTAGACCGGTCTACAGGAACGGCTCTTGAAGAACGGTTTCTTTTCTAAACACATGTTTTACTCTATGCATTTCTTTTATTTTGCACCGTACCTGCCATCTTCCATTTCCCGTATTCTTTGTTTTTCTCCCAAAGTCATTACCTTCCCGCCACTGACACACACAGTCACACTTCCGGTTGAAATACGCTTTATGATCGCTTTCGTGTATACATTGCACGTTAAAGCGGTCTAAAACCATTCCTCAAGACCACATCCCGACGTGATCTTCTGCATGGACCGGTCGTGCACTCACACTCACGTCAGACCGGTCTTAATACCGCTCTTTGTTAGACCGCTCTAACGATGTGAGTAAGAGAGACACTTTCGTTAGGCCACGCACCCGCTTTTACGATCTCCAACACGTTATACATTGTGTCCTGAAGCTTCTATCGTGTTTAACACCTCCTTATAACATGACATTTCCTTTGATATTTCTTGCCACCTTTGTCTGCTGTTGGTTAAAGTTTTGTCGGCATATTGACATATTTCGGGTATGCACCCCGTTTTGGCGTGATATCCATGCACGTGAGGTTTTCGTGAAAGGAAATGGTAAACACGTTTTGTCCTTGATGAGAATCGGAACATCGCAGACAACATGTGCTCTGCCCATCACAAACAGCAATTGCTTAACATTATTTTCCACTTTCACATCATGTTGAAACTCAATGCGTCCAAACATTTTGAACAGGTTGATAAATTAAATTGTTTATGCGACCACTGACCCCGCTTCTGACCACACTCCTTGTTTAGAAACTGTCATAACGGGTGTTGAGCTCATCATGAGAGTTCAATTTTATTTTGCATGTCCAACTACGTACTAAGCATTTACATCGTAGGAGCTTTAAAATAACCAAGCAAATACTGTCCTTGAGATCATAAAAAGTTGATGGGAGGCTTTACCGCCCTCATGCAAGACCCGAAAAATGAAGTACCGAGCTTAGTACGTTCTTGCAGGAGCGTCATGCACATTTCAGGGGGCCGCGGAGCGTTTTTGAAAGTGGGGGGGGGGGGGGGGGGGGGGGCTGATTTGATTTTACTCATAATGACAATTTTCGAACCTTTTCCCGAGGTTTTATGACACGTGTCTACTCAAAAAAGTGGGGGAGGGGGGTTGCAGCCCCCCCCCCCCGGTTCCGCGGCCCATGCATTTCCTGTAACTTGGGATCGTGAAAGTGGGCTTATAGCCTTAGCATCTACATGATCTCTTTTCATCTTACAAACGTATTCATATATTGTTACTCTACAGGAATACCGAATGCAGGTCGCGCGGAAACTCACCGCCATCGAATCGAGTCGCGATTTCCTCCGCATCTTCGTTCCCAACAACGAGATCGAGTCGAGATTCACATCCATGGTCAGCGAGACGGTGCAGAAGAATAAGGGAAGATTCTTCGGTCAGGGCGACGCCCTCGACTTCGATTTGGAGATCAGTGAGCGAGGTGATTTGAGGGTTGTAGCTTGAAATAATTTGAGTGGGGGTGATGGAGTGTTCTCCACTTCATTACATTAGGATCAAGTACTTCTAATGTTAAATTATATAATTTTCTTGCATATTGTTGTGTGATATGTGTACTTTTAAAAATTGGGACAGAAGAGCTGCACAGGCTGACCCGGTGGAAATTTTTAAAAGACGAGAAAAAAATAAATAAATAAAGGTCGGTCAACCCCCTCCCTGTGGAAGCCTCGGGATATACGCCTCGTGTATTTGCATGTTAAATCTAAACATTTCCTCAGTCATGCTTAAATCACTGTCTTTTTACGTGTCTTCGTTCTTTTACTCATCTTCTCATCCATCTCCACTTGTTTTTCCTTCTTCCTTTCCCATTCAACTTTCCTTCCTTCTCCTCATCTCCTTTTGCCTTTGTAAATCGATTCGGGACTTACGTATACTCTTCATCTGATAATTCTTAAACATCACTCACACCAAGGAGTTACTAGGCAAGCTTGCCTATAGTAACTCCTTGGTCACACCGTCAAACCGACTCCATATCGTAATTTTTGGTTCGGTTTGTTGTCGGTCTAGGATCAGTCCCGTTCGTGTGACTGAGGTATTCTAATTAAGACAGTTATCCCATCAAAAACCGGAATTTTTATTTTATCAACTCTTTCGAATTAGCTATGGAAGCTTGGATCGCACACGGTAATTCAGTGGGATGCTCCGAACCCCAGCCTCTGATGTTGGACATGTTTGAAGAACTCAACATAGCCCGTGGGGTTGGTACCTACATCTATCCTACTTGTACGTGGGTTAGAAGGTGTGCTGGGAGTGGATGCTGCCCCAGCGACCTGCAGGAGTGCGCCAGCGTCCCTGGGACTCGAACCAACGTTTCCAAACCGGTGAGTATTTGTGCCATTCCACTGGTCCACTTTCACGATGATACAAATAATTACAAGACGAGTATAACACGATTACAGTCTGCTTTCAGACCTTTCAATTAATGACAGACTTGTATTGAGTACTTTTTAAAAAGAGTTGTATGGAGATTTTTATGGAGTACGTATTGATAGTTGGAAAGACATAGATAGCTCGAAATTATTCTACCTTGCTCCTGACTCTGTCCAACACTTGAAATAGGGAGAGTACAAAACAATTCAGTTGATAGAAGGGATAAAGCCACGTGAATCAGGCTAGAGTTCATAGATCGTGGTAAACTCGTCCTGTAACATCGTGAAAAGGCCGGGCTAATGGCATTAAGCAAAGCGGCAGTAGCCAGATTTTCCCTCGTGCATGACGTCAGCGAGGGCTGCACTGCCAATTATTGCATGCCATATTAAAGGGGGTGGGAGGACTGTGCATTCACAAATTACATTTTTATGGAGGAGCGACAAACTTCAAATGTTCTAGCAAATGTACCGAAGAGGCCAAGTTGGGGAGGGTTATTTGGTCCCCTGTATCCCATCCCCAATGATTACCCTGTCAGCGGTGTCGGGTTCACAAAATATCGACAGGATTATTAATAGAAAAAATCAAGCGACCAAATCTGATATGCCAAAGATTATTTCTTTTGTCTAGATATTTCATCATTCGATGTTGTCTTTTTCTTTCCCACACTCGATGGTTTTTATTCTAACATTATTTTACGCCCATTTAAAAAAAAAAAAAAACCTAATTCGTAAATTTGGCATGAAAATTGATCTATTCGGCAAGACATTATGAACACAGATGGCGCTACAATGATATGAAAGATATAAACCCTGGACACCGGTGACAAAAAAATAAGACCCATTTTCGGATTGAAAATTAGGATAACCCTGGGTTTTGTTCGAACAGTTTATAATTAATGGTATAGTCATTGCACATTCATTATCATGAAAGCTCATGATATTCAGACCTCTGGTCTCTGATGATGATTTTCATTCAGTTTCCAACTTAACTTTCTAAAAACTTTTATCATTTTGTTGTTGTTGTTGTTGTGCAGTTTGTTATGATTACGGAGATGGGTATGGACGAATCATCGCATGTGGTTGTTAAAGATCAATTTCTCAACTATACATTGTATGAAGACACAGCCTGTGAATGCCGAAACCGTCCCGAAGGTGAACTGCCCTGCTCGCATACAACGTGTCCATCGGTAGGTGCATTTTTCGCTTGGACGAAGAGTTGCAATTGATCTGGATTGATGGCAAGCCTCAAATAAATCGCAAAGTTGCAAATCCCTATCTCTGTAATATAGAGTTGATTGCGATATATATCAAGTTACAATCGATTTGAATCAGTTGCAACTGTTTATAATTCTGGACCCAGATTTATTAAATTCGGAAGGACATTTTGAAAATCGGGGAAAGAAATATAAAAAAAGGCAGAAAATATGATGTATGAATAAGTAAACATCCTTTTGTGGATTTAAGATTAGTAGACAACATGCCCCATTCATACTTACAATGAGCTTATTTTAGGGGGGGGGGCTTGCTCTTGCAAAAAATGTATATAAAAGTGAAAGGCAGTGCATAATGATACTCTGTCAGCTCCGACAAATTTCCATTGAACCGACAGACTCTAAAAATAACGACATATTAACGTTAAATGTACCCACCTCGATTTATTAATGTTTTAAATGACACCAAATAAAAATTTATATATACCCGGTAGCCTATAACATGTATGTTTACGTCTTCACTGGAATAATAAAAAGTGAGCAAAATAACTTTTCGACGTCATGCTGGTTATCTAAGGGCACCCTCGCCCCAAGCTTTTGCTTTTGGAGGTGTGTCCTCCAACTATGTATGTACCACATTAATGTATATTTTGTCATATTTTTTGTTAAAACTACATGTACATTATTTTTGCTCATTTATTACTTTGTATATTGAAAAGTTGGAAATAAATGTCTTTAAATTGAATTGAATCTTTTACAAATGTGTATAAACACATTCTTTATGATTTTGATAAAATGGACTTGCTGAAAGGCAGTATTTTAGTTGTGAACAAAATTGTCATTTCTCTCTGTCTCTTTTTCTTTGTCTTGCTTATTCCGCCTTATTATCACTCTTCCAACTCCTTTCCCATTTGACGCACTGTTCAGAATCAAGGATTCAGTGTGGCCACATGCGGTTGCAAGTGTCTTAAGGATTGCCCAGCGCCTTACATCCAGGACCCGGATACTTGCGAGTGTGACTGCAGACCCGGAGACAGACCGTGTCTTAAAGTCATGAGGGGTAAAACTCAATTACCCGCGGCTGAATGTCTGTAAGTAGTAGGCCAAACGGAAGAATAAATGATATCAATGTAAAAATATAAATTTTTTTTTAAAAATGGGGTCAATTCCCTCCTTAACCTGACAAGCAATGATAAATAAATGAATAAAATTGTTAAAACACGTAAAAGAGGTGTCCAATTAAAAAAAAAAAAGTCTGACAAAAAGGTGGTTCGGATTCCCGTGTCCTCCTCCTCCTCCCCCCCCCCCTCTACGGCACGGATCTGACCCTGGAATTGAATGCAGAATCAACTAATAATTACAACAGTTACATGTCGCTTTTCCGAAGGTTAATAATTCCATAGGTTCGTATGTCCGAAGATTCGTTACTCCGTCGACATTTCGTAAATCCGAAGGTTCGTAATTCCGAAAATGAAAAAGGATTCGTTGTACCGAAAGTGAAATAGGGTTCGTAATTCTGAAAAGTGATATAGGGCTTTTTTGCATTTTCGGAATTACGAACCTTTGGAATGATGAACCCTTTTTGATTTTCGGAATTATGAACCCTTTTTCATTTTCGGAATTACGAACTTTGAGAAATGATGAACCTTCGGAAAAACGAGTAACTCCCATTACGACATGATCAGGGGAGCGTTTCATCAAGCGTTTTGTCAGTGATTTTTACCGACAACTGTTATAAGCTACTGAAATCCTTGCATCTGATTGGCTGAGAGCAAATTTGTCGGTAAAAATCACTGACAAAACGCTTGATGAAACGCTCCCCTGGCTTTATTCCTTCAAAGAGACAGGGTTAGGTAAGCAGGGGCGGATCCAGGATTTCGTATAAGGGGGGGGGGGGGCACACAAATGCAGGATTGTCAACTTTGGGAAACTGCTTGGAGGGAGACCCATATTTTTTTGGTCTCGCCAACCCTCCAAAAGTCGCTCAGTGGGGGGGGGGGGGTTATGGGGTCCAGTTCCCCTCCATAATTCTCTGACAAGCAAAAAAAAAAAGGTTTTCTGGTCGAAAAGGGGGGCACAATCGCCAATAGGAGGGCACAATGCATTGTTTTCCCTCAAAGGGGGGGGGGCACGGGCCGGGATTGCCCCCCCCCCCTAAATCCGCCACTGAGGTAAGGGTTGCAGGTTGGGCTTAATCATATGTAAGGGTTGGGTAAATTGTTTGGTCCAGTTAACAATTTGGTTGGTGTAGGATAATGATTGTGAAGCATAATTATGTCGTACAGTCTTATTAAAGTAAATATGAATTTAACGAGACGGACGTATAATGATGTTATACAGTCATGTAAAAGAGGAGTCCGCCGTAATGTTAATCACTGTATTGTAATGGCTTGTACACGTACACGCACTTACCTTAAGACTGTACCACATAAATATTAATGGTCTTCATCCTCCTCCCTTTCTATCTTTCATTTTTCTACTCTGTCTTCCTCTTTCCCTCTCCATCCCTCTTTTCTTATATTCCCTGATCAAATTTTCTTTCTTTTTTTCTTCTTGGAACCTTCTCTTTCTATTTCTAGCTCTCTCTCTCTCTCTCTCTCTCTCTTTCTATCTTCCATATATATATATACGCCTCTGTTCACTTTCTCTTATTCTCTCTGTCTCTCTCTCTTTAACCCTCTCCTCAACTTTTCGTTCCTTTTCTTC
This sequence comes from Heliocidaris tuberculata, assembly GCA_025618425.1. Taxonomy (NCBI): domain Eukaryota; kingdom Metazoa; phylum Echinodermata; class Echinoidea; order Camarodonta; family Echinometridae; genus Heliocidaris; species Heliocidaris tuberculata. Next base: position 7,374,979 of record CM046846.1, read on the forward strand.
TTCTTTTCTACTCCTCTCTCTCCCTTTCTTCTTACCTTTGATGACACAGAAGTTTTAATTATATTTTTAGATTCTGATGCAATATTTGAGAGTTTTATTTAGTATTTTTATTATGCAAGACCTATGGTTGCATGTTCTAGTTATTCTTGTATTGATCGTTTATTGTTTTGTACATATGACTTTGTAAATTGAGCAATTTCAGCTGTCCAGCTGCATGTTCTTTTATTACAGTAAACCGAATCAAATCAAATCAAATAAAAAACGTATGCTTTGTTTAAATAGGCCATCAAAGTTATTCAGTCTATGCATGTTCACTTTGTCAATTGTCCCCTTTTCGTCTCATATATTGAGCAGGTGTGTCGGGCATGGATGCGAGCAGCCCAAATGCAGACGGCACTGGAGTTTCTCAACCGCACGATGCAGATGTGAAGAAAGAGCGCCACCTCCTGAAAGATGGCGCGTATTACGAGGTCGTATGCACAATGAGGTTCCTGTCGAAACGGCGACACCCGATTTGGTACTCGTAAACGAATACGCTTCGGGAATGACTCCTCCGCTCACATCAGCCGAAACTACCACTATCATAATGCCTCTCACTGAAGAAGAAGAAGAAGAAGAAGAAGAAGAAGAAGAAGAAGGTATTTCAATTTTTAAGATTTAAGGAAATCCAACCTTAATGAAAAGTTGTTCTGAAAGAGGAAAAATCAGAGATTGAAGTAGATTGAAGTTTGAACGAAATCGGACAAGCAATAAGAAAGTTATGAATTTTTAAAGTTGTAATCACTATATAAGGAAATTTCAAATTGGTAATGTCACGGTGATGTAGTGATGGACAACTCCCCCATTTTCTCCAACACACAAAATGACTTAAATGTCATTTCTTTCAAAATGTATTACTCAATAGGATCTTTTTCTTTCATGAGGACCTATAACAATATGCTATCTACAATATTTATTTTTGAGTACTGCCCCGAGGGTAAAGGCGCTTCGGAGATAACCGCAAATTAATGATATTTTTGTGTTGTCCCCCATTATGACAATGGACTCACGAAATTGCCAATGTTGAGATCCGCAAAGATGTAGTGATCTCATTTTTCAAACATCCATAACCTTCTTATTCCTTGTCCGATTTCTTTCAAACTTTCACAATCCTGTTTTTTTTTCTACTTTCACACAAATCATCTAATTACTAATCAATGGAAATCAGAATAATATGCACATTGCACTTTTCATAATTCTTGTTCCGTATCTGGGAGAAACTCTTTAAAAAAACTGTTTGGAAGATTCCAACTTCTTAAGATCAGCTAGTAGCGTTGATATTCTTTTAGTAGTTCTTCTTGATTATATATGTAGTATAATTGGCAGTGGTGGCACCACGATTTTAAAAAATGGAGGAGGGGGCCAAATGAATTATACTGGAGCGCCTATAAGAGAAAACCAAGCCTCTTTATGTGGCTCACTGCAAGGTAGCAATTAGCATGATTAGGGACAGATGCCCGGTATCCCCCTGGCTCTCCTCTCCCGATACTACCACTCTGTAATGAATGAATATCGAATGAATATCAGTCTGTTTGTTTTTGCGTGTGTGACTGCAGAACAGGTGACAGACCGTACCTTTTGTAAGATGATATTATTTTTATGATAGGCCAATATCTCTGTCTTAACTTTTCTTTAGGTGTAGTTTAAAAATTAAAAAGGTCATATAAAGCGTTCCAAGAATATATAAAACGAAGGGGGAAAAAATGTTGTTGCAAAGAATAGGTCTCTCGACATTGTTCTTATGTTGTCTTTATGCCAGAAGCTGCTGGAGGAGATTCATCATCGTCATCGTCGTCCGTCGATGAGACCTTGTCACAGGAACAGGACCCGTTTGATCCCTTGGTCCGTCTACCTGTGGCTCCGGAGAAAAGATACATTGGTGGCAGCAAAGAACAACAAGAAACAAGGACAAAAAGCTCGAGCTCACAACGTTCAAATGCCACTCAGGCAACAGTGGTTTCTGAGGAATCATCAAACCGAAGAAGCCGTCTCGGACAGGGAGTCAAGGAAACGACGACATCGACGAACTACGATACGACGGAGACCACGACGCCCCCGGACACGCATAGACATCATCGTGGTCGTTTTCATGGGCGTGTTGGTTTAGAGGATGATGAGGATGAAGTGGTTGCTGAGTTTGGAGAATTTGGAAGCGGATCGACGCCAGTCGGTGGCGAGGATTAAAGCCCGATTAGTGAATTCAGTTCAATGACTGATAAAATTTTGAACGGGTTTAAAGATCCGCTATACGTCGCTGTACGGAACCAAAGTCTCAGTGAAAAGGGAAACAAGCTCAGTGATTCATCAACATTATGGCTACAGAAGATGTAAAAACGAACGGAGAAAATGAAGAAATGTTTGTGTCGAACAATATAAAAGGCACAGCTAACAGCTTTTGTGAAAGACTGTTGTGTTCTGCCGAGGAGCCTGCATGACATGTGATGTCTCGGCATATGAAGTTGCTCGAAGGACAAAGAAACAAAAAACAAGGAGAAGAACTGACTGAAACTAAGATGACTCTGAAAAGAATAGAATTGATGAAGCAAAGAGGTGTGCTTGTAGAAACTCTTTTCTACACGCATATCTTTTTTAATGATGTAGTATATACAACGATACTAACTTGTTATTCAGGATTTGTAAGTCATGTTACGTATTTGAATGACACCTCTGTATTTCATGTATTTTTTGAAACAATGCTGAGATGGAATACGACAGAGATGACAGATTTTAGGGGAACTTATGTTAAAATGTAGAATACTGCAGAAAAAATGTGAAATTGTTTGATTTATTTTGTTATACAAAATAAGTGCGAAGGGCGTTAGCAGTCAAACTCCCTATAACAGACCCATGACAGCTGTTCCATGTTCGGATGGCATTTAGGGGCTATACTCATGCAAACTTTTCTACGAAACTACAATATTATTATGACATCACTTGCCCGATTATCAACATTTTTCAGTTTATAAATTTTTACGCTTTTTATAGCAAAGTGTATTTTTTATGAGTATAATTGAAAAGATATGAAAATTTCAAATAGACCATATCCCTGCCTGAATACGAGGTAATCAGTATTTTTTTTATTTTAGGGGGAGAGGGTCCGAAATTCTTTTGCAAGCAAAGCCGGAAAAACAACCAAAACAAAACTTTTTTTTCGTGTGGGGTCTCGAATTTTGATTCTTAGGTTTTTTTTGTGTGGTTGTTTTGTGTGTGTGTGTGTGTGTGTGTGTGTGTGTGTGTGTAATGACTGTGTACTAAAGGTATGCAAAGGTGAGTTTCGCGAAGGGGGGGGGGGCACGGAGGCCCGTGTCCCCCCCCCCCCCCCCCGGCGAAACGCAAATGGAAGTGCATTCAGTTTGAGTCCCTTAACTCTATTTCCTGCATAACTCGTTTTAGGGCTATTCCAATTTTGGTTATATAGGGAGTGCAACTGTTGTTGCGTTATAGTTGCCTTTATCGTGAACGAATTTACGGATAAAATAAGGCCTAATTTGATGTGAAGCCCCGTGGTATGAGAAAGCAAGATATTCATTAAAAAAAATATATACCTCATTCACGTGTCAAGTTTCGATACTATTTTTAAATCAAGGGGAATTTTCAATTTGTATATCAACATAGTGTTTATTAGATTTAGATATAAGTGTAGAGCAGTTCTATGTCGTGTCATTGCTACCCATTTTGTAAATTTTCATCTGGCATCTTCTCTGTTTTGACTATCTTGCATGAACTTTATTTCATAATACATAATAAAGTGATTTGATATTTAATATGTATATTATGTTTGTAGTCCATGTGAATTATTTTGTTATCAGTATTTATATTATATTTTTTTCAATAGTATAATCTAAACTAGTTTTCATGAATATCACATGTAAAGTGAATTTGAAATAGTTTAATTTTAACGGACTCATATTTACGTCGTGTAAAAATTCACTCTACAACGGGGGGGGGGGGGGGGATGCCCCGGACAGCACTTGAAGGGGCAAAAAAAAAAAAAAAAAAAACGCAAAAGAGGGAAAGAAAAGGAGGAGAAAACGAAGAAAAATTACGATGATCAATCCGCAGGCTAAATCTATAAGAAATAATTTTCTTTTGATGGTTAAAATGCGAAAATTTTCTTAAGCTCGGTCGCTTTGCTTCTCGCATTAGTTGCTCCACGATCCTAGCTAATGAAACAAAACAAACGGCTACATAAGAATATTCAATTTTGAAAATTCCTAAATAATGAAACAGATCCAAGCATATAAATTTGCATTTAGCAATGATGTGTAACATTCATTTAAACAAAAATATTAAATATTTTGTCAATATCACGGAGAAACAAAATGTGAGGCACTGTGGTATGGGGGATTTTTTCCTCGTTCATCGTACTGTAAGTTTTGTTGACTTTAAAATATAATTACGTGTGTGTGTATGTTACAGCAGGGAGATGGGAGTTTTACAACTCCCATCTCCCTGGTTACAGTAGCATGTGCGGCGATTTGTCACGGCCGGAAAGGGGGGGGGGGGGGGGGGGAGGGGTGACGAGACTGGTCTTTGCCATTGGTTGCTGTACAAAGTTCACAATTTCTGAAGAAAGGGTCCCCCCCCCCCCCCCCCATGTACGATAGCCCACATGTGATGCCCCCTCCCTGTTTCGCTGATCCGGGGTTTTGACTCTATCATCTGGATCTTATACGTCAAACATGTCAAACAATGTTTCTATTACTATTTTCCCCAAATAACCAATTTCAGTAAACGTTATCTAGAACGATTACAGTAGTTGTGTATTTTTTACTTAATAATTTGATAAACATTTTAGTGCTTTACGCCATCTCAAGACGGATTCGTGCAAACGAAAAAAAAAAAACTATTAGAAAAGTAAACAAACTTCAGGCTTACCCGTGGGACAAAGCTCTCAGTCAACTCTACAATATTTGCTTCCCATATTTGGACGCAAGCTTACCTAATCGATATTTATGGGGGAGCCTGCGCTTTCTTGCGAACGCCAATTAAAGAGGATCAGTCGCTGAGCTTCTTTACATACACATTGGCTGATTATGATTGCTTTAGACTTTACCCTTTCTTCAGAAAAGTAGCTTATATGGACCGATCCCACGTCTTCAAAAGACAGAAACCCGTTGTTAGGAAATGCACCCCTATATTGTAAAATGAAAGAGCCCAGTCGAAGGTCAAGCACGCATAGCGTCCCTTGATGTGTGTCTGCTTGGCGGAGTTGGTACGTTCAGCGTACACAACAAAAACACACGTTATTTACATTCAGGACTAACCGCAGGTCATAGCTACACGTGTGGGACTGCCGACTACTGAGCTCAGAGTTATTGGGTAAGAAAATCAGTACAAAACCTGCTCTATAATGTATGTTTTTGCTTCTAGATTGCATATTTATAATTGATGTTATGCTTTTAGATTATTACTACGGAAATCTTGCATTGATCAGCATAAATGTTACAGTAATTTTGATTGGGTGCTGATTATCGACCGCATCTTTCAGGCTTTGTGAAGTTTTCAAGGCCAGTCGTCTCCCCTAGCAAGCAAGGAGGAGGCTCTACACTTCCTTGGGTTCAGGGTGTACGCAGCTGTGGTGTTCAATGCAACGTGGGGTTATATTTTATGTTGTGAAAAGTTATTTCTCCGCCACACTTGATTTTCCGTATAAACTCTAAATAATTTGTCAATACAATTATTCAATTCTGTTTATTATTAAGTTGATAAGGAAGTGCATGATTGTGTCAGTCTCCTTTATTTCCAGGCTACAACAATTCATACCGCACGTAGACAATTAAGATCTTGATGAAAATGAAAGGGTTTAAAATTTTGCTTTCATTTTCGCTAGGACTAGTAACTACATTACCTTAAGTGGCAAAGTTTAGTTACTTCGAATTACATTGTGTTTAAAAAGTGCCTCATTACTACACACTCGCGGTAAATCTCGTTTTGCTGCAAACAGCTTGCCTTGACTAACTTTTTTGTGACACTTATCGTTTCCATCGCGCTCGTATATGAAAATCATATGATTATTAATTCACACTTATTTATTCAGATCAATGTGAGTGAAGTCATTCGTAAGATCATAAGGATGTAATGCATAATTTCTATACCATTTCTTGTTTGACGAGCCAGACTTAGAATATCACTGTGTCAGACCCTCTCGTCATGTAACTGTTATAATGTAGCCCTACTTTATTGTATTGCTCGTGAATCTTAACCAGGTACCAGATGCCCGTATTGCCCCCCCCCCCCCACCCAGCACCCTTACAAAAATACAAGAAAATATTGCATAAAAATGTATGCTTGATTAAATGTGTGTCAATTTTAGTTTTATTTGCATTTTGTTGACATAATTTCATGTTTTTACTATCCACAAGGAAGTAATTTCCCATCCTTACTTAAATTTGACACGTACACTAGATTGGTGATAGTCCTGTGATAACAAGGAGTTGTGATTAAACTCCTTGGTGATAACGTGTGTTTCAAGCATGTTGATTTTTTTCTTCCTGTTTTCTTTTTCCATCGTCAAGGGAAAACAGTGAAAAATCTTCAAGAAATTTTATCTCGATATGATTATAAACCTTTACGAATTCCTAGGAATCACACTCAAGCAGGTTGATGCATGTTTTTTGATTCACGTAGCAAAAAGGAAAATAAAAAACATGAAAAATCCTTCTGTAAATGGTAGTGGGTTTTCACCCGGTTTTTCATGATGATCAGACTTCTGTCTGTGTACAGTTCTGCTTAGGATAATTGCTGACAAGAGATTTTATCGCGGGTTTGGATTCTTAGGAAAATTGGCAAACTTTCGGAACCCAAGCCTTTACCACCTTTATGTAAGAGGATATAATATTCTACTCAAATAATCCAGCTGTACGTGGAGATGAGGAAAAAGAGAACTGGCCTGGGAATTGTGGAAGAAAGAAATTGATTTTATTATTGTACAAATACAAAATATGATGGTGTTCAGGCTTGGATGAGGCTACTTCAAAATTCAAATCACCCCAAGCCCAGAAGAGAATGATGTGAGCCAAAATCATTCCTTTTCCCTCCAGCAGTTTATTGAATACCACAGAGGCGAATTAACCCTGATGCTGACCTCTCTTTTCATGACCTATTTATATGTATATAAAAAGGGTTTTTCTTCAAAATGGCACAGGGTTTGAAATTTCAACCAGGGAATGCATACTCCTGTCTGGCTGAGTACTTTCCATTGCTTCGCGAAAACAAAATTAAAACCACTTTCTACAATAAACCAACATCTTAATCAACATGCACATTTTTACACAATTATGTAGCACTTTATTAAAGATTGTCTTTGCGGCTATTATTATTATTATTATTTTTTTTTTCTTCCTAAAGCGCATAGAGACATTCTTACGTAATGTGTTATGCGCTATACAAGAATAGTTTATTATTATTATTATTAAAAGCCCTCCACAGCGTAAAGATCAGATACATGCCTAGATATGGCGGATTATGCTGTCATTGCTGTGAGATATATCTATCTTGATCATTCTGTTTTGAATGAGAATATGTTTTAAAGTGTAGCCTGGAAAAGTACATACATGACGACGAGCCATACACGAAAACAAGAGTGTCAAGTACTACTATACTTGCTGCCGTATTTGTTCTCAATCATTTTTTTCTCAGTCGACATTGAGTCAATGTCAATTGAGATCCCTTTGGAGAAAATGTTGTACTAGAAAGTAAATATGTTTATAAACAAAAATTAACACAACCCTGACCCCAAATCCTGCCGGATGTAAGTTGATGTGGCTGTATTGTGGAGATGCCTGAATAGCGAGGTCTCACTGGACAATTTGGTTTCAGAATCAGTTCTGCATGGAGTAAAAATATTAAAGGCTCAACCTTTATTATCCATGTTTTGTGGTAAGCTTCATTATTTTGTTGTTGCTACAGGATGCTTCGACAAAATAATATATAGCTTACGTTTGCCCGACTGAGCAACCCGGCCATGAGTAGTCTTATCCTGACTCCTGACGCAACGTTCACTTCCCCGAGACGTCTATTAAAAAAATTCCTGACACTTCTTTTGTCGGGCAAGTTGATCAAGATATGGATGGATCCGATGACTGTTATGTTGTGTGACTGGTGTATGATTGGTGTGTAATTGTACTCAGTGTCATAAAGCTACATATTCTTGCATGCCAAGTTTAACAAATAGTGTTTTTTTTTTTTCTCAGCATCTCAAGAACATGCCCTTCATCATTCATGTATAGACCTTCTAGGCTAACATTAGATTAGACTAGCTATATCAGATTAAAATGAAATCTAATTCCAAGGACTGCAGGGTGGACTATTCAAAGAATCTTGATCTAAATTCCATGCAACACAAATTTCCATGAAGGATGATATTCCTTTGACAGAGTCATCATGAGTCGATGACTGTATGACTGGTCAGTACTCATTTTTAACAAATGTCTCTGGTAAAGATATTTGTGTTCCGACCCTAGACTGGCCTACCCTTGATCAAAACAACCAACTGGATCGGTATTCTTGAGATATACAGCTCTGGAAAAAATTATTAGACAAGCTCCTTACATAGGCCTATACATGGCAAGTGTTGGCTATATCAGTAATTGAATTTTCAGAGTGATTTCTATTAGCTAATTCATAATGAGTGGATGAATACTCCCCAAATCAATTGGCTTGTGTAATAACTAATCCCTCTAACAATTACCGCCAGGATAATTGCCCCTAGGACAATTAACCCCGGACAATTTTCGCTGAAGGACAATTACTTCTAAGGGCAACTCAACGGATAGAACTTTCAGAAAAACTAACAGAATGTAAATATCCTAGATGCTAACTGTCCTCAGGGATGTTCTTCAGGGGTAGGGGTTTTGGAAAAAAAATGTCCTGACAGAAGTGGTCTGGGGATAATTGTCCAGGAGATATGCCTGATTGTCTCGTAAAGAAATGTCAACTCCTCTGGAGGCAGTTTGTTCAGTTCTTGGTGGAAAACTGCTACATTTGATGATAGCAGCCATGCCTTGTGGCATTATGTCAACAAGGTGTTCTCTTTTTTTCCCTCACAGCAGCTCATTCATGCTGCAATAATGTTTTTTTGTTTCATAAAATTAACCTTCTAATACCTTTAATTTTTATGTCACACACACTGGTCTTAGTAGAATAATGAGAAGGCCATGGTGCTCAGACCAAGAGTAGTAACACTTGAAATTCATCCACGAAGACATTTATAGCCTATTAGGTGATCAAAAAACTCTTTCTCATGGGAAAAAAGAGGTGTTGTAATTGTCTGGGAAATTTGTCCGGGACAATTTGTCCTGGCTGTATTCGTCCTAGTGGTAACTGTCACTGGGTAAAAAGTCATAGGGGTGATTGTTCTAGTTAGCAGTAGTCCATTAATCATGCATTAGCTGTTGACAATCATTTTCCTACTACCATAGACAATGGACTTAACACTACTCATATACCCCAAAATGGAGCTAGTCTAATAATTTTTTTCCAGGGCTGTATATACACCATACCAATAAATGTATTTATGATTTAGCAACTGTTTTACCACTGAACTCAGCTGTGCCTCCTCAAATTTCACTCATGCGGTAATTCCACAAGGTGACAAGGAATGTCCTGATTTTCTCTCCTAGAACAGACATTAACATTTCATCATTTGTTTTTGTTTAATTGTTTAATCTGATAAATCCAGTCTTGCTTTACCTTATAAAAATACATTTTCTAGCCCAACAGCAAGGACGTGACCAGTTGTGTGTCCATGCCAGAACCAAGCATGCGAAGGGTCAAATGATGACAGCTATATGTCAAGTCAGACCCTTTCCACCTCTACAATGTGTAAGGCCAGGGTGTGTCTCTTAATTGCCCAACGAAGGCTGATGCTTCAGTTTCATGCAAGCTGTTATGTTGCCCATCTTGTTGATATAATGACAAAGTAATCGCTTAATTTTTATGTAACTTTAGGTTGCTCCTTCTGTAAGATGTTTCTATCGCACGGTCCCATCCGTTGAAAACTGTGTTTTTGCAACAGATAGACGTGTTTTGCTTGATAAAACTTGGCACGCCTCTTGATCGCGTCGATTCCGGTTGTTTAGGCGAGAGGAGGATCTTGGCCTTGGGAAGGCTTAGCGTCATGACCCATATCCTTTGACACATGATGGCCAAATGATGACAGAGCACACTTTCTTGCCCAAACACCACCATTAAAGATCAACATCTTCTGTGTTCTTCTGTGATAGCACTTTGATGCTGTAATATATCTACATAACAGCTATCTTGGGTACTCATCAATTTTGCACGGCGTATTTACCACTCCTCATACTTTTAGGCCACATTAAATTAGTATCTCCTTGATTAGATCTTATTGATGATTAATTCAATGTTCATGATTATGAAATGGGTTTGTTACGAACCACAAACTGAGGTTCAGATGGACTATAGCTATTCTACTTATATTTGGTAACCTATATTTCCAGGACCCTAACAGGTTCAAAATATCGTGTATAATTATAGGGGCGTGTAGGTTTTAGGCCTCCGCCTATACTCCTTTCGATCTAAAACAGAAACCTGATCTGGAGCAAAAAACAATTTTCAAGTCACGTGAAAGGACAATACATGTAGTGCCAAATTCAAAACCGAAACATCTTGGCCCACTGTACTGGGTGTCATCTGAACTACATTGCTAAATAATAAATATCATGTTCAAGTGATAATAGGATAATTAGGATTGTAGAATATTTTGAGAACCATACGATAGTGTTGGTATCCGTGTGGGATTTTTTTGATATGTCTGTCTTCTTTTTTAATAGTTGCTACAATTTTATCCTCATCAAGGCTCAAGTATTAGTTTACAGTCATTCATTGTGTTTCCAACACTTCACCGATTTCTTGATGCGCTGCACAGGAAATGGGAATGCAAGTATGCAACATTGATAATAGAAATGTTTCAAGGCGAGCTTCATAAAGAGAGCTCAAGTGATATATATCAAGTTACCATTTCCAGGCTGTTTTGAAGTTCTTTTCCGTCATCCATTCTACAGGCTTGAGAAATGTTTTTGTGTTCTTTATGAAGAGGTCTTTGCGGACCCAGGATCACTTCAAGGACCGTCCCAGTATCCATTTCATCGAAGCTTGTGGAAGGTATTTTGCACCCAGAGGGGAGCGTAGTCGGGGTAAGCTAACTAAGCTTTGACGGGTTTGTACGTGGTCCCTAAGTGGTACGATGGGAAACACAAATTGTACATGAACTTGACCTTCTTACAAAGAACAAGTGACACTGATCAGGGTTGCTTTAGAATACAGCAAGTACTTTCCTGATGCACAGTACTTCTGTTCTCCGCTGGTGGTTAAGACCAAATGTAGGCCCATGTATGTTTATTCTCTAGTGGAGGCCTATGTTCGCAATGTACACTCGACTCTCTATACTTCATTGAATACCTCAAAGTGACTGTCAAAAGTGAAATTAGAAGTAGGCCTAACTTAAGTACACCACTTCCGACTATATACATTACTATGCGATATTCGACCAGTAACGATTTTAGTACAGCCATACGCGAATAACATGATAATTCGTCAGAGGAATGATCGCTCGCTTCGCTCGGACGAATGAACCCTCATTCCTCCGAGCGAGGAATGCTTTCGAAGGATTTTCGTTTTGCAAAATGAGACATTTTTTTGCTCATCCCATCAAACCGTCTCTTCTAACAGACTTCCTATGGCGGAGGCGCATTACTTTAAACATGTCTTGATTGTTCACTCTTCCACATATCTTAGGGATGCTATCATGACTGTGAAAAGGTTCATATTGCTCATAGTGAATTCCGGATTTGAATGCAATGTTTATTCTATCAAATTTAGGCAAAAGTTACGATACCAATGCGAGACGCTTAAACGAGGACCTGTGTCGCCAAATAAAGGAAATTACCAATAACATTACTCTTGACCAAAAAGATGACTCTATTCCTTTTTTATCGTTTTTATAGAAACGTGTATATTTACCAGAATGGTGGTAAGATTTTACCATAGTGAATAGGCCTTGTGTGGAATCAAACTCTATGTTATAGTTTACCAGGGGTCAGATAAGTTAGTTTTTAGGTTGTTGAATCTTATTGCTACATTTATATCGTGCATATATCCATCTCAGGGGATGCTCAAGGCGACTGCAAAGTACATGTACTATTATAACCCTGGCTTTAGCCAGCCAAACTGCTCCGGCTCATGCGCCTGAAAGCATTCAAGGAGGCCTACCGTGTATTGAATTTGCGTTACTTACACCTTTGTTGAGAGTTGCAAATTTAGATAAATGCCTTGCCAAATGACATTGGTGCTTTGATGAGAAAGGTGTGATAACTGCCACATTCATCGTCGTGTTGTTTCATTGTACCTTCATGATCTGGCTGACCAGAGAGATGTTCCCTCTTCGGACTGACCGGTGACCATGCAGGGAAGAAGCACAATAGATACCAAGCCATTGAATCTCGTTGAACCTGCAGGGGATTTCATCTTTGTAAATTATATTCGCCTTTTCTCATCATTCTGAAAAGAGTTCGGAATTACCTTGGAACTACCGTTCAAGCTTGGTAATCAACAACAACATGATTGATATGCAATGATTCTGCATAGCAAAAATATCGAATTCAACCATTGACCCAGATTGCGTTTCGTGCAGGACATTGTGCATAGAGAATGACCCGTGTAATTGGCTCGGGCTACGCGCAGCTGGTGTCGAGTTCCAGACCCAACGTTGTGCCAAAAATACAAGAAATGCAATCAAAGCAAGGAGTTGTAATTACCATGGTCCGTGTAATAGCTAAGCTTCAATATCTCTGACAAAATGTAGGACCGGGGAGTTTGTAATTTTTAGTTGAACCAACTTTCTAGGCTCCTTCTTTGCAATGGCTTCCCTCAAATTCATCTGGTAGAGCCAAAACGTAATAGTCGAATCTGATATCTTGAGTCTATTTCTAGTCAGTATGAAATGCGTTTCCTTCATAATAAATTCGATTTTGCTCTGACAACATGTCCTTCAATAACTGGTCATGTTTATTTAAGAAGGATTATGTATAATTATTTCAAATCTCACTTTCTACACGGGGGCTTTAACGAAAGGCTTTCCTGTCCATGAAACAAATCAAATTAATTTGTTTGATAGTTGGAAAATTTCAGATTTGGTAAGGTCAAGCGTCAATTTTGTACCGCCTCTGGCGGTCCGATGATTGAAGAATTAATTTACCAAATATGTAGATTTTGTTCATTATTAAGTGATCCTGCTCCCCCCCCCCCCCCATTATCATAGATGTCCAATATTTATCAATCATATAAGCCATTGAAAAGGAGAGAAACAGGAAGGATCAAGGATAAAAAGGTAGAGATAGAAATTTGAGAGGAAGACAGAAAAAGAGACAAACAGAGAGAGAGAGAGAGAGAGAGCTGAGAGCAGAAAGGCAAAGGAGAGAGGGGAGGAGGGTCATCGTCACCTTGATCGGAATTCAACGGCCATACTGTTTATACTAGATAGGTGTAATGGTGGTGTATTGTTCTTTGGATCCGTTAAATATTGTCTATTCCATCACCAGCTGATATATAGCTAGCAAATAAAGTGCCTATTCAAGTTGATTTGTATGTAAACGAATAGGGTTGAGCGTTGGGTACTGGAAAAAATATGATGTATTGTCATGTAGAGGTCATGGTGCTTTCTTAGCTTCTGAAGGCAAGATCTGAGTTCAGATTCAATTTCAAAAGATGACGTAAGCGTAGAGATTTTCAAACATGCAGAGAATATGTAATTCCGATTGTACCTCTGATCAGTACAGAAAAATCATACAATTTTCTTTACTCCTGCTTATACAATCTTGTCAATTCAGTTGGTCTACATGGTTGATAAAGTAAGTTATTATGAAACACAAATTATGTATTTCTGGAACGCTCCTGTCAGTCCTGTGGATACATGACAGGGGCGGATCTAGCTTTTTCCAAGGGGAGGGGTTTTAGGGGCTGAGCTGGATATTGCGAGGGAGCGTAGCGACCGAGCCCGAGCGGGCGAAGCGAGCGAGGGGGGAGGGTGTGGGAGGGGGGACACCCCCTCCCACAGTAGGGAGATTTTTCATTTTTAGGGTTGCCAGCTTGCGATTTTAAGCATACTTGCATGCTCTATTTTTTCTCTTTTTTGTTTTCCTATGCACATTAAATGTTTACTTGGCAGCCCAAGGGGGGGGGGGGGGGGTTTAAACCCCCTAACCCCCCCCCCCGTAGATCCGCCACTGCATGATATTTGACTAAGGTAGACCTCTAACATTCTACTGGATATTGTGGGCACTTTTCTGCTATATGTCTTGGAAACTAGATGTCTGTAACCTGAATATAACTAAAAAGTTTGTCATTATCTTTCATTAATATGTGTCGTTTAGGGGTTTTAAGATAGTGCATCACTCTTATGACTTTACCTTTTTATACCTAGGCCTATCACTTCATGTGGCTTTATAAGTATGACTTTATTTCCATTTCAATTACAGTTTTAAACTTATGTTGATACACCTGTCTAATTGCACCTGTGTTCAAAGACTGTTACCTATAAGAAAATATGGATTTTCAAAGCGTCTGTCGCGTCACAGTCGCGTTTTGGACCCTGGGGAAAACAAACTAACCACTCGGGAGATACATGGTTTGAGTCAGCTTGCATCAAAGTGCTTCTACATACGTCTCAGCAGAGGAGATCAATGCTTTCATGGACACTGTGACTCATTCAGTTTTTCTCGAGCTTCTTTCATCGTCCATTTTGATGCAAACAAACACACCTGTACATCACGTTGAGCCATAAACATTTTGGCATTGGGACGACTGCCGAGTGCCGACCCGTGCTCGCTCGCAGCTACACCTCCGTCAATTCAAGAACGTTTTCCTTTGTGCCACTCTTCAGGGGTTGACTGCTCAACAATAGATCGCTAGAGAATAAACTCGGAGCTGGTTATTATTCGAAACGAGCGAGCTGAGGATATCGCCTTTGTATGCCATTGAGTTGAATATAAATAAATCGTTGCGAACTCTTTGTGGTTGTCCTTTATTGTGCTGAAAATGACTCGATAAGACACAGTGGTATATGTCTGGAGGTTTGAAAACTAGATTTTATGTAGTGATGTTTGTGGGGAGGGGTGTTTGGGTTTAGGGTACCGTCTCTATAAACCATGAATCCAACCATACCGTAATGGCAATTATAAAGATACCTTGGTGTTCATCACTGATGTATGTAGGATCTAGTGTAGTGTAGTTCAGTCTTATAAACTGAAAGTTTGAAAGTAAGATTTGGAATTTGCTGTGTAATGGATTTGATTTGATTTGTTTCTCTCGAGTGCGATCAGTAGAGATGAATGATGAATTCCAAGTTTGTTTGCTCATGCCTTCCTCTGTTTGTAGTAATTACTGGGTGCATACAAGTTTCCTGATCAATAAACGGATTTAACAAACAACTCTACCAATGTAAATACAAGTATAAAACGCCCGAGTGTTATGTACGAGGTGGCATGCAGTAGAGGTTTTGATGTTTTCCACTTTGCTATTGCCTCGTGAATATGTGAATTAGAGATGTTTTGATATTGATAATGCATGATCACGTACAGGCATCAAGCAAACCAGTTATCTATAGCACCCATATTGGTTTTTCTCTTTCCAACTGAGTTGGATTATGGCAAGGGGCTCCAGGGCCCTTTACCTATCAACAATTGAGTTCAATTCCACGGCCCAAATGCCGCCCTGGGGTCTCCTATTGACACCTCAAAACCACTGCCATAATTCTTGTTTTTCAAGACCACTGATTTCTGAATGGACTTCGTGCAGAGAGGGTTGGTAGTGTGGATTTTTACTAGAAATCGAGTCACAATGAATATGTTTTTCCACACATCATGGGACACAATGGATGGAGCAGAAGGACAGTGGTATGTACTCATTTCTCCCGCGAGGGTAAACACATATGTCAATTCAATAGCATTGTGAGAAAACTCATGAAAAAGCAGTATTCGTTTAAACACCTTGCCCTGGTCATACATTTATCATTTAACCAACATCATAATGTTTCTGTACTTGCACAATCATCCCACTACATTATTTACGAATCAAACTGTTTTGTTGGGCATGATAATATCGACCAAAATAATGGCTTATTTTTTACTTGGACGGTAGACTCGAAAACGAGCGTTTCCCCACATCTACACACATGCTTGTGTGTTGATTGTTGAGTACACCTGCCGAGTTGGATGTTGATTTAGTGGTATGGGAAACAAACATCTCAATCCACGTCAGTAATGTCACGGATACCACACAAAACCTAGTATGTAGTGCATTTGGTGAGTCCTCCTCTAGCGTGTCTAGTTGGTTCAAGGTAAGTTACATTTCTTGTAACTTGTTGATGCGCAAACTGACAGGTATTGTTCTTCTCCAGCTTCCATAATTAGCCATGGCTTATGGAGTTGTATGAGTCCTCTGCAGCACTTTACTGCTTGTTGATCAAGGTCTATTACTACTGTTCCTTCAAAGCTCAATGCGTTCGCGTATTGTATAGGGGGGGGGGGGGCGTAATGTCATTGTTTATGGCAGTGGAAACTCGCTATAAAGAGCTCTGATATAACAACATTCCTGATATAAACAAGGTAATTTTGCTGGTCCCCGGTCTTTATGTTCTAGTTGTATTTTTACCCTGATATAAGGATATTCTTGATATAACAAGGTAATTTTCATGGTCCAAGGTCCTTGTTTTATCTGAGTTTCCACTGTATTCCATAACTGTCTCTGAGGAATGAGGATATTTTCCAGTTATTTTAATGTTGGTGATTAATCACGGTTAATGACTGCTCCCACGCCACTTCACATGGTAAGTGGAAACACAAACAAAGACCATTCGTCTCTGCTCCATTTCCGTCTGTCATGAAGTGTAACAAGGGCGTTAAGAATAGATCTCCAAGTGTTTGCTGACTTGCTTGGGAAAAATCACCTAAATGAAATCTGCCAAGGCATAATCCTTTACAGTGAAATTGTTGTTTTATGCATGGTCATATCACTCCTTGGTCATACCCGGGAACTCATCCCTGGGGGGGGGGGGGGGGGGGGCGTTTCATCAGGTGTCTTGTCAGTGATTTTTACCGACAAAGTGGCTCTCAGCCAATCAGATGCAAGGATTTCAGTAGCTTATAACAGTTATTGTAAATTGTCAGTGAAAGCAAGTTTCATGAAACGGGGCCCTGGTCATACCACTTGCACATGATGCATATATTGTGATGCCTTATTGGACCATGCTTGACTCTGGACTCTATCCAACCACAGACTTCTGCCTGATCAAATAAAGCCATGCGTATACAGTGGAAACTCGGTATAACGAGGTCCTTGGGACCATCAAATTGTACCTTGTTATAGCAGGAATCTTGTTATATCAAGTTAGAAAAAAACACAACTGAATATAAAGAGCTGGGACCAGAATATTACCTTGTTATATCAGACCTCTATATACTGAGTTTCCACTGTACATGCATAATTATACGATTGCCAAAGCCTCGGTATTCAAAACCAAACATTATGCAGTTACAATGTATGTGGTCACAACTTGAGATGAAAATTCATGTGATTTCTAACATGATTGTTTGATTAGACGGATTGAACGATTTGGGGAAACCAAACCATATCCATTTGGCTATCTGCTGTACAACTGTCCTTTGAAACAAGTAGGCCTACCTTGTAGCCTCTTAGCCGACAGGATTTTTTCAAATATATAGGACAAAGCGCTCTGTTTACAACTTGTTTAGCCCTTTTGATAACATTATGAATGCTTGTTTTGAAAACAGTTCTGTAAGTTTTGAAAACATTTCTGTAAAGTATGTCATGGTCTGTGCCATCCGTTCTTTTTTTTTTTTTTTTTTTTTTTTTTTTTTTAGTAAACATTAGTTTCTCACAATAGTGGTTCATTCCCTTAATTTATGCCGGGGTTGTTGTCTCTGCGGATAACTTATTCTACAACGTCTCTGTTCCACTGCAACTGTTTGAATTACATGTGGCAGTTCGGCAATGTTTCGGAGAAAAATAAATGTCAGAGCATTAAAGAACTGCCAAGCCAAAACAAGTACCGGTACGTGTATTAGTTTGGTTTTAAATAGTCATCATTGGGTGCTTTACACGCACATCTTAGTCAAACAGCACGTATAACAAGAGTTTGCTTATGATGGAGCAGAGGGTCTTGGAACTTTCGTTATCCCGATATCATATTTTTTATGGAGACATCCTGTTAATCCAATTATGTCGGTTTCGATTTCAAAATAATTAGTATGAAGGTATTTTTCATAGCGGGTATTGTCGTATGTTGTAGCTTGCCAAGTTTCATTCATAATATTTCGAGTCACCTAGGAATATATCAACCAACTTCAAACTGCGCATAATCTGATTACTAGGAAATTGTTTTTCTTTGTTGCTAGGGGAAAGATCTTGAGAGGGTTTTCATGTCTTTGGCGCAGCCCAGCGGGTATACAGCCAAACAAAAAAAAGAACTAAATCCATGCAATGTTTGCGTGGGGCTAATCAATCTTGAAGCAAAAATGTCACGACAAAATGTAAAGTTTGGGATTTCGGTATCGATGTAATGCGACTCTGATTAAGTTTTTGGCAAACATACCATAAACCTGGTTTCCTCCCATGTCAAAACAACTCTGTTTTAATGAGAGCTTGGATGAGGGGAAACAAGAGGAGGGGGCTCCACTTCATTCTACGTAATGTTTGTGTCAAGTTTTTGGATGTTTGTTCCGACAATCTGCATCAGTTTCCAGTATCTACACTTTAATGTTATTTTGCCTGCATGCCGCCATGGTTTCGAAGTTTCGAGATATATATATATATATATGTATGTGATGTATATTTTTAAACAACCTTACGTGCTATTCAGTGAAGAGATATCAGCACTTATTGTGTGCCCTTGTATTAATTTGATTTTTCAGACATAAGTATTATGCAGTCGTATTCATTTTTGTGTGTAATTATCTTGGGAGAGAGTGTAAATATTTTAAAGTTTAGACCTTTGTGACATTATGTCAAATTTCTCGTATTTGTCAATTATCACTAATATAATTGGCAATATGACACTTGTTTTGGCAGCGATGTTTTTGCTGATGGATTTTCTTTCATATTTCTTTGGTTGACTCGGAAAGACTCTGTGTTGTGAACGATTTAGTGCCAATTATAAATCAGCATTTTGATTTTTACTGCTAATAAACTTGACAGGTGCGTAAACATTATCTGAGGAGATAGTTTGTTGGAGAAGAAAACGGTAGCAAATCAATCACTGAATACGAGGACAAAGATAAGATCATGAACTTACCACATAATAATATGACGTCAAACACCTCGCAGAGTCCCAGGACCAACATTGTGAACTTAAACGTAAGCAGTGCCGTACCCGAAAGTTTTCACCCGCAGTTGCTTTTGAAGAACCACCTAAGTGAGATTAGTAGGAAAAAAATGTGTAAATATTCATGAAAAATTAATGATTAATGGTTTTATGAATGGTTGAACAACAAAAAAGAATTCATTATCATAAATGACAAAAATAATTATGTTTTGGCATTCAGCTATAAGATTTTAGACTGGATTTGTGGAAAATCTAATCTGCCCCTACGGGCAAGAAGGGCTTTGAAAAGTCTAGAACATTACCTTTATAATAATTCATGTATGCTTTAAATGCTAATGTTTGACAGTTGCCACAAGAAATTGAACTACATGTAGGATATTGCCCCAAGGACAGCGTAGTTCAGTTTTCTGCTGGAGATCATTAGCGATGATCGACATCGGGTTCGATCGTGACATGATACCCCCGTGTGAGCTCACCGTGGGCTCGCATCACGACTTGACATAATTGCAGTGTTTATTGGTGTTATTTATCGTGTAAGGTGAACACGGGGTAGGTGTTGGGTCAAATTAACTCAGCAGGTAGAGTTCTGGAGTAGTTCCACCGGGGATTTGTCTCTGTAGCTGGTTTCCTAGACCTGCGAACACTGATGGAAGGGGCATGACTGCTCGGTATAGGCGCAGGAAGATGGGAAATAGGTCAAAGTCTGATTTTTTACGGTGTTGTGTGAGTGTATGGATTTAGTAATTTTTCAATTAATTCAACTGAATGCTCATTTTCATTAGATCCTGTCATTCATATTGCATACAAACTTATCGGTTCTTGCGGTAATGAAGAATTGAATGTTTGAAGAAATGAAACATGAGTTGGTTTAGAAGTTTTTTTCGTCAGAAAGAACGATATTTTGATATAACTTAATACATTTCGTTTTCAACCATAATGCATGAAATGAATTGCAGAATCTACCAACCTTTACGGTGCTTATAAAATACTAGCGATGCTCCGGAATATCCCGTGTGGGTAATGAGCAGTATACAGAAGAGCTATTCATCTACTAAGAGCTACTTACAGTTACTGTCCGATGAATTATGTTCCGTAAATGAATGGGAACTTCTGTGTGTAATCCGTCCCCCTCGATCTTGTGTTTGACCTTAAAGGGCCGTCTCTTGTGAATGTTAACCAGCTGGGTTCGTATCCAGACAAGTTGACCCCGATAACTCTGTCTAATAATTCGACCACGGTTTCGCCGATTTCTCATTGGAATCTGCAACTCTGATGGGTCTTGCATTATTTATTGTGCTTTACAGGTATAGGACCCTACATTTCTTTAACTATTCTTCTTATAAATAAGTAAGTCTGTTGTTGCGTCATGTTCAGTGTATGACAGAGTAATTGTGATCGCCTGATTATCAAACTTTCATTGTGTATGTGGTTCTAATAGCAAACGATGGCATATTTCTATATGATAAGTAAACAACGATGCAAACTAGAGCAAGAGTTAGTTACATTTAAAAAAAATCACCTGTATCATTTTCAAGTAGTCTTATTTGGTAACTGGCCCTTTAAGCCCAACAAAGGGAAACAAGGATGAAACCGTTATTGCTCCGAATTGTTGGAGCAAACAACCAAATGAACAAGACATCAAGTCTAGAGAAAGAAAATGAACATAAACTCAACGAAATTTCTGTTGAATGAAAATGAAGCAGGGTTAAATAATTTGTTTTCTCATGGAGACATATTCATAGAGGTACCAAATCCATTGGCACTTTTTCATGTCCATCATGGTTGGCATATACCTCTACCCCACCTCTATCAAGTATAAGGTTAACAATCCTCCTGAAGTGTAAGGCGTGGAAAGGTCAACATAGTCAATGGAAGGAAGCAGGTCCTACCACAGAGAGCCCAAAGATTCTAGAAATTATGAGCTTGTTTTTGAAATTATTCCCAAGGAAATATTAGGGAAACTGTACTGTTTGTGGGTTTTGTTACATACAAGTTCGAAGATATGGCGAGGCGTAACTGTGTAAAGATTTGTGAAATGAGCCACGGATATTAGGAAATGTAAGGGGCCATTGCACAAGGTTCAGTGAAATTATTGCAAAATAGAAAATTGGGTCTTTCCTGTGCATTGCACATGTGCTACAGCTTCTAACACAACAGTTCTATTTTTTTGCTGTAATGAATTCAGGACTGGCTGAAGGATTTTAAAAATAAGAAAAATACTTCTACATTTTGGAGATAATTATGTAGGCGTAGTCATTAAAAAAATTGTTTTAAGAAGATACAAATTACAAAACGTGATTAAAGTGACTTGGTAACTTTGTAGAGGCTTGATAATATCTGATCTGCCTGGCCTTACATGCTGTAAGTGTATGTAATATGGTGTAAAAATGAAGCCTGGAAGGGGGGGGGGGGGGGAAGCACTTCAAAATCATCATGTGCTTCACAAAAGTAAACATATGCAAGTGACCGGAAATACCAGACTCATTTTCCCCATAGACTCAGTGTATATGGCCATACGCTTTCGTAAATGGGAGTATTCAGTCATAGATATCTTAATAATAGCATTATATATTTGAAAACCTTTCTATGCCTGGCTATTTATTTATCCTTCTGAACATCATTATACAAGACAGATATCAAAATTCAACAATTTATTAAATCTAGCCTCCACAAAGTTACCGAATCCCTTTAAAAGAACTCGGTTTTTATCAAGATGTTTTGTATCGATTGGAATAATGCAACGGTGGAAGTTCCCCGCATCCTTCCTTATTAAAAAAATGATGATAATAAATTGTGATTTTCGCTTACTCATCATGTGCCTATTTTGAAAGGTGCGAAATGGCAATATTCGTTCTTTCCTCTGTCGTATTATAAGCATTGTTATTTGTGAACAGCAGTATCTGACTTGTAGTAAATGTTAGATTACATTTCTGCCTCCTTGCAACGAACTTCTGTATTCTTTACTGTGGTACTACTGGTATTGTCAGCAAGCCATGAAGCTGCCATTTCTGGTCACGAGGATGCTGGAGGAAATCTTCGAAGGGCGAATTTGATCGTCCCCTAAGAGTTGGTTGTGTTTCCGCCAATTGTACAAGACGCCCTTCAAGTCCTGTCGACCCCTAGTCCAAAAGTTTACTATCTTGGGTCGACCCACTGTGCAATAGTTTACTATCTTGGGTTCTGAACTTCTGATAAAAGTCACGAGAATCTATATGAAATAGTAACCCTCAAATAGAACAAGTTCGTATATATGTATTACTGTCATGACAGACCTAAATGTATACATGGATCTTTATTTTCTTATATTTCACATTTCCTTCATTCGTTCGGCAAATCTAATTTAATGTTCAGTTTTGAACATGCAATGTAAATTTCGATGTATTTTTCAAGCATTGTAGTTTTCGCCCCCCCCCCCCCCCCTCCTTCCCTCTCTCTTTCTCCGTTTGGTATATCCTTTTGTTTTATTCTCATATCCTGGAATACATCAGATAACATCTACACAAAAGATATATTTTTTGCATGATTTCTAATTCCTGCCCTCAAGTCCCCGCTCGTGTTTCTATCGTCTTATGACTGCTCCTTAGACATAATATTGGCATGTTAGACTCCATGTTGTCGTGTTTTCTATCTCTCCTCACAAATTCACTTTCTCTGAATACAATATACATGAAGGAGAACTCCACAAACACGTTTTGAGCAGATGTTGGAGACGGGTATCGAATAGATCTCCCTGCTATAAAGTACATTGGCTGGAGGTGACTGACGAGTATAAACCTCATATTCATCGTCACCTCCTGTTCATCGTCTAATTTGATGATTCTCTTTTCCCACATGGGGGATGGATACAAAACACATTTTACAAACCGCTATCAGCATTTTGTTGTAGTATTTGATAGTTATATCTGATCAAGGTGTGCCTCGGGAATGAATTATGCCCTACTTACTATTTTGTTGGACATTTCTTGTTTTCCAAAATGTTGCTTGCACGTTTTGTCGATTTATGTCACCCCGTCGTCCCATGATTTGCTTTGTTTTATTGTCTTAGGCGTTGCTAGACCATTTTGAAGGGTTAGGGGGTGGGGTTTCAGACCAAATTTCATGAAAGGTTTGCCAACATTGTGAAATAATTAGAGAGGAAAAAAAAGATGGCAAGGCTGCTCAATTGTTTAAAACAACAATATTAACTCAATATCTTACACCGATTTAACATTTTTCGCGTTGAAATTGTACATTGTAAATGGAGATAACATGTCCACATTATACACTCCAAGCCAACACAACGATCGATGTCATCGTATTTTCCACAACCCTGTGTACATTAGAGTGGTTGAAAACCCAGTGAGAGGTATTGGGAAAGTTTCGGAGTTCTTGACTCGAGTCTATGTACATGTATGTCTTGGATCTTCCCCTGCTATCCGAAGAGTGGAATATTGTCTTGCAGTGGGATTCCGGTGTCGATATCCGATAATTTGATAACGGAGATCTGTGGAAGTCATAGCGAAGGCATCCCAACTCTTCCTCTCATACTAAAACCATACAAGCGTTGTCCACACTGCTCTGATTACATGTATGTTTGTTATTCAGTTCATCCTTGTGTACATTTCCTGCGGCCTAGTGTGGGTTTTGTTGTGAATGATGAAAGACTTGACAGTGAGGACGTTCCGCATTGGAATGACTGTCTCCCGTGGTAGATACACGGACACAGAATATCGGAAAGTCAAAAGTCAGTTCTGTTTGATCTGAGTTCACGTTGATGGGCATTCCAGGAGCGGACAATGATGATGATGATGATGATGAGAAGATACATCAGACGAAACGCTTGTCCATCCCATCCGGGAGCTTAACCCTAGGATTTCTCTTCATGCCCACGCCTTAGTTTAGGGGCTTATAACAAGAAACTTTGACATATATATGTGGCAGATTTTCATCAGCATTTGTCAGTTGCTATCAGAGTGTGTCTTTAGTAACACAAATTTGTTTAGAGATCACAAGACATATACATGTAACACACAGTCATACTCTTAATCCTTCCAATGTATTATAAATCCATTTTAGGGCCTTGCGCCTGTTCTGTTGCGTGTTTTCAGTACCAAAGTGCACACTCGAGAACCTAGATGATTAGATCTAGTGTTTCCTGTAACAATTTTTATTTTCTAGAGAGACAAGGAAAAATGAATGCCAAAAGTCAGAAGATGACTGTCCGTAAGCTAAGTCACGTTATGTTCGCTCCCGACAATTTTTCCACTTCTAAATACAATGTAGAGAGTAGTCCCTGTCTCAGATCTTGTGTTAACACAAACAAAGGCTGAGTGTTCCGATCCTCCAACCACACAACAACTCTCAAATTTCACGAGGATTCACCTGGGACATATTCTGACATTCATTGGAAGATGACAAGTTATTCTTCTGGTCCCACAAAAAAGGAATGCCTCGTTCCATGGGAACCACGTGACTAGGGGTCGCCAAGAGACCGTGACCCTGACGATTGTTGGGATGCAGACGACAGTGACAATTTCTGAGTGTGATCCCCTTTTTGTTTCCCGCCATATAAACTTGGACTGACCTGGGAGCGTAACCGATAACCTGTGGGAGAGATTCACGTTACTGTTCCATTTATAGCATTATCCTATTGGCATAACCATGGTTACGCTTGTGCCAGGTCGAGATGGAGAATCGGGATCAGAGGGTTTCATATAATTTCTTTTTTCCAGTGTCGGATGAGAATGTTTGCGGTTGCAAGAAAAAACTTTTGTTTATTATTGTACATCATTACAATGCCCCAAATGAATTTGTCAGATCTCTTTGATTTTAGTCGATGTATGCATTGTAGCAAGAAGCTCAAGGTTCTAATTAGTTCTTGTGGTACATTTTTTCGATTGAAATCTTCACAAAGTACATTTGAACTGAACGACTGTATTATCATAACACCTGATGTGCCTGGTCAGTAACCCAGCTTCTTTAAGGAGAAGGAACTCTGTTGAGACCATTGCGTTTTATGTTTGTTTGCTAGTTTTTGTTTTCTTTGTTGAGAAGAGTGGGTAGTTGGTAATAATAAATCCTTCATAACAGTGTTCCTCCTTCTGAAAGTGAAGAAACATGAGGCCAAGATGCTCTCTTGGCTCGTTACAGGACAGTCCAAAATATGTTGGTACATTATGAAGGGAAATGTCCCTGCATCATGTTAGTCTTGTGCCTTGGTGCACACACCATGTGAAGCTACATAATTTTTTTTTATCAGGGTTCGTCAGTCTTGCTTGCTTCCTGAAATGGCAAGGAAGCCTGTAAGTGAAAATAAAACATGATCTGTGTTTACAGTGATATGTCATTTAAAATAATGATAAGTTTTCATCTGATTACATGGAATGATTACAAAGGCCAGATTTACCAGTGATCATCATACACCATGTCAATAAGCCATTTCGTTATCATGGTCTTGCAGTCACCATAATTTCCCCTTTGTCTCGTTGGAAATTTCGGAGTATGCCGTAAGTCTTGGTTTTTCCCAGAACTTGGAAATGAATAAGGATCTTCAGACAATATGTTGCATGCAGCCACGTAAATAAATTCAAGTGTTTAAATGCTATATTCTTGGTTTTTCCGGTACTTGAAAACTAAAGAGAATCCTCAGACAATAGATTACATGCAAACAAATGAACTCGTTTTGATGCTGTAATTGAGATATCTATCAAGGAGAGAAGACAAACTAATGGTGATTTTGCTTGAAAATGTTGTTGTTGTTCGAACGCTAAGATAATGTTAAGTTATTTCAGGCTCATTTAATTGAGCACATAAGAATATATTGATGATGACTTACATTCACATCAAGACAAGTGTTCTTATGCTATAACTGACACCAAGTAAAGAAGACTCACTATTTCTCGTTTTGCTAGAAATGTAAATATATATATATATATATATATATATATATATATCCGGTTTATCTGTACAGTGATGTTGATTATCACAGCTAGTTTGATCATGTATGATTTTTTTAAGTGGTGCTTATGGACATGTAGCTAGTCTGCAAGCGCAGACCCTAATTTGACACTTAATTAGAAAATCAGTGTCCTGAGAGAAGCCTATTAAACCCAGATTCCTGCTGGTCGTGTCAGTGTCAGGAGCAGTTATAGTACAGGGCCTATGGTAGGCATGCAATACAGACACACTGTTACGACTGACCAGGGTTTTTACCTGCGAACTAACATAGCCGTGATAACAGAGGACTACAGGACGTCATGTAGGGGTCATGTAGTGTTAAGACGAGTGTTATTACGCTAAATCTGAAACTTTTAATGAAGGTTATAAGACTCACTAATTTTTTTATTTTACTTGAAAATGTGTTTTCTGTTTTGTTTTGTTTTTGTTCAAACTCCTAAAGTTAATTCGGGTTGATCATATATGAATTATGTTTTTGAAGTGGTGCTTTAAGACCATGTAGCCGTGATTATGGAACACGACAGGATGTCATAGAAGTTTAGTAAGGATCGACTGGGCGAGGTTCCTTCCTGCTTCCTGAACGCAAGTCCTACGTTCTTCGGATGGGTTGGGAAAGGTTGCTAACAGAATTAAACAAAAAAGATAATAATAAATAAAGAAATAAGAAATAAAGTTTTAAAATCGTGAGAAGTTGAATCATCCCGGTCCATCTGCACAACGGATGATGCAAAGTTTACGAACGCTTTCAGAGAACACACCGGAACGAGAAAGACACAACATGTACTAAAATACATAATAGAGACGAAAACCAACCACCCGGTCCATCTAGTTTGCAGGCACAAACCCTGGTCAGTCTTAAGAGAGAGTCTGCGCTGTAAGACTACAATAGGCCATGTACTATAGCTGTATTGACACAACCAGTAGGTAGCTGGATTAGGCTCCTCTCAAGACACAGTGATTTTGTGATAAAGTGTCAAATTAGGGTCTGTGCTTGCAGACTAGGGTCCACCTGTACCAGGGTAATGTAAAATTTGAGTATGTTCAAGGAGTTCTGTGAAAACTCCTTGGTATGTTCAGGAAGTTTCCAAAGAACAGAACTAAGCACGAAAGCTGGATTTTATAAGTCAGTATTGATGAGAAACTAGCCACCTGGTCGATCTTAACGACGGTAATGAATGTCACGTTAATATTTGTGGAGCTTGTGTCAGAGAACATACTTTGTACCATGTAGCTGTTTAATCTTTAATCAAGACATCTCGTAATGCGTGTAATCTAGATAGGAGACAAGGAGAGTACCAAAGAGATAGAGACGGTATGATGAAGAGAAACTTGAGGAAGAGGGAGAGGGGAACTGAGGAAAAAGGACCAGAGAGCAAGAGAGAGAGGGAGAGAGAGAGAGAGAGAGAGAGAGAGGGAGCGATATGGTCCCAAAATGAAGATGTGTTTCCCAGGTGCCGTATGATAAACGTCAAGTATAATAATTGCTTGTGTCACTGTCATCAGGAAATGCACCGTGATGATGTGTTCATTTTCATCTTTTAAATATAAACATCGCCTAAAAAGCTGTCTTACATGGGTAAAAGTTTTATTTTAGAAGGATTACAAAAACAGAGGAAACAAAAGGTAGCTCAGTTGGCGATCAGTGTCAATGTAAATCACTTTGACCTCTTATTGCACTAATTCTCATCTCCT
Source organism: Heliocidaris tuberculata (assembly GCA_025618425.1). Lineage (NCBI taxonomy): Eukaryota > Metazoa > Echinodermata > Echinoidea > Camarodonta > Echinometridae > Heliocidaris > Heliocidaris tuberculata. The sequence continues at coordinate 7,403,006 of CM046846.1, forward strand.
GGGAAAACATATTTTGAAGCTGTTTAAATGATGGCTACTTTGGGGTATTTATAAACTGCACTGTGAGAAATCAGACGATTTTGTGAGGTACAAAAACTAAAGCAATTCTTGATATCTTATGGCATGGAGACGAGCGGAAATATCAAGAAAGATGCCCCCTCCCCCTATCCCATAGAAATATCAACCTCGTTCCGGCCCACTCAAGGAAACCCAATTATCTCCAAGTTCAACAATAATTGCTTATGCATCACAAGTAACTCGACTTAATCAGATGTGCGGAGGAGAGGAAGCAAATGTGATGCAGCAGCGAGATGATTTGAAATTTTATTAGCATGTTAGACCGACAAGAAAAGGGGAAAACATGGTTGCCAGACCCATTCATATCACTTAATGTGGAGATGAAAGTCATGGGGAATCTAAGTGCAGTCGAGAGATACATGAAATGGGTGCACATCGAGAGGATCTGTTACCTGTCAGTCCATGCGTCTCGTCATCTTATCACAAATGATTTTAGCTGATGAGTCATAGTTCATGCTCCCTGTAACATATGAAATTGGTATTTATGATAATGTAAGCCAATCTATGCCGCTCTTAGACGCGATCGTATCCGTATGCTGATACTTTTATGTCTTGGAAAAGATATTTTGTGTCACTTGTCATTTCACGTTTTAGAATTTGATACAGGCAAGTCCAATTTTATGCATTATTTTAAAGAATCGTATTTGACAACTTCCTTGAATATATTCCTAGACAAGAAGAGTATGAAACAGGATGCTGTGATCGTACTTCATCTGAGGAGCTTGAAGGAAAAGAATGGGAGGATAAGGAAGAATGAGTGAAGAGGGTGAAGTACACGATACAGTATTACTAAAAGAAAGCAAGCTTAAGACAACATTTTGAGTAAGATGATTAAGAAAATCAAAATAAATACAAAATGTTCTCGAATGTCACCAGATATGGTGAGAAAGATGATCTTGCAGTTGAACAAACCTCTAGGCAGGCGTAAATAAAGTTCGTTCGTGAGGGGAAAAGTGGTCAATTGCTGCTGCAAGAGGTATTAGGGCTAAGTAACAAATTAGAATGACGAATACGTGGTTTGTAGTCTCAAATTCCAAAAGGAAGTGAAATATTATTTCATATATTCTTGTAGTTGTCCTGTGCCCTGTTTCATCAAACTTGTCAATGACAAGTTGCAATAACTGTTTTAAGCTACTGAAATCCTTGCACCTGATTGGCTGTGAGCAAATTTGTCCGTAAAAATCACTGACAAGACACTTGACGAAACGCCCCCCAGAAAATGATATCACCAGGTTTGAATTATTCCACTCATCAGTTTTCTATGTTTTTTTACGCAGTTACTTTTGCATTGAGGTGATCGTATTTCATACCAAACGCGGACAATAATATAAATTGACTGACTAGATCAAATTAAGAATTAAGCATGCTAATGACATCGCACCCCTCCCTTGCGTTATCAAGTTTTCCCCTTTGTCGGGAGGAGTATTACGCAGGCGTCGCCCTTAGACGTTGCACCTTCTCTACATTTCTGTAATTTGCATCTTAAACTGCTTGTTTGGGGGCTACAAAATTCATGTCATGAGTTACCCTTCCACTTTACCCATCCCTGCACTTCAGCGTCCCTCAGCCATTATTGTTTGTTTGAATGGTAACTTCAAAGGATATTGAGTGATTTAAAAATAGATGAACTTGAATTAGGCTCATGTTCTGCATGTCAGTCGTCTAAATCAGTAAGAAAATGAATCATGGATGTTTCATTTTCATTCTGTCAGCAAGCACGTTTAGATGAAAGTCTGCGTGTAAATATTTATGCCGTAATCTGGGCCAAGCAGACGCCATACCAAATATGAAATCAAGCTAAAAACTGGCGAAAGATACTCATCACCGATAGTTATGATCGATTAATTATATCGTCTGAGTCATATAGTGGAATACGTCGGCGTTGGAACTGAAATTTTCCATTTTCTTCGGCAAATGCAAAGTAAGCTTATAGCATTTTAGGGGAAACCCTAACTGAAGGCGTGGGTGGGGGGGGGGGGGGGGGGGAGTTAACGCGTGTTTTGCCATATGACTGTCATTGTGAATCTATTTTTAATTGTATGAGAGAAATACAATGCTAGTATACTTGTGTCCTAAGTGATTGCATTTCAAGTCTTTAATTTCTAACTTACATTGTTCGTGTATGTTCTTCTTGTCATTCCTTGTAATGTATTGTGAAGCGCTTAAATATAATTTATTAATGAAAATGCAACAATTACATATATGACTCATACCCATGAGGTATAAAGAAAACATTGTAATCCTGAAGTGTTGATATTGGTAAGCAAAATAAGAAAGTGAATGCTCTGCGCGTCACGGTCATTTCTTTTGTGATGGGACCGTCAAAACCGTGTGAAGGAAATACACGGTCCTCAAAACACCTTCCTGGCCTTGTTTTGTCGGTGATTGTTTGAATTCAAACCTTCAGATTGAGTTAATTCTACTTTTTTGTACTTTTTCATTTCTAGATATAAGCTGAGACGCGTTTACCCCACGTGAAGAGAAAAACCATGGACGGGGGAGACTATCCGTTGGTATGGACTACGATGGCGAGTTGGGAATGGAGGTCAACGCCAACAAAGTAAAAGACGTGGACGAGATCGAGCCTGCGATCGCCAACGGTGGGGGCGAAGAACACTATACTAGCAACGGAATGGAAATGGACCTTGAGGCAGACTTCGATGCGCAGCTCAACGATTTGAACAGATCTTCAAATGTCGGGCTGAGCGAAGCGATTTGGTCATCGCGGGAGGAGGGTGAGAGCCCCACTCAGAACGACCCTGATATACAGTTGCAGGAGGAGGAACCAGGTGAACCGGAGTTTGAAGAGGCAGCTCCACTTGTCCATGACGGACAAGTGGAAGAACGCACTGAAGATGTGAACCCTGGCGAGGGTTTTCTGGACAACGAAGCCGACATTGCGACGGAAGGCTCACTTGACTTAGAGGTAGAACAAGGTGGTGACATTGCCACGGAAGGATCGTTAGATCTCGACATCGAAGTTCCTGACCATCACCATCTCACGGATCGTTACGTCCCTCTTGGAGCTGAGATGGATCTTGGAGGGAGTGAGGGAGAACAGTTCCCGGTAGAGAATGCAGAGACGGAACCCTTGCAGCCAGAGCGGAGCCGGAGCCGTTACTGCAGGAACCTGTGCAAGATGACTTCGATGGACGAGGAGCGGTGGAGGAGGAACAACAGCCAGCTGCTCCAGGATGAAGGGATTGTAGAGAACGAAGTAGAGGCTGGAGCCATGACTGAAGGATCCTTGGATCTAGATGTGGGTGCCCATGTGGAGGATGAGGACGAGGACGCAGGTATAGTAAAACTTTTGTTCCTTCTTTTTCAATTTTTTGCGGGATTCGTATATTTTATGTACACTGTACGTCCATGCATGTACGTCACACATTTATTCTCAGGCGACATTTGTTCAACAGTATGTATTTAACACTTGTCGCATACCTGACTCAACCTTGAGTCTTGGACCAAAACTCTAATCCTAACCTTATACAAGCCTGAAACCCAATGGAAATTCAGGTCTGGAACCTCTACTTTAATTTGACTAAATAAAGCCTGGGGAAAATGTTGTGGGCGCATATTTCAGCGCAGATTAAGAACAAAATATATGTGCCAAGGGATTTTGTAACATTTCCATCAGATATGTTTGGAAAGTTTGTGGTGTTACTTCCATCATCTTTTATAAATTACTTTCTTTGTAAAAACATGACATCTGTGAAGCATCCATTTATTATCTTTTTTTTGAAAGAAGAATGGTCTTTAATAATAGTAGAATTGACATTGTCTTGCGTTTTCCGTTTTAAAGTTTTTTTAACAATTTATTAAGTTCAGAATGGCAGGTTTAGTTTTTCAGGGTTACACCATGTAATTCTTTCAAGGAATAAGAGCCTGAAAAGGGCTGGTGAGCTCCTCTAAGAGCT
>CM046846.1:7407500-7638779 GCA_025618425.1 Heliocidaris tuberculata
CCTTTCCACCTCTACAATGTGTAAGGCCCAGGGTGTGTCTCTTAATTGCCCAACGAAGGCTGATGCTTCAGTTTCATGCAAGCTGTTATGTTGCCATCTTGTTGATATAATGACAAAGTAATCGCTTAATTTTTATGTAACTTTAGGTTGCTCCTTCTGTAAGATGTTTCTATCGCACGGTCCCATCCGTTGTTGAAAACTGTGTTTTTGCAACAGATAGACGTGTTTTGCTTGATAAAACTTGGCACGCCTCTTGATCGCGTCGATTCGGTTGTTTAGGCGAGAGAGGAGGATCTTGGCCTTGGAAGGCTTAGCGTCATGACCCATATCCTTTGACACATGATGGCCAAATGATGACAGAGCACACTTTCTTGCCCAAACACCACCATTAAAGATCAACATCTTCTGTGTTCTTCTGTGATAGCACTTTGATGCTGTAATATATCTACATAACAGCTATCTTGGGTACTCATCAATTTTGCACGGCGTATTTACCACTCCTCATACTTTTAGGCCACATTAAATTAGTATCTCCTTGATTAGATCTTATTGATGATTAATTCAATGTTCATGATTATGAAATGGGTTTGTTACGAACCACAAACTGAGGTTCAGATGGACTATAGCTATTCTACTTATATTTGGTAACCTATATTTCCAGGACCCTAACAGGTTCAAAATATCGTGTATAATTATAGGGGCGTGTAGGTTTTAGGCCTCCGCCTATACTCCTTTCGATCTAAAACAGAAACCTGATCTGGAGCAAAAAACAATTTTCAAGTCACGTGAAAGGACAATACATGTAGTGCCAAATTCAAAACCGAAACATCTTGGCCCACTGTACTGGGTGTCATCTGAACTACATTGCTAAATAATAAATATCATGTTCAAGTGATAATAGGATAATTAGGATTGTAGAATATTTTGAGAACCATACGATAGTGTTGGTATCCGTGTGGGATTTTTTTGATATGTCTGTCTTCTTTTTTAATAGTTGCTACAATTTTATCCTCATCAAGGCTCAAGTATTAGTTTACAGTCATTCATTGTGTTTCCAACACTTCACCGATTTCTTGATGCGCTGCACAGGAAATGGGAATGCAAGTATGCAACATTGATAATAGAAATGTTTCAAGGCGAGCTTCATAAAGAGAGCTCAAGTGATATATATCAAGTTACCATTTCCAGGCTGTTTTGAAGTTCTTTTCCGTCATCCATTCTACAGGCTTGAGAAATGTTTTTGTGTTCTTTATGAAGAGGTCTTTGCGGACCCAGGATCACTTCAAGGACCGTCCCAGTATCCATTTCATCGAAGCTTGTGGAAGGTATTTTGCACCCAGAGGGGAGCGTAGTCGGGGAGTAAGCTAACTAAGCTTTGACGGGTTTGTACGTGGTCCCTAAGTGGTACGATGGGAAACACAAATTGTACATGAACTTGACCTTCTTACAAAGAACAAGTGACACTGATCAGGGTTGCTTTAGAATACAGCAAGTACTTTCCTGATGCACAGTACTTCTGTTCTCCGCTGGTGGTTAAGACCAAATGTAGGCCCATGTATGTTTATTCTCTAGTGGAGGCCTATGTTCGCAATGTACACTCGACTCTCTATACTTCATTGAATACCTCAAAGTGACTGTCAAAAGTGAAATTAGAAGTAGGCCTAACTTAAGTACACCACTTCCGACTATATACATTACTATGCGATATTCGACCAGTAACGATTTTAGTACAGCCATACGCGAATAACATGATAATTCGTCAGAGGAATGATCGCTCGCTTCGCTCGGAGGAATGAACCCTCATTCCTCCGAGCGAGGAATGCTTTCGAAGGATTTTCGTTTTGCAAAATGAGACATTTTTTTGCTCATCCCATCAAACCGTCTCTTCTAACAGACTTCCTATGGCGGAGGCATTACTTTATTGTTGATTGTTCACTCTCACATATCTTAGGGATTACTCATCTTGATTGACTCTTCAAAATAGGGATGCTATCATGATGTGAAAAGGTTCATATTGCATAGTGAATTCCGGATTTGAATGCAATGTTTATTCTATCAAATTTAGGCAAAAGTTACGATACCAATGCGAGACGCTTAAACGAGGCCTGTGTCGCCAAATAAAGGAAATTACCAATAACATTACTCTTGACCCAAAAGATGACTCTATTCCTTTTTTATCGTTTTTATAGAAACGTGTATATTTACCAGAATGGTGGTAAGATTTTACCATAGTGAATAGGCCTTGTGTGGAATCAAACTCTATGTTATAGTTTACCAGGGGTCAGATAAGTTAGTTTTTAGGTTGTTGAATCTTATTGCTACATTTATATCGTGCATATATCCATCTCAGGGGATGCTCAAGGCGACTGCAAAGTACATGTACTATTATAACCCTGGCTTTAGCCAGCCAAACTGCTCCGGCTCATGCGCCTGAAAGCATTCAAGGAGGCCTACCGTGTATTGAATTTGCGTTACTTACACCTTTGTTGAGAGTTGCAAATTTAGATAAATGCCTTGCCAAATGACATTGGTGCTTTGATGAGAAAGGTGTGATAACTGCCACATTCATCGTCGTGTGTTGTTTCATTGTACCTTCATGATCTGGCTGACCAGAGAGATGTTCCCTCTTCGGACTGACCGGTGACCATGCAGGGAAGAAGCACAATAGATACCAAGCCATTGAATCTCGTTGAACCTGCAGGGGATTTCATCTTTGTAAATTATATTCGCCTTTTCTCATCATTCTGAAAAGAGTTCGGAATTACCTTGGAACTACCGTTCAAGCTTGGTAATCAACAACAACATGATTGATATGCAATGATTCTGCATAGCAAAAATATCGAATTCAACCATTGACCCAGATTGCGTTTCGTGCAGGACATTGTGCATAGAGAATGACCCGTGTAATTGGCTCGGGCTACGCGCGCGCAGCTGGTGTCGAGTTCCAGACCCAACGTTGTGCCAAAAATACAAGAAATGCAATCAAAGCAAGGAGTTGTAATTACCATGGTCCGTGTAATAGCTAAGCTTCAATATCTCTGACAAAATGTAGGACCGGGGAGTTTGTAATTTTTAGTTGAACCAACTTTCTAGGCTCCTTCTTTGCAATGGCTTCCCTCAAATTCATCTGGTAGAGCCAAAACGTAATAGTCGAATCTGATATCTTGAGTCTATTTCTAGTCAGTATGAAATGCGTTTCCTTCATAATAAATTCGATTTTGCTCTGACAACATGTCCTTCAATAACTGGTCATGTTTATTTAAGAAGGATTATGTATAATTATTTCAAATCTCACTTTCTACACGGGGGCTTTAACGAAAGGCTTTCCTGTCCATGAAACAAATCAAATTAATTTGTTTGATAGTTGGAAAATTTCAGATTTGGTAAGGTCAAGCGTCAATTTTGTACCGCCTCTGGCGGTCCGATGATTGAAGAATTAATTTACCAAATATGTAGATTTTGTTCATTATTAAGTGATCCTGCTCCCCCCCCCCCCCCATTATCATAGATGTCCAATATTTATCAATCATATAAGCCATTGAAAAGGAGAGAAACAGGAAGGATCAAGGATAAAAAGGTAGAGATAGAAATTTGAGAGGAAGACAGAAAAAGAGACAAACAGAGAGAGAGAGAGAGAGAGAGCTGAGAGCAGAAAGGCAAAGGAGAGAGGGGAGGAGGGTCATCGTCACCTTGATCGGAATTCAACGGCCATACTGTTTATACTAGATAGGGTGTAATGGTGGTGTATTGTTCTTTGGATCCGTTAAATATTGTCTATTCCATCACCAGCTGATATATAGCTAGCAAATAAAATAAAGTGCCTATTCAAGTTGATTTGTATGTAAACGAATAGGGTTGAGCGTTGGGTACTGGAAAAAATATGATGTATTGTCATGTAGAGGTCATGGTGCTTTCTTAGCTTCTGAAGGCAAGATCTGAGTTCAGATTCAATTTCAAAAGATGACGTAAGCGTAGAGATTTTCAAACATGCAGAGAATATGTAATTCCGATTGTACCTCTGATCAGTACAGAAAAATCATACAATTTTCTTTACTCCTGCTTATACAATCTTGTCAATTCAGTTGGTCTACATGGTTGATAAAGTAAGTTATTATGAAACACAAATTATGTATTTCTGGAACGCTCCTGTCAGTCCTGTGGATACATGACAGGGGCGGATCTAGCTTTTTCCAAGGGGAGGGGTTTTAGGGGCTGAGCTGGATATTGCGAGGGAGCGTAGCGACCGAGCCCGAGCGGGCGAAGCGAGCGAGGGGGGAGGGTGTGGGAGGGGGGACACCCCCTCCCACAGTAGGGAGATTTTTCATTTTTAGGGTTGCCAGCTTGCGATTTTAAGCATACTTGCATGCTCTATTTTTTCTCTTTTTTGTTTTCCTATGCACATTAAATGTTTACTTGGCAGCCCAGGGGGGGGGGGGGGGGTTTAAACCCCCTAACCCCCCCCCCCGTAGATCCGCCACTGCATGATATTTGACTAAGGTAGACCTCTAACATTCTACTGGATATTGTGGGCACTTTTCTGCTATATGTCTTGGAAACTAGATGTCTGTAACCTGAATATAACTAAAAAGTTTGTCATTATCTTTCATTAATATGTGTCGTTTAGGGGTTTTAAGATAGTGCATCACTCTTATGACTTTACCTTTTTATACCTAGGCCTATCACTTCATGTGGCTTTATAAGTATGACTTTATTTCCATTTCAATTACAGTTTTAAACTTATGTTGATACACCTGTCTAATTGCACCTGTGTTCAAAGACTGTTACCTATAAGAAAATATGGATTTTCAAAGCGTCTGTCGCGTCACAGTCGCGTTTTGGACCCTGGGGAAAACAAACTAACCACTCGGGAGATACATGGTTTGAGTCAGCTTGCATCAAAGTGCTTCTACATACGTCTCAGCAGAGGAGATCAATGCTTTCATGGACACTGTGACTCATTCAGTTTTTCTCGAGCTTCTTTCATCGTCCATTTTGATGCAAACAAACACACCTGTACATCACGTTGAGCCATAAACATTTTGGCATTGGGACGACTGCCGAGTGCCGACCCGTGCTCGCTCGCAGCTACACCTCCGTCAATTCAAGAACGTTTTCCTTTGTGCCACTCTTCAGGGGTTGACTGCTCAACAATAGATCGCTAGAGAATAAACTCGGAGCTGGTTATTATTCGAAACGAGCGAGCTGAGGATATCGCCTTTGTATGCCATTGAGTTGAATATAAATAAATCGTTGCGAACTCTTTGTGGTTGTCCTTTATTGTGCTGAAAATGACTCGATAAGACACAGTGGTATATGTCTGGAGGTTTGAAAACTAGATTTTATGTAGTGATGTTTGTGGGGAGGGGTGTTTGGGTTTAGGGTACCGTCTCTATAAACCATGAATCCAACCATACCGTAATGGCAATTATAAAGATACCTTGGTGTTCATCACTGATGTATGTAGGATCTAGTGTAGTGTAGTTCAGTCTTATAAACTGAAAGTTTGAAAGTAAGATTTGGAATTTGCTGTGTAATGGATTTGATTTGATTTGTTTCTCTCGAGTGCGATCAGTAGAGATGAATGATGAATTCCAAGTTTGTTTGCTCATGCCTTCCTCTGTTTGTAGTAATTACTGGGTGCATACAAGTTTCCTGATCAATAAACGGATTTAACAAACAACTCTACCAATGTAAATACAAGTATAAAACGCCCGAGTGTTATGTACGAGGTGGCATGCAGTAGAGGTTTTGATGTTTTCCACTTTGCTATTGCCTCGTGAATATGTGAATTAGAGATGTTTTGATATTGATAATGCATGATCACGTACAGGCATCAAGCAAACCAGTTATCTATAGCACCCATATTGGTTTTTCTCTTTCCAACTGAGTTGGATTATGGCAAGGGGCTCCAGGGCCCTTTACCTATCAACAATTGAGTTCAATTCCACGGCCCAAATGCCGCCCTGGGGTCTCCTATTGACACCTCAAAACCACTGCCATAATTCTTGTTTTTCAAGACCACTGATTTCTGAATGGACTTCGTGCAGAGAGGGTTGGTAGTGTGGATTTTTACTAGAAATCGAGTCACAATGAATATGTTTTTCCACACATCATGGGACACAATGGATGGAGCAGAAGGACAGTGGTATGTACTCATTTCTCCCGCGAGGGTAAACACATATGTCAATTCAATAGCATTGTGAGAAAACTCATGAAAAAGCAGTATTCGTTTAAACACCTTGCCCTGGTCATACATTTATCATTTAACCAACATCATAATGTTTCTGTACTTGCACAATCATCCCACTACATTATTTACGAATCAAACTGTTTTGTTGGGCATGATAATATCGACCAAAATAATGGCTTATTTTTTACTTGGACGGTAGACTCGAAAACGAGCGTTTCCCCACATCTACACACATGCTTGTGTGTTGATTGTTGAGTACACCTGCCGAGTTGGATGTTGATTTAGTGGTATGGGAAACAAACATCTCAATCCACGTCAGTAATGTCACGGATACCACACAAAACCTAGTATGTAGTGCATTTGGTGAGTCCTCCTCTAGCGTGTCTAGTTGGTTCAAGGTAAGTTACATTTCTTGTAACTTGTTGATGCGCAAACTGACAGGTATTGTTCTTCTCCAGCTTCCATAATTAGCCATGGCTTATGGAGTTGTATGAGTCCTCTGCAGCACTTTACTGCTTGTTGATCAAGGTCTATTACTACTGTTCCTTCAAAGCTCAAGGCGTTCGCGTATTGTATAGGGGGGGGGGGGGCGTAATGTCATTGTTTATGGCAGTGGAAACTCGCTATAAAGAGCTCTGATATAACAACATTCCTGATATAAACAAGGTAATTTTGCTGGTCCCCGGTCTTTATGTTCTAGTTGTATTTTTACCCTGATATAAGGATATTCTTGATATAACAAGGTAATTTTCATGGTCCAAGGTCCTTGTTTTATCTGAGTTTCCACTGTATTCCATAACTGTCTCTGAGGAATGAGGATATTTTCCAGTTATTTTAATGTTGGTGATTAATCACGGTTAATGACTGCTCCCACGCCACTTCACATGGTAAGTGGAAACACAAACAAAGACCATTCGTCTCTGCTCCATTTCCGTCTGTCATGAAGTGTAACAAGGGCGTTAAGAATAGATCTCCAAGTGTTTGCTGACTTGCTTGGGAAAAATCACCTAAATGAAATCTGCCAAGGCATAATCCTTTACAGTGAAATTGTTGTTTTATGCATGGTCATATCACTCCTTGGTCATACCCGGGAACTCATCCCTGGGGGGGGGGGGGGGGGGGGCGTTTCATCAGGTGTCTTGTCAGTGATTTTTACCGACAAAGTGGCTCTCAGCCAATCAGATGCAAGGATTTCAGTAGCTTATAACAGTTATTGTAAATTGTCAGTGAAAGCAAGTTTCATGAAACGGGGCCCTGGTCATACCACTTGCACATGATGCATATATTGTGATGCCTTATTGGACCATGCTTGACTCTGGACTCTATCCAACCACAGACTTCTGCCTGATCAAATAAAGCCATGCGTATACAGTGGAAACTCGGTATAACGAGGTCCTTGGGACCATCAAATTGTACCTTGTTATAGCAGGAATCTTGTTATATCAAGTTAGAAAAAAACACAACTGAATATAAAGAGCTGGGACCAGAATATTACCTTGTTATATCAGACCTCTATATACTGAGTTTCCACTGTACATGCATAATTATACGATTGCCAAAGCCTCGGTATTCAAAACCAAACATTATGCAGTTACAATGTATGTGGTCACAACTTGAGATGAAAATTCATGTGATTTCTAACATGATTGTTTGATTAGACGGATTGAACGATTTGGGGAAACCAAACCATATCCATTTGGCTATCTGCTGTACAACTGTCCTTTGAAACAAGTAGGCCTACCTTGTAGCCTCTTAGCCGACAGGATTTTTTCAAATATATAGGACAAAGCGCTCTGTTTACAACTTGTTTAGCCCTTTTGATAACATTATGAATGCTTGTTTTGAAAACAGTTCTGTAAGTTTTGAAAACATTTCTGTAAAGTATGTCATGGTCTGTGCCATCCGTTCTTTTTTTTTTTTTTTTTTTTTTTTTTTTTTTTAGTAAACATTAGTTTCTCACAATAGTGGTTCATTCCCTTAATTTATGCCGGGGTTGTTGTCTCTGCGGATAACTTATTCTACAACGTCTCTGTTCCACTGCAACTGTTTGAATTACATGTGGCAGTTCGGCAATGTTTCGGAGAAAAATAAATGTCAGAGCATTAAAGAACTGCCAAGCCAAAACAAGTACCGGTACGTGTATTAGTTTGGTTTTAAATAGTCATCATTGGGTGCTTTACACGCACATCTTAGTCAAACAGCACGTATAACAAGAGTTTGCTTATGATGGAGCAGAGGGTCTTGGAACTTTCGTTATCCCGATATCATATTTTTTATGGAGACATCCTGTTAATCCAATTATGTCGGTTTCGATTTCAAAATAATTAGTATGAAGGTATTTTTCATAGCGGGTATTGTCGTATGTTGTAGCTTGCCAAGTTTCATTCATAATATTTCGAGTCACCTAGGAATATATCAACCAACTTCAAACTGCGCATAATCTGATTACTAGGAAATTGTTTTTCTTTGTTGCTAGGGGAAAGATCTTGAGAGGGTTTTCATGTCTTTGGCGCAGCCCAGCGGGTATACAGCCAAACAAAAAAAAGAACTAAATCCATGCAATGTTTGCGTGGGGCTAATCAATCTTGAAGCAAAAATGTCACGACAAAATGTAAAGTTTGGGATTTCGGTATCGATGTAATGCGACTCTGATTAAGTTTTTGGCAAACATACCATAAACCTGGTTTCCTCCCATGTCAAAACAACTCTGTTTTAATGAGAGCTTGGATGAGGGGAAACAAGAGGAGGGGGCTCCACTTCATTCTACGTAATGTTTGTGTCAAGTTTTTGGATGTTTGTTCCGACAATCTGCATCAGTTTCCAGTATCTACACTTTAATGTTATTTTGCCTGCATGCCGCCATGGTTTCGAAGTTTCGAGATATATATATATATATATATATATATATATATATATATATATGTATATGTATGTGATGTATATTTTTAAACAACCTTACGTGCTATTCAGTGAAGAGATATCAGCACTTATTGTGTGCCCTTGTATTAATTTGATTTTTCAGACATAAGTATTATGCAGTCGTATTCATTTTTGTGTGTAATTATCTTGGGAGAGAGTGTAAATATTTTAAAGTTTAGACCTTTGTGACATTATGTCAAATTTCTCGTATTTGTCAATTATCACTAATATAATTGGCAATATGACACTTGTTTTGGCAGCGATGTTTTTGCTGATGGATTTTCTTTCATATTTCTTTGGTTGACTCGGAAAGACTCTGTGTTGTGAACGATTTAGTGCCAATTATAAATCAGCATTTTGATTTTTACTGCTAATAAACTTGACAGGTGCGTAAACATTATCTGAGGAGATAGTTTGTTGGAGAAGAAAACGGTAGCAAATCAATCACTGAATACGAGGACAAAGATAAGATCATGAACTTACCACATAATAATATGACGTCAAACACCTCGCAGAGTCCCAGGACCAACATTGTGAACTTAAACGTAAGCAGTGCCGTACCCGAAAGTTTTCACCCGCAGTTGCTTTTGAAGAACCACCTAAGTGAGATTAGTAGGAAAAAAAATGTGTAAATATTCATGAAAAATTAATGATTAATGGTTTTATGAATGGTTGAACAACAAAAAAGAATTCATTATCATAAATGACAAAAATAATTATGTTTTGGCATTCAGCTATAAGATTTTAGACTGGATTTGTGGAAAATCTAATCTGCCCCTACGGGCAAGAAGGGCTTTGAAAAGTCTAGAACATTACCTTTATAATAATTCATGTATGCTTTAAATGCTAATGTTTGACAGTTGCCACAAGAAATTGAACTACATGTAGGATATTGCCCCAAGGACAGCGTAGTTCAGTTTTCTGCTGGAGATCATTAGCGATGATCGACATCGGGTTCGATCGTGACATGATACCCCCGTGTGAGCTCACCGTGGGCTCGCATCACGACTTGACATAATTGCAGTGTTTATTGGTGTTATTTATCGTGTAAGGTGAACACGGGGTAGGTGTTGGGTCAAATTAACTCAGCAGGTAGAGTTCTGGAGTAGTTCCACCGGGGATTTGTCTCTGTAGCTGGTTTCCTAGACCTGCGAACACTGATGGAAGGGGCATGACTGCTCGGTATAGGCGCAGGAAGATGGGAAATAGGTCAAAGTCTGATTTTTTACGGTGTTGTGTGAGTGTATGGATTTAGTAATTTTTCAATTAATTCAACTGAATGCTCATTTTCATTAGATCCTGTCATTCATATTGCATACAAACTTATCGGTTCTTGCGGTAATGAAGAATTGAATGTTTGAAGAAATGAAACATGAGTTGGTTTAGAAGTTTTTTTCGTCAGAAAGAACGATATTTTGATATAACTTAATACATTTCGTTTTCAACCATAATGCATGAAATGAATTGCAGAATCTACCAACCTTTACGGTGCTTATAAAATACTAGCGATGCTCCGGAATATCCCGTGTGGTTTTTGTAATTGAGCTATTCAGATTTCTACTTAAGAGCTACTTACAGTTACTGTCCGATGAATTATGTTCCGTAAATGAATGGGAACTTCTGTGTGTAATCCGTCCCCCTCGATCTTGTGTTTGACCTTAAAGGGCCGTCTCTTGTGAATGTTAACCAGCTGGGTTCGTATCCAGACAAGTTGACCCCGATAACCCTGTCTAATAATTCGACCACGGTTTCGCCGATTTCTCATTGGAATCTGCAACTCTGATGGGTCTTGCATTTTATTGTGCTTTACAGGTATAGGACCCTACATTTCTTTAACTATTCTTCTTATAAATAAGTAAGTCTGTTGTTGCGTCATGTTCAGTGTATGACAGAGTAATTGTGATCGCCTGATTATCAAACTTTCATTGTGTATGTGGTTCTAATAGCAAACGATGGCATATTTCTATATGATAAGTAAACAACGATGCAAACTAGAGCAAGAGTTAGTTACATTTAAAAAAAATCACCTGTATCATTTTCAAGTAGTCTTATTTGGTAACTGGCCCTTTAAGCCCAACAAAGGGAAACAAGGATGAAACCGTTATTGCTCCGAATTGTTGGAGCAAACAACCAAATGAACAAGACATCAAGTCTAGAGAAAGAAAATGAACATAAACTCAACGAAATTTCTGTTGAATGAAAATGAAGCAGGGTTAAATAATTGTGTTCTCATGGAGACATATTCATAGAGGTACCAAATCCATTGGCACTTTTTCATGTCCATCATGGTTGGCATATACCTCTACCCCACCTCTATCAAGTATAAGGTTAACAATCCTCCTGAAGTGTAAGGCGTGGAAAGGTCAACATAGTCAATGGAAGGAAGCAGGTCCTACCACAGAGAGCCCAAAGATTCTAGAAATTATGAGCTTGTTTTTGAAATTATTCCCAAGGAAATATTAGGGAAACTGTACTGTTTGTGGGTTTTGTTACATACAAGTTCGAAGATATGGCGAGGCGTAACTGTGTAAAGATTTGTGAAATGAGCCACGGATATTAGGAAATGTAAGGGGCCATTGCACAAGGTTCAGTGAAATTATTGCAAAATAGAAAATTGGGTCTTTCCTGTGCATTGCACATGTGCTACAGCTTCTAACACAACAGTTCTATTTTTTTGCTGTAATGAATTCAGGACTGGCTGAAGGATTTTAAAAATAAGAAAAATACTTCTACATTTTGGAGATAATTATGTAGGCGTAGTCATTAAAAAAATTGTTTTAAGAAGATACAAATTACAAAACGTGATTAAAGTGACTTGGTAACTTTGTAGAGGCTTGATAATATCTGATCTGCCTGGCCTTACATGCTGTAAGTGTATGTAATATGGTGTAAAAATGAAGCCTGGAAGGGGGGGGGGGGGGGAAGCACTTCAAAATCATCATGTGCTTCACAAAAGTAAACATATGCAAGTGACCGGAAATACCAGACTCATTTTCCCCCATAGACTCAGTGTATATGGCCATACGCTTTCGTAAATGGGAGTATTCAGTCATAGATATCTTAATAATAGCATTATATATTTGAAAACCTTTCTATGCCTGGCTATTTATTTATCCTTCTGAACATCATTATACAAGACAGATATCAAAATTCAACAATTTATTAAATCTAGCCTCCACAAAGTTACCGAATCCCTTTAAAAGAACTCGGTTTTTATCAAGATGTTTTGTATCGATTGGAATAATGCAACGGTGGAAGTTCCCCGCATCCTTCCTTATTAAAAAAATGATGATAATAAATTGTGATTTTCGCTTACTCATCATGTGCCTATTTTGAAAGGTGCGAAATGGCAATATTCGTTCTTTCCTCTGTCGTATTATAAGCATTGTTATTTGTGAACAGCAGTATCTGACTTGTAGTAAATGTTAGATTACATTTCTGCCTCCTTGCAACGAACTTCTGTATTCTTTACTGTGGTACTACTGGTATTGTCAGCAAGCCATGAAGCTGCCATTTCTGGTCACGAGGATGCTGGAGGAAATCTTCGAAGGGCGAATTTGATCGTCCCCTAAGAGTTGGTTGTGTTTCCGCCAATTGTACAAGACGCCCTTCAAGTCCTGTCGACCCCTAGTCCAAAAGTTTACTATCTTGGGTCGACCCACTGTGCAATAGTTTACTATCTTGGGTTCTGAACTTCTGATAAAAGTCACGAGAATCTATATGAAATAGTAACCCTCAAATAGAACAAGTTCGTATATATGTATTACTGTCATGACAGACCTAAATGTATACATGGATCTTTATTTTCTTATATTTCACATTTCCTTCATTCGTTCGGCAAATCTAATTTAATGTTCAGTTTTGAACATGCAATGTAAATTTCGATGTATTTTTCAAGCATTGTAGTTTTCGCCCCCCCCCCCCCCCCTCCTTCCCTCTCTCTTTCTCCGTTTGGTATATCCTTTTGTTTTATTCTCATATCCTGGAATACATCAGATAACATCTACACAAAAGATATATTTTTTGCATGATTTCTAATTCCTGCCCTCAAGTCCCCGCTCGTGTTTCTATCGTCTTATGACTGCTCCTTAGACATAATATTGGCATGTTAGACTCCATGTTGTCGTGTTTTCTATCTCTCCTCACAAATTCACTTTCTCTGAATACAATATACATGAAGGAGAACTCCACAAACACGTTTTGAGCAGATGTTGGAGACGGGTATCGAATAGATCTCCCTGCTATAAAGTACATTGGCTGGAGGTGACTGACGAGTATAAACCTCATATTCATCGTCACCTCCTGTTCATCGTCTAATTTGATGATTCTCTTTTCCCACATGGGGGATGGATACAAAACACATTTTACAAACCGCTATCAGCATTTTGTTGTAGTATTTGATAGTTATATCTGATCAAGGTGTGCCTCGGGAATGAATTATGCCCTACTTACTATTTTGTTGGACATTTCTTGTTTTCCAAAATGTTGCTTGCACGTTTTGTCGATTTATGTCACCCCGTCGTCCCATGATTTGCTTTGTTTTATTGTCTTAGGCGTTGCTAGACCATTTTGAAGGGTTAGGGGGTGGGGTTTCAGACCAAATTTCATGAAAGGTTTGCCAACATTGTGAAATAATTAGAGAGGAAAAAAAAGATGGCAAGGCTGCTCAATTGTTTAAAACAACAATATTAACTCAATATCTTACACCGATTTAACATTTTTCGCGTTGAAATTGTACATTGTAAATGGAGATAACATGTCCACATTATACACTCCAAGCCAACACAACGATCGATGTCATCGTATTTTCCCACAACCCTGTGTACATTAGAGTGGTTGAAAACCCAGTGAGAGGTATTGGGAAAGTTTCGGAGTTCTTGACTCGAGTCTATGTACATGTATGTCTTGGATCTTCCCCTGCTATCCGAAGAGTGGAATATTGTCTTGCAGTGGGATTCCGGTGTCGATATCCGATAATTTGATAACGGAGATCTGTGGAAGTCATAGCGAAGGCATCCCAACTCTTCCTCTCATACTAAAACCATACAAGCGTTGTCCACACTGCTCTGATTACATGTATGTTTGTTATTCAGTTCATCCTTGTGTACATTTCCTGCGGCCTAGTGTGGGTTTTGTTGTGAATGATGAAAGACTTGACAGTGAGGACGTTCCGCATTGGAATGACTGTCTCCCGTGGTAGATACACGGACACAGAATATCGGAAAGTCAAAAGTCAGTTCTGTTTGATCTGAGTTCACGTTGATGGGCATTCCAGGAGCGGACAATGATGATGATGATGATGATGAGAAGATACATCAGACGAAACGCTTGTCCATCCCATCCGGGAGCTTAACCCTAGGATTTCTCTTCATGCCCACGCCTTAGTTTAGGGGCTTATAACAAGAAACTTTGACATATATATGTGGCAGATTTTCATCAGCATTTGTCAGTTGCTATCAGAGTGTGTCTTTAGTAACACAAATTTGTTTAGAGATCACAAGACATATACATGTAACACACAGTCATACTCTTAATCCTTCCAATGTATTATAAATCCATTTTAGGGCCTTGCGCCTGTTCTGTTGCGTGTTTTCAGTACCAAAGTGCACACTCGAGAACCTAGATGATTAGATCTAGTGTTTCCTGTAACAATTTTTATTTTCTAGAGAGACAAGGAAAAATGAATGCCAAAAGTCAGAAGATGACTGTCCGTAAGCTAAGTCACGTTATGTTCGCTCCCGACAATTTTTCCACTTCTAAATACAATGTAGAGAGTAGTCCCTGTCTCAGATCTTGTGTTAACACAAACAAAGGCTGAGTGTTCCGATCCTCCAACCACACAACAACTCTCAAATTTCACGAGGATTCACCTGGGACATATTCTGACATTCATTGGAAGATGACAAGTTATTCTTCTGGTCCCACAAAAAAGGAATGCCTCGTTCCATGGGAACCACGTGACTAGGGGTCGCCAAGAGACCGTGACCCTGACGATTGTTGGGATGCAGACGACAGTGACAATTTCTGAGTGTGATCCCCTTTTTGTTTCCCGCCATATAAACTTGGACTGACCTGGGAGCGTAACCGATAACCTGTGGGAGAGATTCACGTTACTGTTCCATTTATAGCATTATCCTATTGGCATAACCATGGTTACGCTTGTGCCAGGTCGAGATGGAGAATCGGGATCAGAGGGTTTCATATAATTTCTTTTTTCCAGTGTCGGATGAGAATGTTTGCGGTTGCAAGGAAAAACTTTTGTTTATTATTGTACATCATTACAATGCCCCAAATGAATTTGTCAGATCTCTTTGATTTTAGTCGATGTATGCATTGTAGCAAGAAGCTCAAGGTTCTAATTAGTTCTTGTGGTACATTTTTTCGATTGAAATCTTCACAAAGTACATTTGAACTGAACGACTGTATTATCATAACACCTGATGTGCCTGGTCAGTAACCCAGCTTCTTTAAGGAGAAGGAACTCTGTTGAGACCATTGCGTTTTATGTTTGTTTGCTAGTTTTTGTTTTCTTTGTTGAGAAGAGTGGGTAGTTGGTAATAATAAATCCTTCATAACAGTGTTCCTCCTTCTGAAAGTGAAGAAACATGAGGCCAAGGTGCTCTCTTGGCTCGTTACAGGACAGTCCAAAATATGTTGGTACATTATGAAGGGAAATGTCCCTGCATCATGTTAGTCTTGTGCCTTGGTGCACACACCATGTGAAGCTACATAATTTTTTTTTATCAGGGTTCGTCAGTCTTGCTTGCTTCCTGAAATGGCAAGGAAGCCTGTAAGTGAAAATAAAACATGATCTGTGTTTACAGTGATATGTCATTTAAAATAATGATAAGTTTTCATCTGATTACATGGAATGATTACAAAGGCCAGATTTACCAGTGATCATCATACACCATGTCAATAAGCCATTTCGTTATCATGGTCTTGCAGTCACCATAATTTCCCCTTTGTCTCGTTGGAAATTTCGGAGTATGCCGTAAGTCTTGGTTTTTCCCAGAACTTGGAAATGAATAAGGATCTTCAGACAATATGTTGCATGCAGCCACGTAAATAAATTCAAGTGTTTAAATGCTATATTCTTGGTTTTTCCGGTACTTGAAAACTAAAGAGAATCCTCAGACAATAGATTACATGCAAACAAATGAACTCGTTTTGATGCTGTAATTGAGATATCTATCAAGGAGAGAAGACAAACTAATGGTGATTTTGCTTGAAAATGTTGTTGTTGTTCGAACGCTAAGATAATGTTAAGTTATTTCAGGCTCATTTAATTGAGCACATAAGAATATATTGATGATGACTTACATTCACATCAAGACAAGTGTTCTTATGCTATAACTGACACCAAGTAAAGAAGACTCACTATTTCTCGTTTTGCTAGAAATGTAAATATATATATATATATATATATATATATATATATCCGGTTTATCTGTACAGTGATGTTGATTATCACAGCTAGTTTGATCATGTATGATTTTTTTAAGTGGTGCTTATGGACATGTAGCTAGTCTGCAAGCGCAGACCCTAATTTGACACTTAATTAGAAAATCAGTGTCCTGAGAGAAGCCTATTAAACCCAGATTCCTGCTGGTCGTGTCAGTGTCAGGAGCAGTTATAGTACAGGGCCTATGGTAGGCATGCAATACAGACACACTGTTACGACTGACCAGGGTTTTTACCTGCGAACTAACATAGCCGTGATAACAGAGGACTACAGGACGTCATGTAGGGGTCATGTAGTGTTAAGACGAGTGTTATTACGCTAAATCTGAAACTTTTAATGAAGGTTATAAGACTCACTAATTTTTTTATTTTACTTGAAAATGTGTTTTCTGTTTTGTTTTGTTTTTGTTCAAACTCCTAAAGTTAATTCGGGTTGATCATATATGAATTATGTTTTTGAAGTGGTGCTTTAAGACCATGTAGCCGTGATTATGGAACACGACAGGATGTCATAGAAGTTTAGTAAGGATCGACTGGGCGAGGTTCCTTCCTGCTTCCTGAACGCAAGTCCTACGTTCTTCGGATGGGTTGGGAAAGGTTGCTAACAGAATTAAACAAAAAAGATAATAATAAATAAAGAAATAAGAAATAAAGTTTTAAAATCGTGAGAAGTTGAATCATCCCGGTCCATCTGCACAACGGATGATGCAAAGTTTACGAACGCTTTCAGAGAACACACCGGAACGAGAAAGACACAACATGTACTAAAATACATAATAGAGACGAAAACCAACCACCCGGTCCATCTAGTTTGCAGGCACAAACCCTGGTCAGTCTTAAGAGAGAGTCTGCGCTGTAAGACTACAATAGGCCATGTACTATAGCTGTATTGACACAACCAGTAGGTAGCTGGATTAGGCTCCTCTCAAGACACAGTGATTTTGTGATAAAGTGTCAAATTAGGGTCTGTGCTTGCAGACTAGGGTCCACCTGTACCAGGGTAATGTAAAATTTGAGTATGTTCAAGGAGTTCTGTGAAAACTCCTTGGTATGTTCAGGAAGTTTCCAAAGAACAGAACTAAGCACGAAAGCTGGATTTTATAAGTCAGTATTGATGAGAAACTAGCCACCTGGTCGATCTTAACGACGGTAATGAATGTCACGTTAATATTTGTGGAGCTTGTGTCAGAGAACATACTTTGTACCATGTAGCTGTTTAATCTTTAATCAAGACATCTCGTAATGCGTGTAATCTAGATAGGAGACAAGGAGAGTACCAAAGAGATAGAGACGGTATGATGAAGAGAAACTTGAGGAAGAGGGAGAGGGGAACTGAGGAAAAAGGACCAGAGAGCAAGAGAGAGAGGGAGAGAGAGAGAGAGAGAGAGAGAGAGGGAGCGATATGGTCCCAAAATGAAGATGTGTTTCCCAGGTGCCGTATGATAAACGTCAAGTATAATAATTGCTTGTGTCACTGTCATCAGGAAATGCACCGTGATGATGTGTTCATTTTCATCTTTTAAATATAAACATCGCCTAAAAAGCTGTCTTACATGGGTAAAAGTTTTATTTTAGAAGGATTACAAAAACAGAGGAAACAAAAGGTAGCTCAGTTGGCGATCAGTGTCAATGTAAATCACTTTGACCTCTTATTGCACTAATTCTCATCTCCTGGGAAAACATATTTTGAAGCTGTTTAAATGATGGCTACTTTGGGGTATTTATAAACTGCACTGTGAGAAATCAGACGATTTTGTGAGGTACAAAAACTAAAGCAATTCTTGATATCTTATGGCATGGAGACGAGCGGAAATATCAAGAAAGATGCCCCCTCCCCCTATCCCATAGAAATATCAACCTCGTTCCGGCCCACTCAAGGAAACCCAATTATCTCCAAGTTCAACAATAATTGCTTATGCATCACAAGTAACTCGACTTAATCAGATGTGCGGAGGAGAGGAAGCAAATGTGATGCAGCAGCGAGATGATTTGAAATTTTATTAGCATGTTAGACCGACAAGAAAAGGGGAAAACATGGTTGCCAGACCCATTCATATCACTTAATGTGGAGATGAAAGTCATGGGGAATCTAAGTGCAGTCGAGAGATACATGAAATGGGTGCACATCGAGAGGATCTGTTACCTGTCAGTCCATGCGTCTCGTCATCTTATCACAAATGATTTTAGCTGATGAGTCATAGTTCATGCTCCCTGTAACATATGAAATTGGTATTTATGATAATGTAAGCCAATCTATGCCGCTCTTAGACGCGATCGTATCCGTATGCTGATACTTTTATGTCTTGGAAAAGATATTTTGTGTCACTTGTCATTTCACGTTTTAGAATTTGATACAGGCAAGTCCAATTTTATGCATTATTTTAAAGAATCGTATTTGACAACTTCCTTGAATATATTCCTAGACAAGAAGAGTATGAAACAGGATGCTGTGATCGTACTTCATCTGAGGAGCTTGAAGGAAAAGAATGGGAGGATAAGGAAGAATGAGTGAAGAGGGTGAAGTACACGATACAGTATTACTAAAAGAAAGCAAGCTTAAGACAACATTTTGAGTAAGATGATTAAGAAAATCAAAATAAATACAAAATGTTCTCGAATGTCACCAGATATGGTGAGAAAGATGATCTTGCAGTTGAACAAACCTCTAGGCAGGCGTAAATAAAGTTCGTTCGTGAGGGGAAAAGTGGTCAATTGCTGCTGCAAGAGGTATTAGGGCTAAGTAACAAATTAGAATGACGAATACGTGGTTTGTAGTCTCAAATTCCAAAAGGAAGTGAAATATTATTTCATATATTCTTGTAGTTGTCCTGTGCCCTGTTTCATCAAACTTGTCAATGACAAGTTGCAATAACTGTTTTAAGCTACTGAAATCCTTGCACCTGATTGGCTGTGAGCAAATTTGTCCGTAAAAATCACTGACAAGACACTTGACGAAACGCCCCCCAGAAAATGATATCACCAGGTTTGAATTATTCCACTCATCAGTTTTCTATGTTTTTTTACGCAGTTACTTTTGCATTGAGGTGATCGTATTTCATACCAAACGCGGACAATAATATAAATTGACTGACTAGATCAAATTAAGAATTAAGCATGCTAATGACATCGCACCCCTCCCTTGCGTTATCAAGTTTTCCCCTTTGTCGGGAGGAGTATTACGCAGGCGTCGCCCTTAGACGTTGCACCTTCTCTACATTTCTGTAATTTGCATCTTAAACTGCTTGTTTGGGGGCTACAAAATTCATGTCATGAGTTACCCTTCCACTTTACCCATCCCTGCACTTCAGCGTCCCTCAGCCATTATTGTTTGTTTGAATGGTAACTTCAAAGGATATTGAGTGATTTAAAAATAGATGAACTTGAATTAGGCTCATGTTCTGCATGTCAGTCGTCTAAATCAGTAAGAAAATGAATCATGGATGTTTCATTTTCATTCTGTCAGCAAGCACGTTTAGATGAAAGTCTGCGTGTAAATATTTATGCCGTAATCTGGGCCAAGCAGACGCCATACCAAATATGAAATCAAGCTAAAAACTGGCGAAAGATACTCATCACCGATAGTTATGATCGATTAATTATATCGTCTGAGTCATATAGTGGAATACGTCGGCGTTGGAACTGAAATTTTCCATTTTCTTCGGCAAATGCAAAGTAAGCTTATAGCATTTTAGGGGAAACCCTAACTGAAGGCGTGGGGGGGGGGGGGGGGGGAGTTAACGCGTGTTTTGCCATATGACTGTCATTGTGAATCTATTTTTAATTGTATGAGAGAAATACAATGCTAGTATACTTGTGTCCTAAGTGATTGCATTTCAAGTCTTTAATTTCTAACTTACATTGTTCGTGTATGTTCTTCTTGTCATTCCTTGTAATGTATTGTGAAGCGCTTAAATATAATTTATTAATGAAAATGCAACAATTACATATATGACTCATACCCATGAGGTATAAAGAAAACATTGTAATCCTGAAGTGTTGATATTGGTAAGCAAAATAAGAAAGTGAATGCTCTGCGCGTCACGGTCATTTCTTTTGTGATGGGACCGTCAAAACCGTGTGAAGGAAATACACGGTCCTCAAAACACCTTCCTGGCCTTGTTTTGTCGGTGATTGTTTGAATTCAAACCTTCAGATTGAGTTAATTCTACTTTTTTGTACTTTTTCATTTCTAGATATAAGCTGAGACGCGTTTACCCCACGTGAAGAGAAAAACCATGGACGGGGGAGACTATCCCGTTGGTATGGACTACGATGGCGAGTTCGGAATGGAGGTCAACGCCAACAAAGTAAAAGACGTGGACGAGATCGAGCCTGCGATCGCCAACGGTGGGGGCGAAGAACACTATACTAGCAACGGAATGGAAATGGACCTTGAGGCAGAC
Organism: Heliocidaris tuberculata; assembly: GCA_025618425.1. NCBI lineage: Eukaryota > Metazoa > Echinodermata > Echinoidea > Camarodonta > Echinometridae > Heliocidaris > Heliocidaris tuberculata. The sequence goes on from CM046846.1 coordinate 7,428,477, forward strand.
TTCGATGCGCAGCTCAACGATTTGAACAGATCTTCAAATGTCGGGCTGAGCGAAGCGATTTGGTCATCGCCGGAGGAAGGTGAGAGCCCCACTCAGAACGACCCTGATATACAGTTGCAGGAGGAGGAACCAGGTGAACCGGAGTTTGAAGAGGCAGCTCCACTTGTCCATGACGGACAAGTGGAAGAACGCACTGAAGATGTGAACCCTGGCGAGGGTTTTCTGGACAACGAAGCCGACATTGCGACGGAAGGCTCACTTGACTTAGAGGTAGAACAAGGTGGTGACATTGCCACGGAAGGATCGTTAGATCTCGACATCGAAGTTCCTGACCATCACCATCTCACGGATCGTTACGTCCCTCTTGGAGCTGAGATGGATCTTGGAGGGAGTGAGGGAGAACAGTTCCCGGTAGAGAATGCAGAGACGGAACCCTTGCAGCCAGAGCCGGAGCCGGAGCCGTTACTGCAGGAACCTGTGCAAGATGACTTCGATGGACGAGGAGCGGTGGAGGAGGAACAACAGCAGCTGCTCCAGGATGAAGGGATTGTAGAGAACGAAGTAGAGGCTGGAGCCATGACTGAAGGATCCTTGGATCTAGATGTGGGTGCCCATGTGGAGGATGAGGACGAGGACGCAGGTATAGTAAAACTTTTGTTCCTTCTTTTTCAATTTTTTGCGGGATTCGTATATTTTATGTACACTGTACGTCCATGCATGTACGTCACACATTTATTCTCAGGCGACATTTGTTCAACAGTATGTATTTAACACTTGTCGCATACCTGACTCAACCCTTGAGTCTTGGACCAAAACTCTAATCCTAACCTTATACAAGCCTGAAACCCAATGGAAATTCAGGTCTGGAACCTCTACTTTAATTTGACTAAATAAAGCCTGGGGAAAATGTTGTGGGCGCATATTTCAGCGCAGATTAAGAACAAAATATATGTGCCAAGGGATTTTGTAACATTTCCATCAGATATGTTTGGAAAGTTTGTGGTGTTACTTCCATCATCTTTTATAAATTACTTTCTTTGTAAAAACATGACATCTGTGAAGCATCCATTTATTATCTTTTTTTTGAAAGAAGAATGGTCTTTAATAATAGTAGAATTGACATTGTCTTGCGTTTTCCGTTTAAAGTTTTTTAACAATTATATTAAGTTCAGAATGGCAGGTTTAGTTTTTCAGGGTTACACCATGTAATTCTTTCAAGGAATAAGAGCCCTGAAAAGGGCTGGTGAGCTCCTCTAAGAGCTCTGTGGTTCTCGACGTTTCGATCAGTATGCTCTGATCGTCATCAGGATATTAAGTTCAGTGAATATGTTTCGACTTCCTCTGATCTTTCACAAAAGTGAACTTTGGAATTTAGTCAGGGGTCCTAACACATACAAAAATTATCTTGATTTTAGAATGTTGTATGTATGATTGACGTCGAGTACTCGGGTCTGAGTCCATCGCCCTATGGAGTCTTGTTGGTCTGCCTGTAAGCAGCATGGGGTAATTTCCCTAACCAATCTTCTGTAAGCAGGTTCAGGATATATGCGCCATCCTGCTTACCCTCGGCAGCAAAAGGTCGCGATCGACAGTAACCTGTCCAACGGTGTTACCCCCTTTGAAGTTCATTGATTTTATCATCATTCATGGGAACATTGATTTTGTTTGGTCGTTGGCTTTCGCTTTGTAATTGGTTTGGGAAAAATGAGATCCGATCAAGATCGTATTCCTGAACGGGCGATATTTAACTATCATGGCTTACTTCGAACCATCGTGTAATCACGTTCACGTCACGTCGTCACGTCGTCACGTTACACGACCTTTCGTGAATACTAACCCCTAATTTCACGAAGGGTAGGATGTAACATTTGTGAAATACCCCCTCTTATTGGTGAAGTGTCGGGTCCAGTTTACCCAACACTTTATAAAAAAAAGTGTTGCAAATATACGAATACTCACGTCTCGAACCCGACACTTCGTTAATAAGAGGGGGTATTTCAAGAACGTTACACCCTACCCTTCGTGAATTTAGGGCCTAGTATTCACGAAAGGTCGTGTAACGTGATGACGTCACGTGAACGTAATCACATGATCGTTCGAAGTAAGCCAACTATCATGGTATCTTCACCCCGTCCGGAGGTGCATTGTAACATTTGTCCAGACTTCTCTGTTCCCTGCAATTCTAGGACATTCTGGCAATCTGAGTGAATTCCAGGGCTGTGTCTATAGAGAGTCGGGATTGATCCAGACCAATCCCAAGTCCTTCAATCACTCGCAAAGTTGTAATCTTCTATGTACAGAGTTGCGATTGATATCAGTCTCAAATTGGCGATCGATGTCAGTCGCAAATTTTTAGCGATCGATTCGAATCAATCGTAAGTCCTTTTGTGTCAGGACTAGATCTTAAGTTAATATTTTTCTTACCAGTTGATTGTCGGCTTTTCTCGTGAACTCGTTTCGTCATCCTTGAATCTTAAAACATTTTTAAAGAAGCCCTGATGATTTAGTGTAAACACTTTGACTATATACAAGTCATGTACGTCTAGTCCTTTCACGATGATTTAATAGAAAGTTTGAATATTTTGTTGTAATATCTCTCTGTCGCTTTTGTTTAGTAATTAGTTTTCAGGGATACACATACACGATGTTGGCAAGCGAATACTGCATCGCATCTTTTCTTTGGGAGAAACCATCAGAGTTATCTGTTGTTGTATTGGTGATGTCCTTACCATGACGGGTGCATTAATTAGGTTGACTTTGAGTCAGTGAGCCTTTAAAACCCATAAACTTGTATTAATGAATGATATTAGGGAAGCGTGAGGTGTATCCAGCCAACTTTTTAATTGTTATCCATTTTACAGGAGTCAGCACTCCTTCGTAGAGCAGCCATAGTAGAACCGACATAATTGTACTAAGATTAAGATTTAATTGATTCATCACACAAGTTTTACATACTGTGAAGCTGTACAGCATAGGTCGACGCCATGTTAACAAAGTGAAGCTTCGTTATACCTTATTAAGGATAAATGATTTTCAAGCTTGTAGCTCAGTAATTTCGCTATTGTAAGCACAGGGGTATCAGATGTGATGATTTATTTTTTAATTAATTTTTTCCCTATCATATTAGGATACAACGATTCAAACACAAGGCCAAATATCACATTCTAACGTAAGCCTATCTTGTTTCTTTAAAAAAAAAAATGTGCCTCCTACGCATGGGGTGATGGAAACGTATTCACGATGTATGGGAATAAGCTGGTCACTTCCATTTGGAACAAGTAAATAACTGTTTTAATTTTTGCAGAAATAGCATGTTGAAGTGAAGATTTAGGCTAAAAACCTGTATTCAGTCACCCATTTTCTGTGTGTGATCACTGTACAAAAAATTCCATCATCAGACACAGACATGATCACAGGAATATCTATACCCGATAAGAGACGACCCGTCTTCATGCTGTGCAACCTCAGATCTTTATCAATCCAGTCCATATCTCTCGCCGTACAATTCCTCTAAAATAAGGACAAAGAGATGCCAGAGCCATTGAGTTCATCCAAAAATGATCGAGGAAGTTCTCGTACCATCAACGAATACGTTAATAGGAATAGACATGACCCTTGTCCGCTGGGTCTATGCAGTAATTTTATAGGGGATCTTGTGTACTAGAAATAAATCTAAATTTTTAAGAGGAGAACTTGCTTGAAAAGTCATTCTATCATAGTGAATGTTTGTTTCGGACCTGCGAAATTTCAATAAACTTGGACAGAAACTTGCTCGAGATTACTCTAAAAGCATGCATTACCAAGGCAGATTAAAGATTGCCAGAAGGGGGGGGGGGGTGCCTTTGAGAAAATCCATGATTCCTTGGTGTCGTATATATATATATTCATCTATTATAGGTTATATTTTTCTTTTTGAAGGGGTGGTAGGATGGCTGAATGATGAACCCGATTTCGTCATTTCTTTGCTCTTTTAATATATAGATTTTCTACATTTTAAAGATATATACTGTATGTAGATAGCTTATATATTCATGCATAATTATAGTGTTGTACACTTTCTTCTTTGAGAATTTCCTCTGTCTTTGTCAGAACTTAATACTATCTTTAATATAAAGGCATTACCCTCAGCCTCAGGTATTGTAATAATTAGAAAGGAGACAAAAATGAAGATGGACTCAAACTGTCATGAAATGCTTGACCTCCTCTTCGACATAGCGTAACATGTCCGCAAGACGTCTGTTGGATCCAAAGCCTTCTCGTTGCTAACGTATAGCCTATAGACTGGAGCGAAGCCGGGATCAACTCGGTTGAGGGGCCCGTTGAATTTTCCCACGGTTCCCTACTGGTTTCCAAACACAAATAGCATTATTGTGCTCATTTCAATGCGTGGTTCCTTTCCACAAATAAAGCGAGATTGGAGGAGAATCCTTGCTAAACTCCTTCAATTTATCGAGAAGAGTCTATGGGGAAAACAGAAATATAAGTGCTTATACCATGCCAGTCACCTTCGTTTTACAACAATTGAAAAGGGTTTAGTGAGTAGGTTGCCAGTATTTTCTCTCTATTTTGCAAATGAATGAATTAACGCAGATATATACCTGTTATCGTATAACGGTAATCCTAAATAAAAGGAATTGTTCGGAATGTATTATTGTTATTCCCTTATTCGTTTGGTCTTGTTTAGGTATAGCTGCATGTTTTGTCTTCTGTTTTATAGTATGACATGTTTGAAATTGAAACTAAGATGCAAGGTGATTTAGATGAGGATAACATCTGCCGTTATAAATAGATCATGCTTGTGACACAGTGAATACAGCTAGCTTTAAATTATTATGTTAGAATATACACAAGTTGATACAATATTACCGTGAGTTGATTTTGCAACATATCCCCTTATGTCCTTGATGAAACTTAAGTCCATTTTATTCTCTTAAATCATACATCTTTCTCATCCAGTTAGTTTCATTTTTTCTGTATTTGCACATAGCTTAGAGCAAGTTAATAATATTTAAATATAGCTTTTAGATTCTCTAACCCCCATTTCAACCGTACATCATGCATAGACAAACTGGTGCAGAATAATTATATTGATGTTGGGGCTTGTTGATGTTTGATGTCTCAATTGTTTTACAAGAACTTACTGAATGTAAGGACTTCACCTGGATTGACCTTATGGTAACGAGAATGAAATGGGAAAGGAAATCGATTATGGAATCTCCTCCTTAGGAAATGGAGGAAATCTCGCGCCAGTCTCAGAGATTCTCTCCAGTTCCTTTCTACTCAAAAGATTATCACGGAATATCGTTCAGATTTGATACTCTGCGTGGCTTGATGAAGAGAAACGACATAATGTTAATAACATGAAATAATATCATGCTTCTGTTGCACCTCTACACATAAAGAAAGAGGCCTGTAAAACGCGAAAAGTTGTATATATATTTCTGAGTTACTGCAACATGCATATCACAAATTTATAAATACCTGAAACATGAAATGAAACATCTATGATGGACTTCAAGAAAGGGGCAATACGTATGTAAACGCCATATGAAATCATCTGACAATATAAAGTCGTATATTTACCTTGATTGCGATGTACCATGCTTTACAACATTATGCGGTTTGCCCTTGTGGTAGATTTGAAATGATAGCATATCATATGAAGTTTAAATAATTTATCTTTTTAATATTATATTTAGTATGTTATAATGACAAATCCATTTTAATAACTTACGCAGTGGGAGCTTAAGACCATAATCTGATTAGGGAGTTGCAAAGAACCGCAGATCTCTAAGCCAACTTTTACTCTATCATACTTTATCGTGCACATTATGACAAGCTATGCATGTGCGCCTGCGAAAATGCATAGCGATTATTCATCGTTAAATATAAGAAAGACGTGTAAGTGAGGTCTTCCGAGTTGATAATTTGAGAAGTACAAGCTAGCTTGATTTAAACCTTTGGGTGTGGTCATATGCTCGTAATATCATGGGCAGTAGATAATGTTGAATGTATAATGCTTCGAAGATTAATATAGGTAAGAATTGGGTTACAAGAAATTCAACACGGTGGTCGGGTCGTCTCTCCCAAGAGTGACTTGATACAACAGTCATGCTAATTATAATGCTTCCACGACAACCCCCACACACTTGGCTAATTATAATTTTGTTATTTGATGTGGACTAACGCGGGGGCGGATCCAGGATTTCGTGTGAAAAAGGGTTAACAATTCTGATAAAAATTTCTTATAAACGAAGGGGAAGAACGAAAGAAAAAAGGGGGCACATTTTTATTTTTATTTGTGTTTTTAAATTTTGATTTTATTTTTTGTTTATTTCACTTATTTGTTTATTTTTTAAAAATAGTTATTTAACTAACTATTTCTTCTTTTTTTTTTGGGGGGGGGAGGGTGAGTACGTTTTAATGGTTTGGGGCTCAGGTCCATCATGCTCCCTCCCATTCTGCTATTACTAATAGATGCCCCGCTTATTTGGCTCCTATATAGTTGAGATTTTGTATTTTGATGTGATCTAACGCACTCTTTGAATCAAGAGGACGCCGCAACTCCTCAGTCATTATTTTCCCTTACTCGGAATTGTAAACCCACCCCTCCCCCCATTAACCTGGTACATATCTTGATGAGTTATAGTGGTTCGCAACATTGGAAATGTACTTTAGAGATGTCGTCCAAGAGAGACACTTTAATGAGGCTAATTAGTGTACAATTTATGTCGTCATGAACTGTTTAGTCTGGAGGTTGTGCGCTTACTCGAGCAAACGTTTGTTTTTTTGTTTGTATTTAGTAGTCATTAATAATTATAGATAACATATCTAGAGTAAAGTCGTCTACCTTAAACCGCTTAAGTACCACTTTCATCTAAAGAAAAGGATTTATGACACTTTTATGTTGCATGGGTATCCTGAAATAGATTTTTATCCGGTTGGTATAGGTTCCCGGTATTGGGAAATATCCTGGGGATTTTTTAGTAACCCATTTAGTCAATTTCACTTTTTCCTTTGGCACTTGAAAACATATTAAGAAGACACAATAACATCATTGTGTTCTAATTATTATTATTTTTGGATATTATTGTCATTGTCCATTTCTAATGTTACTTATAAGTACATTGGTCATTCAATGCTGTAAATGCAAACAATAGTTATTGGATTGAGTTATCCAGGAAATATCTATTTTTACTGTAGAGCCAAATCAAACAGATTTTTTTAAAGCTTTATTTGCTTTTATTTGCTTGATATCAAATATGATACATTTGAAATACTCCCAGCCTAAGAAGTGTGTAAGAAGAATGAACACTATTGTATGATTTCATTGATTTTTATTGGGATATTTAGGTCATTGTGAACTCATATATAGAATTCATTCATAATTATGTTTCCAATTTGAGATATGATTACGTGAGAAATACTATATACTCATACACGCGCATGTGATCTGTGGGAAGGTAAACTGATACGGGCGAAAATGAGAGTTTTAGTTGTTCGAAATAAGATATGCAGTTATATGATATGAAAAAATGAGTATGACAACATGATTTTGTAGGTGCACAATACACTCCTGAAAGGGTATATAGCATGTATCGTCACTGATGTTTGCGATTTTTTTTAAACCGACTTGCTGCAATTGCTCTATACATAAATTATGTATTGGATTTCATTATTAAAAGTTATGAAAAACTAGTTTTATTCTTGATAAGGTGTTATGTATGGAACTATGTAAAAGAAGCTTCACTTTGGAATTGAAGATATTTGTCTCTGTTATTTCATAATTCATCTGTCCTTAGTTTTATGGCCTAATTTGATGTCACAAATTTCTTGGATAGATTTTTTTCATAGCCTCCCCCCAAAATATAAAACAAAACAACAACAAAACTTAAGAAATTAAGAAAGTATCTTTAAATATTACTGGCATGTCATAATATGTCATTCATACTCGTATGGACATAACATTATTGAGTTGAATTCAGTTCATGGGGAATGACTGGACATCGATACAGTGAACCAGAAAGAATTCATGGCGGGGAAAGTCATAGCGTGACAGACGTCGTTCGGAATGTTGAGTAGAGTAATTAGGTAGCAGTCAGTAGTCAGTCATCAGTAAGCATGGCCTATTAACGTGACATGGTGCGTGCTCCTGTGTTGAACTTAACGTATTGTTCCAAGTCATAATGGTCGTACTATATTGTCATTGTATCTACCTTAAGCCCCTTTCACAATTGGTCTGCGACCAGTTTGCGACCGCCTGCAACAGATTTTTCGGGGTGTTGCACGACCGATCGCTTGGTGTCTTGCGACCACTCGCAGTCGTTGCAGGCGGTCGCACGAACCTGAGGCGGTCGTGACTGGTCGCATCTGAACTTTGAACATGCTCAAAATCCAGACACGACCAGATGCGATCGATTCACTCGCTTTAGGTCGTACGACCAGTCGTGCGATTCTCGTATGAGTGTTGCACAACGTTGCACGATTAGATGCGAGAGTTCGCACGACTCAATAGTCGCAGTGGGTGGGCTGGAGGTCGTGCAACACTCGCACGTGCGCTAGCGACCTATAGCGACCAGTCTTGCGAATGGGTGCGATTGTGCTAAGACCATGAGACTGTTGCACGACCGATCGCAGCACATCTTACAACGTTGTACTACCGTTGCACGACTGTATGAGACTGTATGCGACTATTCCTCAGGGGTATATATAGGGGGACTATGGAGATGATCCTCTGCAACAGGGCCCTCCTCTAACAACTTTCTCTTCTTTGTAACTTTCTTCTTTGGCATCTTGAATATTAAGAAGGCCAACTTGAAACTGACTACCGGTCAATTGTCGAGGGGGTTTTTATACCCCACGCCACTCGCACGAATACTCTCACGACCACTTGCACCGGTCTCATTCAATCGCACGAGCAATCGCATGGTCTCACATCCACTCGCACGACCATGCAATCGATCGTGCGACTATTGTGATTGGCGTCAAGCCACTCGCAATCACTCGTGCAACACTCGCATGTGAACGCAAGACCACTCCCACGAGCATATGCGAGCAAATGCGACTTACTCGTGCAACGGTCTCTTCTAGTCGTTTTTGTTTTACGACCGCTGTTGCATTTGTGAATGCCTTTCTGCGACCTGATGAGATCGATGGCGATTGAAGCCTGTTGCAGCCTGTCGTGCGACAAAATGGTCGCAAACGGTCGCAGACCAATTGTGAAAGGGGCTTAATGAACACGTCCAGATGCATCCTGGACACATCCCTTACCGACGCTGAAGGTGAGAAGGACACCCCCCCCCCCCCCCTCCCCCACACGCACAATATTAGTGGCAAGCCCATGGTGTTGGCAAAACTGTAAATTTTTGTACAAGTATTTTCTCTTGTAAGAATATTGGAACATTGCTTGTTGGCAATTTTTCGTTTCCTGTTTGAAAACATAAAACCTTCCCCGACGCCCCTGGATACGCCCGTTTGTTCGTCTCTTTTTCTAAAGGTCTACATTCATAGTGGACTATAATATAGGCTACAACTCTGCGGGATGTGTCCTGCCTTCTTTTGCGACAACTAAAGTCATAAGCTTAAAGTCTGGGTTTTATTATCGACTGATGGTTTTTGTTGAGACAATTCAGACTTTCAGACACATTGAAAAGGGCGCATAAAACGAAGTGTTGTGAAAATGCATTCGTAGAAATTGGCAGAGGCTTTATTTAAAGTGTCGCACGGTCGTGAATGTCTGGATGGTGATTCACTGAACTGTGGCATATCCCGTACGGTGGGCGTCCTCCACTGTTTCAAAATCCTGGATCCTGTGTTACATGAATTCAGAAGATGACGATTTTGGAACATGGGGCTAAAAGAAATGATTAAGAATATACCTCATGCGTGTAACAAAATTTGAAATATTTGATATTCATTTTCTTTATCTGTGTGCACCTGCCATCTCAAGAAAGCACAGATAAGGAGCCCCCTGTTCGGTTCCTACCCACCCCCTCCGAAAAAGAGAGATGTTTTCCGTTGTCATTGTGGTTGAAATAAAAGATCGGACATATAATTTTAGTTGTACCGCTATATCGCAATATATTAATGTCATTATTCTGAAAATGTCTTGGAATGCACCGTCAATACAATATGAACACAGATTCTGAACAAAGGGCATCATTTTAATTTCCTGTAAATATATCTGTCTGTATAGTTCGTGTCTCCTATTTACTTCAAATAGTATTTTTTAATAATCATGACGCGAATTCTGCTCTTGATATAATTACAGAGTAGGAACAAAACAATAAGTGCACCCCATTTCACACGACATCAAATCAAGTCATATATTTCTAATGAATCGTGACAATGTAGATCATGCATTACCACCCATAAAGTTGATACCTCCGTAAAACGATCATCATTGATTCTCCATGCGAGGGACTTTGGTCAGGCAAAAATATATTAATTTCGTCTTACCTCATTACAATTCTACATTAGAATGGATGAAGCTTACGTCTTTATCATTTTATTAGTCCCCCCCCCCCCCTCCTTTCTCTCTGTATGCGTCTCCCCGTAAAGTCTGTCCGTCTGTCTGACAGACGGGCTATAAATTGTTTTACATTCATTTTAATTTTTCTGAGGTATGTCTCTCTGCTGTGCTTACATTTTTTTTCAAAATCTCTTTCTGTATTTCGACATAACCCTGTAATATTACGGGCGGTCTTCCCTTTATAATTTCACTCCACTCGTCCGGGAATCAATTGATTTGTTTTGAAGTTCATAATTTCGAGGAGGTACATCCCCTTCTCCTCCTCAGTGACAAGGGTAGAAACTTGTAATAAGGGAAAGGAAAAATTTTCTGACTTTTAGAATGTTGAACCCGCCCAGACAAAAACAGCTACAGGCAGGGCTGCATCCGATTCTCATTATATTCATAACTGTGATGAAAACAGCGACATTAAAGATTAAGTTGAGTTCTAGTCATGTGATTTAATTGTGAAAGAAACTGTCCAAAAGCAATTTGGAAAGGTTGATCATGTCTACATAAGAATTGGTGTATAGTGTGATGTTTTGGAATCATAAACATGATAAGATTTTGACCTAATCTCGCTGAAAAGCACATGCACTGCACACACATGTGGCATGAATGTTCGGCCCGAACATTTCAACTATTTCTCGTCATATTTCGAATATGAGGGCATTTGAAGAGCGATCCTTTTCAGGGGACATTTCTTCTTTAATGTTCTTCCAAATTGACATAAAAAAAGAATGATAAAGCTCACAAATTAATTTTCCCCATTCCCAGAACTCAACTTCTCTTTAAAGGTCCACGGCACGAGTTATATCTCTTTATCACTCTCTGAATCATGCATTGTTCATTAGTAATCACTATTATGTTCGCAGTACAAAGTCCATTGGCATGATGCGTTAGTATAATATGGTAATGGTTATTGCCTCTTTTTACATGTCACGTTATACACTAACCATGCTGACTCCTTTGGTAGTGATTTTTTGTGTGGATGAATTGCATATTCTTCTCAAAGAAATTGTTCGGTTTTTATTCATAGAATATGCATCCTGATTGAGTATAAATTCCCTGACTTCATCATAATGGAAAAAATAATTCAACCTGTTATCGATATACAAGCTATAATACAATAATTGAATGTGATCCTAAACCTATATGTGCTTAGGGATCGGACATTGTGTTATGACCTTTTAAAAAAAAAAATTAAAAAGCAAAAAAGAAAAAAAAAAAAAAAATGTGTCCGGGCTGTCTGCCTCCCATTGCCTTCCCCCTGCAGACTCTCACTTCCAGAATTTCTTCTAGACACGCACATAATATTGAACATTAGCTGACTGACCCGTATTCTACATTATTCACAAGAAATCATTAACCCTATTTCAACCGTGGAAAAAAGAACTGTCTTTATTTTTAATCGTATTTGAAACAGTATTTTGTACTTTTCCTTTTCTGATTAGAATCTCGAAAAGAAAACTGCGTGTATTAATTAAATTAATGATCACGTTTTGAAATCAGGGATGTGTCTTTGAAGGGAATAATGTAGCACCTCTTCACCGAATGAAATGTGCTTCAAGCGAAAGTCCACCCTGATATCAAGTTGGCTTTCAAAGGAGAAAATTTTAAATAAAAAAGATCAATGAAAGTTTAAGCAAAATCCGGTAAGAAATAAGAAAGTTGTAATTTTTTGAAGTTGTAATCAGTCAAACACAAATTGGCAACTTCGTGGGGTATCTTGCGATCGCCTCTCCCATTTGCCCTGTACTAACAAATAATGAATTTCCACTTTTTCTAAAGAAAATATTTAATCATACATGCAGCCTCGATAATAATCATTGCACATATGTTTTTTTGTTACACAATACCTGTATGAAAAAAAAAATTCTTCATCAACAACTAAGAAAATATAATTCATGAAATATTCTTATATCGAAAAGGAGAGAAGCTCGCAAGATATGTCACGGAGTTACCAATTTGTGTTTGATTGATCACAACTTCAAAAATTCATAACTTTCTTATTTCTCATCGGATTTTGCTCAAACTTTCACTAATCCATTTCTCTCATTTTTCTGCTTTTATTCAAATCAATTAGGGTGGAATTTCCCTTTAATGATTCTATAATCCCTTTACCAATCCCTGTGCAAAACAAGTCTTCGTCGTTACTAACAAACAGAAAAACGGGCTGGTATCCCATTTTCTCTCAGCGTCTCCCGTCTCAACGCCGCCCCCCCCCCCCCCCCCGTCACCTTCCAATATTGGAGGACACCATTGACAGGAGTCAGGCAGGCCAAATCGAAACTGGACATTCGTGGCTGAAGTGAACAGGACATGAAAACTTACTAATCACCTCAACTCGAAGAGGCTGGAATGATCGGAACGCACTTCGGACATCCCAAAATAAATTAGATTAAAATGCGTGTGTTAAAGGCATCATCGCTCTCCACGCACTAGCGTTCTCAAGTTCACGTTCTGTTCAACGGTTTTCCAAAGACGAAGATTTTGTTTCTGTTATGGTTTATGCATTGCAAATCATCATCTAGCGCATGGGGGTGGGGGTGGGGGGGGGGGGCACGGGTCGGTGGTGCCTCTTTAATCCGCTACTGTTAATACTGATATACAGATTTCCCTCCAATTTTTGAGTGCAAGTTTGCAAGAATTAGGGTTGTATTGGAGAGATTTATTAAGTAAAATCAATTGCGGCCACACTGTCGGGTTGCAGACTCTGCAAGGCAATGGTGTCGATCGGAAACAAAATCTCTTGCGATATGTGGCAGTAATGATGATGAAAATGTCAGTCTGCCACCGACCTTAGCCAAGTTAGGCGATTTCCTCTCTTCCTTGGCATACAAAACCTAGTTCTGGAAAGCAGACAGATTGTCCAATAACCCGAACTTCCACCATGACAATGATTAAAACAAAAAACATGCTGTTAACTTTGAGCTTTATGTTATTTTTGAAAGGATATCAAGTGAAGGATGGCAGGTTGTTGAGCCAAAGTTTCATCGTAAAAGTCTGAAGCCCATTCGTGCGAATGGAACTGGTTTGAGTTAGAGGAGTTTCCTCAAGCTGCAGTGCGGGTTTTAACCAGTCGTTTAACCTTTATAACGAGACGCACTTGAAAACAGTCGAGTAAAAGAAGATAAAATCTATCGGATTTCCTACATTGTTAGATCTGCAGTGCACAACATAGCTATATATTTTAGAATTGGAATAAATAGTTGAGTAAACAGGAAGCAATCGAATGAACGAAAACACCAGATATTATCGCCGGAGAGATATGGGTAAGTATATGGTGTAATCATCCCCCTGTTTTTATAGACAAAACTCGTACGAAAATCTAACTTGGGATGATGTCTTTGATGTCAACGTAATTCATCATCGTTCCTATAGAAAGAAATCTTTTTAATGATTTTTTTAAAAAATTTATTTATGATATCTGATAAATTGTGCAACGACGAAGAGAAATGTAATCCAACGCCCAAGCCGCCCGTTGCGATCAAATTGTTCAATATTCAAGTTCAAGACTCCCGCGGTGTATAGACCGTATGACTTTCAGCGGGCGCGATGAGTCGGGGGCATTTCGCTAGATTAGAAGAGTCCATTTCTGGTATTGGTGGGGCTAATAAATTAATTTAATTTGGTCGGAGGAATCTGTGTTAAACTTGGGCAAACAATGGCAGGTGTTAAGTTCGTCCCAGAAAGGAATTGGCTTGTTGTAAATCCATCCAGAAGATTGGAGGACCACCGACAGGCGCGCTAGATTAAAGTGATGAGCGCGAGACAGATGCACTAGACGCCATTTTGGATGTGGCACGCGCGAGCGATAATTGATGAAGTACGACGAATTCTTGGGTATTTATTAAGACCTAGAAAGAAAAAAAAAACAAGAAAGATTTGTGATTTCAATTATGTCGTGATATGAAAGTGTCCTCAGTACAGATAAGGTTTAAATCAAATTAACTTTTTCTGGCATATAGATAATAGTGCATCATGTTAAAAAGACAATACAAAACAAAAATCAATGAATACATGTATGCGACGAAAACTACTGTTTTTGAGCTGAGAGAGATTAAGTAATGCCTGATATTGGTACAAATTGTTTAAACGATGCGTACTACAGTTTGTATAATTCTGCAATATCATATTGATATCCCAGTTTTGACTTGTACGTAAGATATAAAGAAACTTCAAGTCTAAGAAATATTAAATTTACATTTCCAACTAAAAGAAAACTATACTTGTATAAAGTAATCAATTACCACGCACGGATAGTCTCGGGGATTATGGCATTGGGGTGTGTGGTGATAGGATTAAATTACTTCAGAGCTTCTCTGCAAACAAAATTTTGTTTGTATTGCTTGAATAACATTTTGCTTTTTAAGGTGTTTTTTTTTTTTTTTTTTTTTTTTTTGGGGGGGGGGGGGGGTTGTCTTTATTGTGGAGGCCAAGAAAAGTTTTGAATAAAATAATTCTAAATGCATGGATGTATTGTATTTGGAACAAGGTACATGTAGGGGTTAGTGAGTCATGTTTGGTTTGACTTCTTGTAGAAGTATCAAGTATGAAAAAAAAAAATCAGTTGACGTAAGGGCTGTCCGCACAAGCAATGTCTTCCTTCAGCTTGTTTTCATTTTCAAAAGCCCAGCATGAAACCTACAAGAAAACGCCCAAGTTTATGTTCAGAAATAGAATTCAAATTTCAGTTGTAAGTCAAGACTGTCTATTTTAGTCAGTGTTTATGTTCAGGAATAAAATAAAAGTAAATAGATATACAAATGGTAATTAAATTGATCTGTTTCAAAGTGTGTTCAAGAGACATTCGATCCTGTCAAGGGTCTTATTTAGAAGTCGATAAAGACAACCTTTGACCCCATTTTGACTTTAAGTTGTATTTTCTGTAGAACTGGTCATGTATAGCCAAATTTTTATGACTTCCATGATATTGTTTTCATAATGCTCACATTTATGGGATCTGTGGTTGTTATATTCCCCTGTCAACCATTAAATCGTTTATTTCCCTTCTGATTTGCAAACCTTGATCAAATTCCAGTGAGGTAAATGGTTCAAACTTCTGTTTTTATTTTCATGTTCTTTATAATATCTTTGAAGGAATAACAATTTTGACAGGTTCAATTGTCAAGCGTTTAATGATTATGAAGAAAACTATTACAGTGATACAATGAAATGAAACAGAAAGTGGACTTTATCACCCAGTATCAATTAAAAAAAAAAACGAGTTCTCTCTCTTTTTCTTGAATGAGACACACAAAGGATCTTGTTCAGATTGTCTGTGGCTCCACTGTTCAAAATTACTTCCAAATTAAAGCTCTTATATATCTCACATGTTCTGTTCGTCCAGGATATACATTGTATCCTTGAAAGTCTATGCAATGTGGACATCATTAAATTGTAGAAGCAAAACTGTAATGTAATTTTTAAATAGATTCTGTGTATGGAGACACTTCGAATACAAAGCATACTTGAGAGACTTAAGGTGTGTCCAAGATATTCTGACGGTTATGGTTCCTTCTATAAAGGATGTTTTTATACTTCAGACAAGTTGAATCTCACTTTCACTTTCAGTGGTTCTCTCAGTCTTAAAGGTTATCTGTATTTCATGACTACAGGTGCATTTCATTAATTAATGTAATAATTTTCTCTCCTGTTTTTCCTCTCTTTGGCTTCCCTCATTCCCTCTTTATTTTCTTCATTCTTTACTTCTTTTCTCTTATAAATCATTCACTTTATTTCATCTTCCTGTGTCCCTTAATTTCCTGGGTTTTTTTTTTTTCACTCCATTTTTCTCTACTTCCTTTCTTCCTGTCTTATTGCTTTCCCTCTACCTACAGATGTGTTTGAATCAAACGAGCGGTTGGAGTCACCTTCGGCAACCTATGTGAACACAACCTTAGCCAGCAATGCATCCTCTTTGGGCGGCCACGAACCTGCCCCGGCACACGCCCAGAGCCTCATAGCGCCATTCTGTGATGATGTCAATGGTGACGTGACGAGTGTGGATAGGGGAGGGGACGCTGTAAGAGTAGCATCAGCAGGAGAGGACATCACAGTGATAGAGCCCACCACAGGTAATTGGTGATATCATCAGCAATAGTCCCATGTAGGCATGAAGATGTTATTTTCTACCAAAGCACCTCAAGAGAACTCCCTAACACTAACCCTCTCCCACCTGTCATTGTCACCAAATATGACATATATTTGTCAAATAGCTTCCTCCTCGACAGCTCCCTCTGCCAATACCCCCTCCCTGATCCCATCCCCTGTTTTTCGCACCCATCCTCATACCCCCGAAAATGTACTTTAAGTGGTATCATTCACCACGATCTCATTGTAGGTTTAAGGAAACAGACTGATTGGAAACATGAGCTGGCATTGTTGCCGTGCTAAGAGGTATGACCTGTGGAGGATGTCTGAGAATTGAAAACATAACACCAATCAGGAAGCCATATTTTGACGTAATAAAACTAGGCCCTCTAGAGCCTTACCCCAACATAGCTTCTAAAGAACTCCATCCCTCATGTGATGCATTACAGATGCTATCCGAGGTCTAACGCATTGTTCTCTGGAGGGAGATGTTAACTTTAAAACCATAAAATTGATATCCGGGGCAAAGGAAATAGGCATGATGCTATCATGAGATATATTTATGTCTAGCTAGTTTTATGGGGTAGATGGAGAGAGATAATTGAGTATTTTGGTAAAAGTAGTGACGTCAATATTACATTATTCCGACTAGCCTAAAAGCATGTTTTACATCTTGAGAAAATTATTCAGGAGGTGAGAGAACTGTGAGGAAAAGAATATGATCTGCGATTAGGCAGCGCTCCATAGAAACTGATGCATACATGTAGGGGTCATTTCAGAGGTACTGGATAAAATGAAGGGGTTCTCTTCAAGAAATAAAGTAATTTGGGGTAATTCTAAAATTTGAAGAGGCGCTTTCCTATAGATTCTTGCTCAAGTTGAGCCTTTGATGAGCAGGTGAAATAGTAGACTTTAAGCTAAGCAATATTAAATAAAATCCATCTGGAGACAAGTTGTTAAACTTTATTGTGTATGTAGGATTCATTGGATATGCTGATCAGGGGCATTTGAACTTGGGGGGGGGGGGGTTGGTTG
This sequence comes from Heliocidaris tuberculata, assembly GCA_025618425.1. Classification (NCBI taxonomy): domain Eukaryota; kingdom Metazoa; phylum Echinodermata; class Echinoidea; order Camarodonta; family Echinometridae; genus Heliocidaris; species Heliocidaris tuberculata. The sequence continues at coordinate 7,446,118 of CM046846.1, forward strand.
AATGTAAGAGGTAAAAATTGTGTCATAATCATAAGTATGTGGAGCATCAGTCCTCTTCCTCTCCGAAGCCAATCACCTACTGGGATTCATCAAAGATATTATGATACAATTTTTACCTCTTACAAATGTAAGGGGGCAGTTGCCACCACTTATAGGACAAACTTGTGTATCATATGCAGCATCATTAATGCTTCCAAATGCATTTGCCTCCCAATCTGTAGGAAGGTCAAGCTCTGGTGGGTGGGCACATTCAGGGATTCATGAGGGAGAATTTGGAAGTGAAATTTCGGATTTTCCTTTATTGATATTGAATCTGTTACAAAAAACTTCTTCCTTCCTTCTTCCGTACGCGTGGTAAAATTTGACCTTGCTGAATCTATTAGTGTTTGACAAATACTGAACGGTGATATCCCAAATGGGAACAGGGCAATAATCATAATCCTTCACATAATGTTTTTCTTTCTGCATGGCTGTCTTTATTTTTATTGCATGAATCTGAAGATAACAAAAAGAACACAAATCAGAGCTTTTGTTTTAGATCATATCTTACCAAACATCTCAGTGCATTGAAGAGTGACACGGAGAGTATGAAAATGAAACTGCTCTAAAAGATGAAGAGAGGGAGTGAAAGTTATTGTTAAAAAGTGATTTATTGCCTTTCTTATTTCGTTCGAAGTCATAGACTCTGTTAAAAGGAAACCAGTATGATAGTATAATGTGTGTTGTAATATGTTAATCAATCCAAATCTATTTCAATCTTGAGGATGCTCTTTAAAATGATTTGGTAACTTTGTAGAGGCTTGATAAGATCTGAGCTTCCTGGCCTTATATGCTATCAGTGTATGTAATATGGTGTAAAAATGAAGCCCAAGAAAAAAAAAGCATTTCAAAATCATCATATGCTTCACAAAAGTAAACATATGCAAGTGACCTGAAATGCCAGACTCATTTTCCTCCATAGACTCAGTGTTAGACTAAAGCGTATAGCCCGGGGGGGGCCACTCAGGTATATTGGTGTACACATGCGTGTCCATGGATTTAAAAAATGCCCCCTAAACAAGTTTCATACTTTGGTGAAAAGACACCCCTTAACAAGGATTTCGCGTGTTTTTTCATAAAAATTACCCCCCTAAACAGGTTTGATTGAAATATTACCCCCTAAACAAGTTTGTCTTAAATATTACTCTCCAAACAAGATTAACTTAACCAACATAAAAAATAAACCACTTGAATTCAAGATCACCTTTTGCAAACTGACATTCTTCACCTTTGATGGATAAATTCTTCACACAAGGCAAATAAAATAAACTGCACATATTTTTCTGCGCACGCCACCGTTCAAAGGGCTTTCAAGTTCCTGAAAATCGGACTAAAAATGTTTTGTTCGTACCATTGCCGCCGGAATGAAAATGACCCCCTAAACGCGTTTGGCCGCATTCCGTTCAGCACCCCCTTTTTGTTGAAAATCGGCGTTTTCGGACCCCTTAACACGTAACGCGTCCTGGATGAAAAAAGACCCCTTTTACGCGTTTTTTTGGACGCGCATGTGTACACCAATATACCTGAGTGGCCCCCCCCCCGGGGCGTATAGCCATACGCTTTCGTAAATGGGAGTATTCATTCATAGTTATCTTAATAATAGCATTATATATTTGAAAACCTTTCTATGCCTGGCTATTTTTTTATCCTTCTGAACATCATTATACAAGACAGATATCAAAATTCAACAATTTATTAAATCAAGCCTCCACAAAGTTACCAAATCCCTTCAACAATGATGATGTCATCGTGCAAAATCAGTCAGGGTCAGTGGCGTAGCTAGGATTTTTTACAAGGGGGGCAAATTCTGCTTGAAGGGAGACCCGTATTTTTTCTTCTCGCCAGCCCTCTAAAACTCGCTCATTGGGGGGGAGGGGAGGGGGGTGGGTAGTGGCGACAATTTTTTTTTTCGCCAGCCCTCAAAAAAAATTCGCTCAGTGGGGGGGGGGGGGGAGTTATCAAATGTTTTCCTCCACAATTCTCTGACAAGCAACAAAACAAAAAAACAAAAAAAGAATTCTCAAAAAAACAAAAAAAAAATCGAGGAAAAGTTGTAAGGGGCAGGGGCACTCTGCCCTGTCCAACTATGCTAGTGGTCAGGGTTATATTGGCAGAAAGATAATGGAGAAAAACAAATACCAAGTGAAATTTATTCAAATTTATACATAATTACAGTCCCCATTTTCTGTGCACTTGAAAAATGAACGTGCTAAAAAGGTACTATTACCTACTGAAGGAAGGCAAATTTCTCTTATTATAGTAAATGGGATGATACTGGTACACATTTTCCTTGTACTTGAAATTTTCCAGCATGAATTGTCCTGCGCCTTTAAATGATCATGATCAATTCACAATATTTGAGCCACAGAAAAAAAACCTTTCAAACATGTTGAATATAACCTTTAAGGGATGAGGTTGCTAGATAAATTTTTTAATTGTTTCATTCTGCATCTAGTATCTCCTCATGCCCTTCTAAGAAAGAAACTTCTCACCACCGACACTGTTTAATGAGCTTTAAGCCACAGGAGAAGACTCTCAAAATATGATGAATGGAACCTTTAAGAGATGAGGTTGCTAGATAAACTCTCTAATTGTTTCATTATGCACGTCTTCCCTTCTCAGAAACAAAGCTCTTGGACCACAAAGGGAATGGAGACGCAGTGGTGCCCATGCCTCTGATAAGGAAGGGGTTTCCTCCTCCCTTCCCGATCGGTTACAACGATGAGAACCTTCACAAGGGCAACTGGGGTCACAAGATGGAGTTCATGTGTGCAATCTTCTGTGTCATCTTCAACATCGATAGCTTCGTTCAGTTCCCCATTGTGATGTGTGCTAACGGTGGAGGTAATAAGAATGTCATACATGTATATCATCTTTTCAGAGCCAGAAGGGCATTAACTTCAACACAGAGTTAACGCCCTTCTGGCTCTCATCAGACGATATGAAGTGCTTGAGAACCCCACTACAAGGGGTATTCTGAATCAACTTCAAGATACTATGAATATATCGTCTGTTTGGAGCCAGAAGGGCGTTAACTCTGTACAAATGATGGGACTTAACCCCCATATGCCTCCAAACAGACGAGATATGAATTAAATGTGGAATGCATTATCTTCCATATCGATAGATTTGTTCAGTTCCCTCATCGGATGTTGAAGGTAATTGGAATAGATTGTATGTTTTCATTTAGGTATTTGTGCACCCTACACAAAGATGAATTGCAAATCAATTTTAATATGCTATGAATACATATGGATTATCTGGTGAGAGCTGGAAGGGCATTGACTCTTATAATTTTTAACACTGAGGTAATGCCCCTCTGGTTCTCAGCATATAAGATATGCAGTGTATCGTCTTCAATTTTGATAGCTTTGTCTAAACCTGATGTATACCAATACATATAGGAGGTAAATAGGAAAAGATGTATGTTTTCATTAGAGCACCCAAGAACGTCGCTCTGTTGGGAAATTCTGACTTAATTGATAGTGCAATTGGTACAAGTGCATTTCAAGTGAATTTGACCACTATGACCAAGGTGTCCTGTTTTAAGATTGACAATAGCTTTGGAATATTGGGTGTGTACTATTCATTTGAAGTGGAACGGATATTATTTTTAAAGAAAGTCAAAGGATTAAATGAGATGGTTAGAACAAACATTGTACTTTGATATGGCTATGAAACTTCAAAAGTTATTACATGTATTTGTCACTTGTTTTAGTTTTGCAGGTCTAAGACCACTTACTTTCCACCTGCCTCAAATACTTGACAAAATTGCCTACAATTTGATTTTAGTATAAGTCTATAACATACATTTTCCATAGACCCCAGCCCTGGTTATCTTGGTGTTATCCTTCAACAGGGTAGAAGAAATATATGGATATTGCAATGATGTGCTCTTTGAAACTGGCAAGAACACTTTGAATTTGGTAGTCATTTGTACCATGCTGGTTGTTTCAGGGTTGTGGCGAGTGGGATTGTAGAACTCTGTCAAAAGTCTGAGTAATCATTTTCACACAGCTGATACCAGTCGCGGATTTAAGGGGGGGCACAGATGGCCCATGCCCACCCCCTCCCTTTCAAACTCAATTGTCATATCTTAAGGACACAACAACAAATTGCCCTCTTATTTGTGCAGTTTTCTGGCGGATAAACAAACATCAGTCCATTTCCAAAACACTGAATACAGCCATGTAGATTTTACACGCACACTGTGGTTAACACTGTATTGTCTGTGTTCTCTCCCTGAAACATGACTACAATCGAATGGCTGCATTTGAGCATAAAATGTTTATACCAGTTACAGAACATTCTGCCATTAATCAACCTGTATTGCATTGTGTCAACCATAGCAACGATAGCAAATTAAATAGGTTTTTATGTAGATCCTGGTGAATGTTGCTTTTGAAAGGGTACTCCATGTCGATTTATCTTTCTCTTAACCCACTTTATGGAACAACAAAAATATAGAATGCTGGAAGAAAGCCAGTGTTTAAGAGCATATCTGAAGTATTTGTTGCTGTTAGGCTGTCTTAAAAGTGTCTAAGAAGATTAGGTTATACATGTATTGTTATTCTTGGTTGAAATGTAATTTTCTATTCAGTCCTCGCTGTTTTTCTCATTTCCTCTGTCTTTTGCATACATTATGGTTGTTAAGTTTAGATCATTGGTGTTTCATCAATTAAATGTAATGTGGAACTAATTGATTTTAATCTGTTAAAATGAATCAATCTATTTTCAGGCTTGATGACACCCCCCCCCCACTTCCTGGCATGCCATGATAAAAAGAGCATGGAAATTTTAAAGGGAAAAAGTAACTGTTTTTTGAAACCATCAGTCAATTAATTAGTCAATCATTCCATGTTTCTCCCCCCCCCCCTTCTCTCTCTCCCTCTCATTTTATAATTCTTCCGTGCAGTTGTGTTCCTGATCCCGTACATGATAGCCCTGTTCCTGTTGATCTTGCCCCTGGTCCTGATTGAGATATCCCTGGGCCAGTTTGCCAGCTGTTCTTTCCTGACTTGCTGGAAGTTCTGCCCGCTTCTCAAAGGTAGGTATGGGATGAAAAGGGGTAGTAGTCTTCGGGGAATGTCACCTGACTCTGCGTCAAATATCAGGATTTAATGTCAGATGCGATGGCAACACATTAATGTATATTTACTCCTCCACACCCCGGGGATTTATGAGAATTTGCAGGGTGCAGTATCAATTTTTAGTCCAACATCAACATTGTGTTCTGAAAAATGTTTTCTTTTTTGTACTTCGGTCATTGCAGTTTTATTTCTGCCATAATAGCCAGCATGCTGTAAACCATAAGACATAATAAAATGCAAAGAAATGAATTAGACGAAATGAAGAGGAGGCGTACTTTAGCAAAAAAAAGAAAAGAAAATTGGGCTATTTACAACATCAATACTAAAACATATTTATACAGAATCTTCTTGATTGATATTTACAATCTCAAAAAAACTGTATAAGGAGGACAATGTGAGAAATAATCCAGCCACTGAAGAAATATGTTGAAACTGGAAAGAGTTTTCCCGAATCTTACTGAGAAAGGAAAACACTGCAACATGACAAATTACTTCTTGAACCTGATTGATGTTGAATGCAGGTCTGAGTGTAGGGATGCTGCTGCAGCTCTTGGGCTTTGCCTTCTTGTGGGGACCGTTCTCTGGACATAGTCTCTACTACATCTACACCATCTTCCTCCCAGACGATCACCTCGTCTATACCACCTGCTCTAATGATTGGAATTACGGCCCTTGCAGGTCTGTGGTCCCCGTCTTAGAGTCAGGCTTGAACGGGACCAACTACACCACGCTGGACTACTTGTATGAGTCCTCGACTCAGGAGATGAATTTTACAAGCACTCCGGAGGAAGATTTCTATAAGTAATTTGAAATTCTTAATGTTATTTTATTTTACTGATAGATGAATGAATGCATGGTCTGATTGTTGGATGGATGGATGGATTGGTGGAATGATGGATTCATGAATGGATGGATGGATGGATAAATTGTGGATGGATGGATGGATATATTAGATAAAAAGATTGATAGATAGATGAATAGATCAATGGATTGTTCATAAATATACATGGGGATAGAGAAAAAGGAATATAGATAAAGAGATAGACAAAAGAAAGATAAATAGATGGATAGAAGTAGAGAAGAGATAGATGGATATGAAGGTAGATGCAGCATGTATATTCTTCAGCATTGTACATCAAAGTATGAATAAGAAAACTTAGCTCTGAATTTTTTATTATGGCATGGTCCCAAAAGCAGATCTTTGTGTTGGTTAACCTTAACACACATATAAAATAACCCCAAAATATGTGACTAAAACCTCTGGGAGATAATTTTGCTGACCATTGACCTCTTTTTGTGTAGTAACCAAGTGAAAATGGAGGCACCTAATACTGACACCCTTGGATACCCCCTCATACACCTGATGATTCCATTGGCTGTGTCCTGGGTAGTGGTCTTTCACATCATTCTCTTTGGCATCAAGTCCTTTGGCAAGGTAAGAGCAAAAGCTTCTTCTTGATGGAAAAGAAGCTCAACATTTCTGGAATGGGTAGTGGTCTTTCACATACATGTAATCCTCTTTGGCATTGAGTCTTGTGGCAAAGTAAGAGCAAAAAAATGTATCCTAATCATGAAAAAGAATGTGGAAAGTCCTAGAATGAGTACCAATTAAGGTTGCTGTTTGTGAAAACTTCCATATGGATCTCACGATGAACATGTTCAAAATTGCAGTCAGTGGCACCTGGATGTAACCAGGTCATTGAAATCTATTCTTTGCTCAGTCTTAGTTTATCCCTGTGCCAGCTGTCTGTAAGTGACATTTTGACATTTTTGCACGTTAATGATTTTTGAGAGCCCAACATCATAGGGGGGGGGGGGGGTGTCCTGTGTAGATATCAAGTTGAATTATTGATCTTCAAACTCTCTGCGTCCTGTCATGTGTGCGTTGCCCTTATATTAGGTAGCTTAGCGAAACGCAATGGCGCATAAAGACCTGGGAAAGATGCAAAGAGCGAAATTGCTAGTTTTGTCTGTGCATCTAAAATCAAAATCAGACATTTCTGAATAAAAGTTTTGTTTTTTATTATTTTGCCTAAAAATTTCACAGAGTTAGATACTAAGTTTACATCCTAATATTTTGGTTCTGCCTCTCTAGAATAAAATTATGATTTTAAATAATTTTGTCATATGCGTCTTTCCTGCGCCTTTCCATAACTATTTGCTAAGCTACCTTATTCTGCTCTTTATTCTCCAAAGTAATTTGCGCCCTCATGACGAGAAAGTAACCTTTTTTTTTCATATTAGGTTGCAACTCTTATTATATACATGTACACTCCATAGTAAGACATTGTGTAAACGTCAGTCGTATGACTTGTGATGTACAACTGTAACTATATTGATGTACATGCATGCAATTCTCTGGTAGGAGAGACTCATACTGGGAGGGACATGCTAATATGTGAGGAAAGTTATATTTATTGTCTCCAATTAAATCAGTAATTGAATCTTTAGTGTAGGAACATAAAACACAACATGATGGCAGCAGTGGGATATGAACCCATGCCATTAAAATGACGGGTGCTGTGTCATGAAATCATTTTCTTTTCTATGTCTCATTTAGGTTGCTTACATCTTGTTCAGTTTTCACATCCTTCTCCTCTTTGTACTGCTGATCCGCGGTGCCATCTTGGACGGGGCCATGGATGGTATCAAACTCTTATTCTGGCCAGAGGTTGACAAGCTTTTGGATGTTCAGGTATGCTTTCTGTCTGTCAGTATGATGTGTGTTTGGTTGATTACAGATGTAATTGCCCTATCAGTTGCAAGTTGTTGAGTTGTGAAACTATAGTCACATGCCTTCCCATACTTATAGCAGATTGAGCCTTTTCTCTAACATGAAGGATGAAGTATCAGGCACATTTGATATTACTATTCATTTGCAGATCAGGGTGGGGGGGGGGGGGGGGAGAGGGTATGTGCCCCATGCATTCTAGTGCCACCCCCCTCCCCCTCCCGCACATAAGCTGATAATCCTGATTGATATTACTATTTGGAACCTTAAAGGAGAATGAAACCCTGGGGGAAAATCATTTTTAATGAAAAGAGGGGGTAGAGAGAAGCAATTTAAAAAAAGTTCCATCAAAATCGGTTAAGAAATGAGAAAGTTATGAAAGTTTGAAAAGTCTCAATTTACTTTCTATGGCGATCTTCAAATTGGCAATGTTGCTTCAAAGTGACAGGTTTAATAGGACAACTCTCCATATGTTTTGTACACAAAATTTCATATTTTCCCTGTTATCTCTCAAGGTGCAGCTTGTCTCCTTCTTAGCTCAAGATATATCATGGAGAAATGTATTTGACACAACATATGTTGAGTTCACAAAAAGACAAGCATCATCTTTAGAGATAATGGAGAAAATATGAAATTTTGTGTACAAAACATATGGAGAGTTGTCCTACTCTACCTGTCACTTTTAAGCAACATTACCAATTTGAGGATCGCCATAGAAAGTAAATTGAGACTTTTCAAACTTTCATAACTTTCTCATTTCTTAAATGATTTTGATGGAACTTTTTTTAAATTGCTTCTCTCTATCCTCTCTTTTCATTAAAATTGATTTTTCCCCAGGGTTTCATTCTCCTTTAATAAGGAAGAAATTTCATTCTTGATTGTTAACAATCTTACTGCAATCTTTTTTTTCAATATCTTGCCATAGTCTAGTCGTAAAGTACATGCATATACGACATTGCCTAGAGAATGTGAGTTTGCAAATTGGTGGACTGAGTAGATGTATAGATCCGTTTCAACATTTAAACTTTTACTTTCATTGGATCTTGACATGACAGTGTTTGATTCATTTTCTATAGTCCATATCGATTTATATATATATATATATATATATATATATATATATATATATATATATATATATAAATCGATTTATATATATATATATATATATATATATATATATATATATATATATATATATAAATCGATTTATATATATATATATATATATATATATATATATATATATATATAAATCGATAGAATTATATAGAATAACAATATATATATATATATATATTGTTATTCTTTTTCACTGAGATGTTCATTTAGTTCTAAGCATTATCCACCCTTTGTCTTGAAGCTTTATGTTGTCAACTCATCTTTGCAGGTTTGGTCCACAGCATTCAACTGTGCCATGTACACGTTTGCACCTATGTGTGGAATTCTGATGTCTCTGAGCAGCTACAACAAGTTTCACAACAACTGCTTCATGTAAGCATTTCAGCTACTGTGAATGTTCACTTTTACAGTATGCATAATATCTGTTGATATGTTTCTTATGCCGTACGTTAAGCAGTGATTTGTTCATGTCCCAGACTATACACTGACTGTATGAGCTGTGATTTTCATGAGGGTTTTGTTTTCATGAGATTCGCAAATTGTTCCGGGGTCACAAATTTAACAATGTGCATTAGCAATGAGTTGGCAATACATGTGTAATGTGGGAACATGTACTTGACTTTGAACTTGAACTTGAACTTGAAATTCATTCATCCAATAACAATAACAAACATATAACAAAAGATATACGAATATAGATACAACAAGGTTAAAGGATAAGAGGAACCAGAAAATAGCATGAATGCTAGTCAAGTCTGCTATATTTAAACATTGGAAAACATTGTTTGGTTAAATAGAATAAACAAAATAAAAAATCGTAGTGAACTACATATGGAGTGAATTATAAACAAAACTGTAATACAAACATAAGTGGATGAAACGTTGGTCTCAAATACCTATTTGATTAATAAGATACCTAATATTTTGAAGTGTATTATCAGTCATTCATTTAAAAGGTACCATGTACTCTACTAGTGTCTTTCTAAAGCATGATGTGGATGGCTTTGTCCGCACAGTAAATGGTAGATCATTCCATACTGAATTACCTACATATGAAACTGAAAATCTTCCTTTGGTTGTTCTGACCTTAGGCATATGCAAGTTATTTTTTTTTCTTTATGCCTCAGCTGATAATTATGCTGATAATTATGCGATAATTATGTATTAAAAGTGGCCTGTGTTGAATAGCCATGATTACAACACCTAGCAAAAAATTATCTGTGTTCCTGTCATCCACAAAATTTTAGTCTATATGCAGTATTTCTCCTTATTCTGTGCGATCAATAGATATATAGATGTGCAGCCCTTTTCATGTCATACAACATGTGTGTATATTGCTAGAAAATTGATTTTATTGTTTTATTGATATTTCTCTTTCTAGGGATTCTGTGGTGCTCATTCTGGTGGCTCTCTTTATCAACCTCTTGTCTGCTGTCACATTCTTCTGCTATGTGGGGTATGGAAACAAACGCCTGGATGTGAAGGCCCTCCACCTATCAGACCAAGCAACAGGTAAGTTTTGCCATCAACAGTCTTAAAAGAGATGGTTGAGAATTGGTAAAAGTGAAAATAAATTTAGTCGATTTGACGTTTTAAGAACCTAGGAAAGTTCTTTCCGTTGAAGTTTTTTTTAGATTCGTGAGCCCTTGTGGTCTCTGAACAATTTCAGCTTTGTTGAAAGAGCAACTTTGGGCAATTCGCATAATTAGCATAAATCTAAATGGCCCCTAGCTTCAAAGCAATATTTAGCAGGGAAAGACAACTTACACAGAATATATAAACTGATCTACGTACTATTCTTTATGCATGATGATACCCAACTGCGACTGCATTGTACATCTTTGCATGCAATCTGTGAGACAACGAAAGGAGGTTGCATGGTTACACAGTTAATGTCCGATAATAGTGTATGATATCTCTTTGATGGGGTTTTGTGGGGCTAGAATCCATTTTAATGAGTTTTTTTTTTCAATTAAAATGTCCTGGACCTACAATTTCCTGGTTGAATGAAAGCCTACTCCTAATGTTTAAAATAATGTAAGTAAACAGGTTTTGGGTTTTTAAAATATGATGTTGAATTAAAGGGGAATTGGCCGTGGATTGCTTAATAATTATGTCAATTTTCCATGGAAGGTCTCCTTTCATTCAACCAGGAAATTGTAGGTCCATATTCTAACTAAGAAATACACAATAACATTTTAATGTTGTTTTTTTTTTTTAAATTCTATTAAATGTCCCGTAAAGTTCATGTAAATACCAACTTAATTGTGCTTGAACTACTGAAAGTGTATTTTGTACAGTTAGAACATGGACCTACAATTTCCTGGTTGAATGAAAGTAGATCTTTCATAGAATGGGCATCTGTACACAGTCGGCCACCTTTACTACCAGTACTGTTACTGTATCCGATTGATCTTAGCGCTGCTATAGTGGCTGTAAGCATGCACACTGTGTAGAAGCTTATTAAATTCACCACTTCACTTTGCAAAAATGCATCATTGTTGATGTTTGTAGATTTTAGAATTTCCTGATCTCGAATTTAACCACTCGTGAAATAGCCTGCTTAGTCCAATTTGCAAAAAATTATGTCCGTGAAATATATGGGGTATACAGTATAGTGCATTCCATGATCTAAAAAGCTGTACAGGAATTTTCTGCAGGATTGTGAGTGCTGTTTGAAGAGATTGAAATATTGCTTGTCATAGAGAAATGTGGGTAGCTGATTTGAATTTGTAGGTCCATGTTCTAAATTGCAGTTGGGAATGATAACCAAGTAAGGGCAGCCTTCTCGCCACTATAACACTCTTGGTGCTAATACCAAGCATGGGGAATTTCAGAAAATAAAAAACAAGTGTAGATGCTCCCCAACAAGGGTACCAAAAAGCATAATACATATATTGTCAGTGCATACATGTACTTATACCTCCAGAGTTGTTTTAGTCCTCCCAAACCACCTCCCTGGAATTCCATAAAGCCATATTTCATGCAGTATATGGACCAATAAATGTGTCATTGCATCCTGTAATGTCACCAGTCGTGGAGGGGTTTGACAATTTTGGATTAATAATTTTCAGAAAATACCATGTTTGTTGAGGAATCACCCGCCATTCGATGCCGAAAATGCTTGTGAATAAAATCCACCTAAAACATTGCATCTTGCTTCTACGGTGCGAACGCTACTGTGGCGCTTCTGAGGGGCTTCTGCTGCTCCAGTGTCGCCGCACATTGCACCAGTGTTGACGCACCCTTCGCAAATGATATTGCGAAGGAAGGATTAATCTAAGATAAATCACTCTGATTGTAAAAATATTCACTTAATACACGGCCCGCCACGAAAGCTATCTGGCTATAGCATTATCTTTGTGGGATTGCGCATGTGTATTGTGTAATGCGCTTGTCAGGCTGCCTATGTCATAATGTGTGTGATGTAGGAATGGCGCGTCACGACTGGAGCAAAGGCATCCTCGGCAAGACAGCCAACTTTAAACAAAGATAGTTTATTTCAAAAGCATTTTTCATGCAAAAAATTTGTTTTTGGGCCATCATCCATGGAACTTAAGCTCAGTTACATCAAAAACGGAAAATGTGGTTGAGATTATTTATTTATGTTTCAGTCTGCTAAAGAGGAAGTTCTTGTTTTAAAAAAAATTACTAGAACATAAAGAAGCCCAGTGGATAATTCTCTTTGGAAACGAAGATTGCCTGCCGACATTCTTTGCACGATCGGCAGTGAGCGAAACACCCTATAGTTGTTCCTTATTTATTGTGGTACAATATCTGCGAGCAAATCGCATCCGTTCATTTTGCTCCGGAGAGACTAGGGCAGTTGACACAGGGCATTGCAGCCATGAAGCTGTATTGCAAGGGTGCGCCACGACTGGTGACAGTACGGTACTTTTAACCTGCAAAATTATTCTGCCTTGAAGCCCGAGTATAGGAAGCCTTTATTACAGACAGGTGGTGTGTTATGATTCCTTATAGTCCATTGAATTGGCGAATGATCTTCAAATGTTCCAAAAAACAACTTGGAATATATTTCCTACATGGAAGTAGTGTGATGACATATTCAGAGTAAATTTACAGAATGTGTTTGTTTGTTGTTTTTTTTTGGGTGGAGGGGTTAATGATTTTAGTTCATGAATGAGCTTTCCTCATGATCATGCTCGTTTCTTCCATTGTGATTTTCTTCCAGGAAAATCCATCTTTGTGATGCTGACTACAATCTTTGGTACCTTGCATCATGCAAGGATCATGTCTTTCCTTCTCTTCTTCTTCACATTCCTATCCAGTCTCAGCTTTCAGGTAAATATCAAATTGCTATTCATTTGTTTTGATATGTAACCCTTTCAGGACAGGAATTATTTAAGGGCTAAATTGATCACATTTTGTTCTTCAAATTGGCAATATTTTTCTTTTAGTGCTGCATGGTTCTAATGAGGTGTAATGTCTTTGAAGACAATATATTTACATGGTTAGAGATTTTGTTGAAAAGTTTAAAAATTGCTGATTTTGTTAAAAAAGAATGATTATGAACCTCTCAATTTGTTGCCAATTTAAGGATTTTAACGCTTATTCTTGTTTTTAAAATTCCTGGCATCAAATGCAAGATGGTCATGCAACAAAAATGTACATGGTGTGTGCAGAAATTTTTGCTCTTTCTACTTGTGCATCTGGTATATTTTTTAGAGCTCTGAATCAAAAGTTATTTAGCTAAACCACAAAATGTGGTCAGTTGTCTCGAAAGGGTTAAAGTGTACCAACCACCTGCAAAAAACATTTGTGTATACCTAAAAAATATTAAATCAACCTCAAAGAACTTTATCTGGCATTCTATAGGTCAAGAGTTATTAGAAGTATGAAGGAAATAAAGGATAACATGAAAATGCTCACGCGGAACCGAACTCTGAGTTTGGTTCCGCTCGAGCTCTTATTTTGGCGAGCACGTACGGGTGCGTCGAGTAGTCTGTAGAGATTAAAATTGCAATATCTCTATCGATTTAATATTTGAAGCCCATTATTTTGAATGTAGTATAATAACATGGAATCTCTAACATACGGAGCAAAATATTTTTTGTGATTGGTAACCTACTAGTATAAGGTAGTTTTAAGTTTTTGTAATGATGGAAAAAAATGCTTACAGAATCAAACCAAACTTACACTGACAGTTCAACACTACAAATAAGTGATATCTGCCTAAAAAAAAAAAAAATAAAAATAAACATTTTGGTTGAAAATGTATTATACTTGAGTTATACTTGAGTTGCAAAGAAATATTAAGAGTATCAAGCTAGTCATCCTGCCCACATGTCGAGCAATAGAACATGATGTCTCAATGAATATGATTTCAATTAATTTGTCATTATTTTGTTCATACTTTGCTCAGGACTACTGTTCTACTGCTTGATAAATTGTTTAGAATTGCTATAAACCATTCTCTGACATAATGTTCACATTGTAGTTGCATGTACATCACTAGCAGTATTGTAATGCAAATTATTTAATAGAGTTGTTGAAATGCATTTTTGGGGTAAAGACCAAGTTCATGACCAATGTCCTTGCATTGGGTTTGAAAGCTATTTAGAGGACAACATTAGACTTGGATTATCTGTCCAACCACAGGAATATGTTTCCCCCTTTGATTACACCTTTGTCCTTGAGGAATTTTCATTTACCGATAATTTTTAAATTATTATTTCTATTTCTATTTCATTTTTATTTTTTGTTCATTTCATTTTTTATTTATTTCATTTATTTGTTTTTGTTGAGATTTATCAACATGATTGAAACAAATATCTGTGAAACAGGGTCCACTCGCTATTGATAAGGACCGCTATTCATTTAACATGCATTATGAATAGCGGTCCTTATGAATAGTTATGAATAGTGGTCCTTATGAATGGAAGTCCTTATGAATAGCGAGGTAATTTGTCTATGGTTTGCTTGCTATGTAGAAGGACCGCTATTCATACATAACCGCTATTCATTTAGTCACGCGTTATGGATAGCGATCCTTATGAATAAGTGGTCCTTATGAATAACAGTCCTTATGACTAGCGAGGTTACCCCTATGAAACAGTTGTATCTGTGAATATATTTGGCTGGACTAATGAAGTTAATTCAGACTTGAATTCACCCGTTGAACCTCAGTAACTCTAATATTACATGCATAGTCTAAAACCTCAAAGGGATTGACTTCTACACACTTCCTGACTGATTGTTAATTACACATTCCTCCTTGTTTACAAATTTTGGCCAAGATATTACTTGGGAGTTGATTTCTTGTACATTACCACTCTCCTGTAATTAGCAAATTTTTGAGCCACTGTTGCACACCTGTTTGTGTAAATTTCACTCCTTGGGTAAATTACATATTGCTATTTCCTGTGTAATATACCACCTGTCATTCAAAATTTTGCCTGAGAAGTTGTATGACCTACTTCTCTCTTGAACCAGCTTAAGTTCAGTGATGGTGTAGCACTGTTGTGCAAACTTTCATCTGCATTATTTTCTACTAGAAAAATAAATTTCTTTCATCCAGAGTCATTTTGATTCTTTACTGATATACTGAAAGTTAGGTCTTCTGTCTTTCACTATGTTTGTCTCTTTCTTTACTCCCCCCCTCTCTCTCTCTCCCTCTCTCTCTCTACCTCTCTCTCTCTCTCCCTCTCTCTCTCTCTCCCTCTCTCTCTCTCTCCCTCTCTCTCAATATCTATCTGTATTTCTCCCTTTCTGTTGCTGTCTTATGTTGTCCTTTTCTCTATTTCTAGATATTTTTCTTTCTCTGTCCTTTTCTATCGTCCTCAAAATAGCTTATTTTATTGTTCCATAAAAAAAAAAAGATTTTTACATTGGATTAATGACTTCAATTTGATGAATTTTCCTCCTTTCCAGGTTGTTGTGGCCATCTCCTTAGTGATTGGGTTCCTAGATGTATTTGGATGTCGTCATTCTTGGAAGGTCATCATACCGGTTTCCTTCTTGGTCACCGTGGTGTGTTTCGGTGGTGGACTGCTCTTCATTACACCGGTCAGTAATGGTCATCTCTCTTTAATGATATTAACCATCCTTATTTATTAATATATTTGTTGGAAAGATGCTTTTGTTTGTAATTGCTATGATGATGTTGTTTTTGTCATATGCTTATATCTCCCAAATGAGACTTTGTAAATTTATATTTGTCATGTAATCTGATTTAAAACATATTGTATAATGTTATATTGAAACATTATTTTCTTCGGCTTCATTCCTTGGCTGCTACATATTTCAGTATGATTTTAACTTTTACTGTGGTTTTTAATGCATTTAAGTGAAATGAATGAATGAAAATCATTAATGAGTCAATTTTGTTGGAAAAGTCATCTGAATGGAATTGATATAATAAAGATGGAACAGTATATAAATGTATTGGTTGGAAAGATGTTTTTGTTTGTATTAATTCTAATAGTGTTGTATAACCCGTAGTTACATGGTCATGTCTTTCAAATGAGCCTAGTTTTTTTTTTTATCTAAAAGTTTTATTAAGGGTATTATTTTTCCAATAGTTAACTGATCTATTTTTCAGCAGTATATTTCATGATCTTTAATGGCTGTATACTCTGCTTTATTCCAGGTTTGCTCAGCACTCCATTTATCAGAAATTGAATGCTTGATGTAGGAATGTGATTTGCAAAATAAAACTGGCTCAATTTGAAATCTGTTAATCACTGCTAGTTACCTGAAAACAGATTCTCTTTTGTTAAGAAAATTGATGTTCTCTTTTTTGTTTTTTCTCTGTACTTGATGCAGGAGGGGCCACATTTCTGGGGAGTCCTGTATAAATTCTTCTTGCCACACATTCCCTTCATCCTTTGCATCATAATGCCTTTGGCTCTCACGTGGATATATGGTGAGTGACAAACATCTTCAGTCATATCTATCAAATAAAATGTTTCTTCTGATGATGATGCAGAACTGTGGCTTAGGGGTTACATTTCAGGGAGAATAGCGATTTTCAATCATGTACAAATCAAAGTGTTTTTAGATAAATAGTGATACTTACAAGTAATATTGAAGGTCAACTTCAGTTGGGGTAATAGCCACAGTGTTGAAATTAAATATGATATTTGACTTTCAAAATTTCAAATTTTCAATACAGGATAATCCATATGAATGTTCTGTTTGAATTTTGATAAGGTTTAAGAATTACCAATATGGAATACATTTGAAATATAAAATATGAGGTAATATGTTCTGGGCTAGGCAAATCACCCATGGCACAAAATGACCTGGGGGGGATGCAAGGCACTGTTTTGGGGAACAAAGTTTTAAAGGAGTTTTCAGCAAAGTTCTTGAAATAGTTGTATTTTAGCCATTTGTGTTTATAATTGGAGGAATGCAATTAACATGTATCACTTAAGATGATTTTATAAGAATAGGACTGACTTGCATACAATTGGAAAGATAATGCAAGATAATGAAGTGCTCTTTTCAATTTTCTTAAGGCACAATACCAGCGTGGAAGTTCCTGAAGTTCCAACGAGATATCAAGGCTATGGTAGGATGCTTCCCTATCATCTTCCAAGGTTTGTTTGCTGGCCTGGAGGCAGTCGTCATACCACTGACAATATCGGTAAGATTAACCAGTTGACTACTGAAGTTTGTCATTCCCATTGGTTTAATACAGGGACTGTATGGTTCATGTAGACCAGGGGTTCTTGATTGAATTTCAGGCAGGGCCAGAAATATTTGAGTATTACACATGAATGCATGGTTCCGCTTAGGCAGGTGGAGCATTTTCAAAATACCCCTCCCCTCCCATTTAATGAATTATCATGAATAATTCTTATTCCTACATGTATTTACTCATCATGGTGGTTTCTTTTCTTGTGAGTTTCTCCCAGAATGATGTAATTATGTTTTTCACCTCATGCATGGTAGCATATGCTGACAGTTAATTATGATGTGCGATATTTGCAAGTGAGAGAAGCAAGTGAGCAAAAACTTAAAGACTGATTTCAATTGTCAGTGATGGTGTATTGTATAAAAACTTCTTTGGTTGGCTGCATCAAATCGTCCACAGTCCTCATGTGCCCGTGGGCTGCTTTTCAAGCACCTGTAAGTTTATCGAAGAATTGGTTTAATGAAATCTGTGCTTAGCTCATTCTTCTGTTGGGATCAGTCCATTCAGTGAATGAGCTTACACTGACCAGCAATTGTGGGAGCTCTGTTATCTTTCATGTAATTTGTATTCCTCTTTTTTTTTTTTTTACTTCCTCCAGGTGGCATGGGTGTTCAATCTGTACATTGTCTTCAGTGCCATCAACCTGAACTTTGAGGTTTACCAAGGGTGGCACATCGCCGTCGCCATCATCTTTGCGTTTGTTCCTCTCATCATTGGTTTCCTGTCTGGTGCAGTCATGGAGCTCTGTAAATATGTGACGGTCTATAGATACTTTACTGAGGTAGGCAAATATGTGATGTGATCTATGGTATAGATACTTTCCTGAGATAGGGGAATATGGGATGGTGTATAGATACTTTACTGATATAGGCAAAAGAATATTAAATGTACTGGTTCGATGGTGGATTTAAGGGGGGCATATCCCACCTGCACCCCCCCCCCCCTCCTTTTAACTCTAAAGAGACTGGGCTATTTCGGAGGTATCGAGGACTGGGGGGGCCATGATGACCCCCCCCCCTTGATGACCAATCGCCGCAAAATTTTGCAAGGACCTAGAAAATCACGTAAAGAACACAAATCCATCATTATTTTAATGTAAATCTTTATATTTCTAATTCAGTATGATAATTTATGCAAATTATATGCATAAATACACATTTTTAAGTGATATCAAGTAATAAAATGCCCTGGAGATAAAATTCCTGTGCAAGAAGCTCTTTATAAACATTAAAAAAGAAAAAAAAGTTTTTTCAATTCTTATGTATTCTATAGTTTTACAAATTTCTTATGATTTCTTTGTTTTTCAACTTTAACTCTTTTGTTTTTTAAAGTTTGCTGTTTCAAGGTGTTATCAGGACCACTATTCAGTTAGAATAGATGATTATAACAGCTTAAATACGAAATTATAGGTCATAATGGAAGAATATGAGGAAATGCCGTTTCCCATTCGTTTTGTATACAAAACTCAGAAATTCTCCGTTTTCGGGCTGACATGAGGTCACAAAAGGTCATGTGACTCGGTAACGGTACGACCGATTTTCGAAAACTTGGTTTCAAAAAATGCGCAAGACTTAAAAGAAAAAAGTCAGAAAGTGGCGCGGCGTGAAATGCAGCGGTTTGAATTTCGCGGCGAAAATTGTCTAGGGGGGGCCATCATGGCTGGCCCCCCCCCCCCGCCCCCGGGGGGTCACTCGCAGACTGAAGTGGTACCCATGCTCGTCCGAGCACCTCAAAATTGGACCCTAAATGGCGTAATCCTTGGCGTCAAATTCTACCCCTAAATGGCGTAAATGGCGTAAAATTATGTAAAATATACCCCTAAATGACATAAATGGCGTAAGATTATGTAAAATATACCCCTAAATGGAGTATGACAATGTAAAATAAACGACGTAAATGGCGTAGAACAATGTAAAACGTACCCCTTAATGCAAGGGCGTAGAAGCTTTTTTTAAGTGGGGGGGGGGGCTGAAGCACATTTCAGAAAAAAAAAAAAAAGGTCATCACCATTTTGGGGCATCCTTTTTACTCCAAAATTCTCTGACAGGCACCCCTGTCATGGGCAGCGGAACAGGTGGGGGGGGGGGGGAGGGGGGCTGCCCCCACTTTTTTGAGTGGACACGTTTAAAAAAATCCCCGAAAAAGGTTCAAAATTGTCATTATTCAAGGGAAATCAAATCAGCCCCCCCCCCCCCCCACTTTCAAAAACGCTCTGCGACCCCAGCCTGTTTTCCATCAATACAGACAAAATTTCAACTCAGGTATACATGATATAGGTACAGTGGTACTCTGGACAGGCGATTCCAACTACAAACACACAGTTGAGAGTTGGACAAAGTCAAAGTAACTTCCCTGGAATTTCATGGATATGGAAAAATATGCTTCTTCACCTGTTCTTAATTCCATTAAAAAAAATATCCTGACCATATGCAGTCAATCACAGATAAATGACAAAAAAGACCTAAGATGAATCTAAAGAGTTCTAAAAAAAAAAACTAATAAAAAAATGCTTGGACATGAAGAACTTTTCAGTTTGCATTGAGTGAATGCGCCACACTACCAGTAATCACCAAAAGTTAGGCCGCTAGGGCTGGGAAAGAAGTCCCCCTGCTCCCGTTGGAATTTACTTTCCAGCAGGTTTTCTTGCTCACCGTTTTACATCTATTAATCAACAAAATACTAATTCTACATTACCTGGATCATGGGAAATGAGAATAAAACTCATTTTGGACTCATTTCTAGAAGCTACAACTACTTCTTGAAAGCCGAATACCAGTATTTGGGGTTGTGATTTCTGTCTCGCGTGATCGATTTAACAACATGTAGCAGACAGCTTATGTATACGCATACTGCACTGCCTAGGCCCTGTGCACTGTGCCAGCGCAAAGAGGGTACATTGACAAGATAATGCACTTGAACAGTCTCTATGTAGTATAGCACCACCTGTGAATGCAATACGATATGCACAATCATGACAATAATATACAGGATGAGCGTGCGTAACGTGAAAATGCCATGCAATATACTGTACGATGTATGCGCGCGGATGGACACAAGAATCTACGCAATATACCGCATGTAATGTATACACAAGATAGGAATTGCTAAAAAACGTCGAAGAACCAGCTGAATGGTAACCCTTTTTCTCAAAAACGTCGAATGTGAGACTGAAAAACACCCCTTTTTCCCAAAGACGTCGTCGACGCCTTGGGTCGGAAATCCGACCCTTATTTGACGTTTTTTTGGACACGCATGGGTACCAACAACATTTCCGAGTGACCCCCCCCCCCCCCCCCCCCCCCCCCCCCCCCCGGGCCCCCCCCACCCCCAGTCCTGTTAGGGTTAAACCCAGTCTTGCAATTAAAAGAAAAAAATTATGTCAGGTTTTCTTGATACTGTATCCCCCTTTTACAGAATCCTTTACCCTTGGACTGGTCGCTTTCTTCTCTCTCTCTCTCTCTCTCTCTCTCTCGGTCGACATTATTACTTTTGTTGTTGATATTTAAATTAGTTATTTTACCTACAAAGTAACAATCTCTAATGTTGATAGGACAGTAATACAATAATGACTCTGTGTGTCTCCAATTTTGTGTTATTTTGTGAATGTTACTTTGTGCAAAAATTAAATTTGAACTACCCACATATTTTAATTTGTGGTACAAAAGACATTGAGCTCAATTGCATGCAAGATTATAAGAATATGTGCAACATGGATATCTTTGTACCATTATACCATGCAGTAAATCCAGCCACCGCACTCAGGATTACATCACAATGCAGCTTTAGTACTTACGACCCTATTTTCTTTGTTATGGTATTTGAATGTATTGGTTGTATTTTTTCTATCCTCAGCTCTTCTGGCTTGCTTCAATGCCGCTGCGTGAGTGGGGCCCTGCGGTGGAGGAGAACAGGGCAGAACACGATTACCCTGTTGTCAAGGCACCAAGAGATGATCTTGTGGTCGAGGAAAAATACCGCGAATACTCCCAAGAGAACGTCAATAACGCAAATGACAATAACCTGCAGCAGAGCCAGCATGGCTATTCCATGTCCTTGAACAATGAGGGCAGTAATCCACCATCACCTCGCGATAAACCAGACAATGTTTACCCGTCGAGTAGCGACACGCTGGATAGGGACCATGATCCAGCGGTAAATTCAAATGCGACGTTACCGGCCGGAACACCGTTGCTTGGACTCAGCTTATGCTCACATGAGACCACGTTGTAGCTCTAGCATTCTTAGAGACTCTAATGACATGCGAGAAATGGACTTCATGCGATGCCAGTAAGCTCGAACAAAAAGAAACATTTTCTCATGAATCAGATTAATCTGTTCTTCTTTTACCACTTCTTTCTATTTATGTTTTGCTAGACATCATTTTTATAAAGTATGTAAATAACCTTTTTCATCTCTTTTTATTTTGTGGATAATATACATTTTTATATTATTTGTATCAGTGCATATATTTTCTGGACAAAAATGAAGATTTTCCACCATTAGATCAGATTAGATTTTGATGTTCTGTTTATTACTTTAATAAACTTTGAGTGATTGGTAGAACAGGACCTAAAGTGGCTGACAAATGTATACTTAGCTGAATCTTTTTCTTTTAATGATTTTGATAACCAATCTGTTGTAGATGTTCTTCATAAAGTATACATACATGTATTTTCACTAGAAGGAAAGAGAGTTATTCTCTAGGAGGTAAGATACTGCTTTTTTTCTTGTAATTTGATGTATTAAGATATCCAGGCACTGTAGAAAGCTTGATTTGAGTTCACATATTCTGCAACTTTCTGCACTATAATTGTTCTACCCTCCCTGGAGTGTACTAGGGATTGAGTATAGATTCCAGTTTTGTATGACAGGATTGAGTTATGAAATGATCTGTATTTAAAGTTGCACTGTACATATAAGTCAGCAAGATATCTGTACTTGGATTCTATAAGCATATGGCTTGAGAAATTGCAATATTATTTTAGTTAGACATTCACAGATTAGGAACCAGTACATCATTTCATTTCAAACAAGCATATGGACAATTTCTAGAATTAGCAGATAGCAGCATAGGCTTTATGTATTAAACCTAATCTGCATGAACATACACATGTACCACTGTTGAATCTTATTAATGTCAGTTTATGAATTATTGAATTTAATGACAATATACACAATACTCAAGTGACTGTGGAATTGATTCTGTAGTTATGCTTTCAAATTTCAAATCATATTTTGATTGATTTGATATCAGAAACTTTATTTATGCTGGAAACGGTTTTGACGATTAGATATTGAATTTTTAGCCAGATTGAAATGAGACATTTTCCTGGATTCCAAATACTGAATGTTAGCAGCTAGACATAAAGTGGAAGTGTTTTATTTTGTATATACACCATAAGATATGTATATACACTTTGTACACAGTATGAGATATGTACAGTTTTATAGTAGTGTTAGTTTTGTATAGACCATTTGAAGAATAATATGTTCACATCATCCTTCAAAACTAAATGTGGGTGTGGTGTTTTAATGTATATACCAGGTATTGCCAATTTGCGCATGTGTCCAAAGCACAGAAAGAGGTTTCGAGAACCAAGTAAATTTGTGACCAAGCATACATGTACATTACAATCTTCAGCAATTATTGGATGTTGTAGTTTCTTGAACAAATATGAATGGGAGATTTTAGACTTGGTGTTAAGAAAAAGAATTTGAGGTTGGTGTCAGTGTTGTATTAAAACCCTTCTCTAGGAGTTTGGTGTTGATGTAATTCCTAAATTAGTTTTCAGATTGCTGGTACAGGATTGATCATGGCACCAAAACCATGGTGTTAATGTAAACCATATACCATTTCTGTAGCTTAGTTAGGATTTGAACTTTATAATGAAACATATAAAATTTTCATGAATGTGTTTTTTATAGACCAAACACTATCTAGTAGTGTCTTTAGTTAATGCAAATTTAAGCCTAATTTCATAGGCTAACACAAGTTTGGTTTTATCTTTCACTTTATAAAGACTGTTGTTTGTTTGATTTCAACACTGATCTGCAGAGTAAAATCTTAGGGTATACTACAGAAAGTAATTTGACATGGTAATGATGTTTTGCTTGCTGGTGTTAAAAAATAACAATAAGGGCTTCCAGGCTTGTAACACTGAACAGTGCTAATAATGAGTGATATTGTCAATAATGATCATTGTTGAATACAGCTTTACTGAATTGAGTTTCTGAGCACTGTATGCAGTCAGCATTGGATTTTGTTGGTGCACCATGAAGCTTGTCAAGATACTTTTTAAATCACTGCAGTTAAGCCATATTTCTTTTGATAACTTTGCTTTCCTATGGTGCAGGATATAGAGGTTGTTAGTCTTTGTATTGTGCCAACTTCTTGCCCTGTTTATATGTGTTAACCTTTAACCTTTGACAGTTAACCTCTTAATAACTGAGTTTGTATTTGGACAGGTTTATTAAAGGGATGATTGAGTTCTGGGAAAGGTAAAAAATAATTTGTGAGCTTTCTCATTCTTATTATGTTAGTTCGAAGATTATCATAATCCTGAAAAGGATTGCTCTTCAATTGTCCTCATATTCAAAATATGACAAGAAACGGCTGAAATGTTCCGGCCGAACATTTTTGTGTAGTCCCATATACACATTTCTGAGTGCAGTGCATGTGACTCTCAGCAGGATTGAGTCAATTTCTTATCATTTTGGTGAATCCAAAACCTTACAGCATACACCAATTCTTATGTGCTCTATAATCAACCTTTCCCAATTGCTTTGAGACAGTTTCTTTCACAACTCAATCTCATGACCAGAACTCAACTTTTTCTTTAAACTCACAGGAAATCCATTTGGAATGTAGTCTTCAACATACCTGTACTTAAGTTTCTTTTATAGAGGAAAGCTAGAGCATAAGTTCAACTAAAGTAAAGCAAGAAAATGCAGTTTAGAGTGATTGTAGAAAGGTATTGATGATTAATGGATGTACACCAAAGTAGTATCAGCACGAGAATTATGATTAATCAAATTGCTTGTATCTACTCTTGCTTTCAATAGTCAAGTGGATTTTGATTTGGGTTTTCTTTTGTTGCCATAGAAATTGTGTTATCCACATATTGAGATAATAGATGCAGATGTGGACAACAAAAGCAGAAACAGATCATGTACAGATCAAAACTAAGTATAGATTTATCATTTCAAATTTCACTTTAACAAGATTTGCTTTCTCCCTGTCCAGCACACTGCGCATAATGGTTAATACATACAAATGATATGTTGATTGTCTGACTGTGCAAAACAAAAGCAAAAAGCAATAATGTGACAGAATATGTGTGTTAAAAGATTTTGTCTTCCTCCGGTTGATTTTATTACCACTCACAAAAGTTTTCACTTTCATAACAAATTTAGTGTGAAGCTTCAACTTTTCTTGCCCATCATCCTTTTTTTTTTTTACTAGTGATGTGATTGTTGTAGTGAATAGACAGTATGTAAGTTGTCGACTTAGTACTTGGGATTAATTCAACCAATGCGGTCTTTACTATCAAATGTGACATTTAGATATTGTGCATTTTCTTAGCAGTATTATATGCAAGATTGGCCCAATGTTACTCTTAATTCCAATTATCTAATTATAGTCAGATACAGTAAAGTCAAGTAGAATTCGTTGAATATTTTGTAATTATCTTTCAAACATGGCAGGTCTCTGCATTAACCTTTCATACTCAGTTTTGTACACGAGAAAACAACCTCTATTTTTCTTATTGGTGATGTACTTGGATGATGTGAAATGGCTGTAAGTCATTAATAAATACTGCATGTATTTGCTTATTTACGTATGTGGAGTTCTCAATTCATTTGATTGATTTTATTGGTCAATTTAGTATTCAACGAATCTTAATTTGGCCTCAACACAAGGCAATACTGGTAAAGGAGACAGGGGGAGGGTGGAATGGGTGAAGAGAAAGGGAGAGATGGAAGACAGAGAGATGGAGAAAGGGTGAGAAATAGATACAGAGATAAAGAGAGAGAAGAAGAGAAGAGGAGAGAAAGAGAATAAGTGAGGGACAGAGGGTGGATAAAAGAGCAGACAGCGGGTGTATTTGTATTTGTATTTGATTAAGAAACTTCATTGACATTGACATCAATATTTTATTTTACAATACAGAGCATTAGAATAAAGAAAACGAAAAGAGCATGAGAGGGAATGAGAGTGAGAAATATCCTGGAAGACAAATATAGAAGAAACAGAGTAAACACTGAAATACACAGGACAAAGAAGGACAGAAAACCAGGGCCCTGTTTCATAAAACTTGTTATCAATAACAACTGCCCGATTTCTATGACAAATTTGCTCTCAGCCAATCAGATTCAAGGATTTCAGTAGCTTATAAACAGTTATTGATAACAAGTTTTATGAAATGGGGCCCCTGATGAGATAAACAGCAATGTAGAGGATGGCAAGAAAATCAAATGGCAGAAGAGAAATTTCAGAAAACTTGAAACAGGCAAATCCCATTATCATAACTACATGGAATTCAAATGAAACAAGGGCAATCCAACCTTTGTAATAATTTGATTTGTGTGAAAGAAAAGTCAGAGAAGCGGATTGGTGAAAGTTTGAACAAAATCAGACAAGCAATAAGAAAGTTATGAATTTTAAAAAGTTGTAACATATAGGAATTTCAAATTGGCCGTATCGGTACGGTCACTCTGATCTAGCGGCGGTCAACTTTCCCATTCACTCCAACACACAAAAGGACTCAAATGTCAATTTTTCAAAATGTATAACTCAGTAGGATCTTTTTTTTTTGAGGACCTATATGCTATCTACAAGATATTTTGAGTACTGCCCCAAGTGAAATGGCGCTCAGGAGAAAACTGGAATCTTAAAGATATTTTGGTGTACGACAAATACCATTTTTGGACTGATACCACACATACCAAACACTTATGAAAAGAGACACCAAACAATAGAGAAAAACAAATTATTTTCTTGTTTTTTCTTCAAGATTTATAAAATTAATTAATATTTCCTCCATGATTCAACAATACAATGATTCATATTTCATATGAAAAGATAAATGTACAAATATCTATAAATAAGTGTTGTTAAGTGTTTAGGTTTTTATGCTGATAGTTCTACAAACAATGAATGAAAATACAGCATCTCATATTCTAAACAAGAAATATCAAAGCTAATTACACCCTTAGGATTCAGCCTCTACAACTCTTTTAAATCATCCATGATGAGCGTACCAAGCAGAATTGCAGATCTACATGTAGCTTGAATACTAATCTCATTTATCAATGGTTAAGGAAGTGGAATGATATAACAGACATCATAAAAAAAAACCTTGAGGATATACTTCCTCACTAAACTCATACACATAACTCGACAATAAAACTTAATTACCAGCTATAAATGTGGATCTGTAGACAATTACACAGTACAGCACACATTATTTCAGTTTCAAACATATTACTTAAAGGGTAACAATCACCAAAAAAATATTTTGCTTCGTAGAATAGGGATTCCATGTCCCCATACGATATTCCCACAATGAGCTTCAAATATTCATTCTATAAAGAGATATTGCAAGTTTAAATACTCTCTAAATAAACATTACAGCGACTTGCAAGTAGACTAATCGATGCACCCGTACACGCTTGCACAAAATATTGCCCATGCGGAACCAAAGTCGGAGTTGGGTTTGGCGCGAGGGGGGTTTATGTATGACAGGTACAGTGTTTTGAGGCTAACTTTATACATTCTAGGTGTACACAATTCATTTTTTAAGTGATTGGTACACTTTAACCAAGTTATTACACTTCCTTAGAGGTCCTTTTGTAATGAAATTATCTTAAAATCTTTTCCTACTTATTCATGTTGTTAGAAAGAGTTTTAATTTAAAAAGAATGTAATAAAAAACATGTCTGCCTGTGCATCCCTTTTAAAGATCATTACATACATGTAAGCACTTATCTTGTGTGTCCATGATGTCATGATACAGGTGACAAACATAACAGACATCAATATTTCATTCAAAATACTGAGAAATCAAAATGTTGCGACATGAATCACGAATTGTAAACGACAGCCATTTTCACAGTGAGAAACTTTCATGATTTGCAAAAATTTTGTGTTATGTCAATTATGACTGAATGCTTTTGCATCATGAACTCGCCGTGTGCCCGGCAGAAGGGCGCGAACGCAAAAATTGACAAAATTTTCGATTTTCAGTTTTTGGTAACATATGATAGAAAATTAAAAGGCCTTTCGATTGATATGCTTCTCAACTCATATAATGCCTTAATTGTTACGTAATACAAAAAAAATGAAAATGGCGCGGGCAGCCAAATACCAAAAATCCTTCCCGGCAGAAGGGCGCGAACACCTGTGCATGCGGAAAACACAGGGCGCGAACAACGGAACATTGTTCTCGCCCTTTTGCTGGGAAGAAAAACACTGATTTCGCATAATTTCTTCCCAGCAGAAGGTCGTGAACGGAAAATGTGTTCATATCTTTGAAAGTTTAGCACCACTGGTAATAAAATGCACAATGATGATTCTTGAAGTGTTATTTTGTCATTTGGTGAAATTTAGAAGATGTTTGGATTATGAATTACTTCAGAATGCGGCTGCAAAATGAAGCACAATCTTTAATCCCGTTTTTCTCGAAACTGTTTTTTCCGTGCGCGCAGGCGTTCGCGCCCTTCTGCCGGGCACACGACGAACTATCCGGGATCTGAACCACTTGCGAAATTCGCAAACACTGAATGAACGTGAAAGTCTCTGGTTTTATAGTATTCAATTGCAAAGTAGAGGGCCATGTAACACAAAGCTTAGCAATTAATAGTACAAATGATGTCTGCGATTAATTGCAATCTTCACCAAGTGTATTCGATCCCCAAAATCAATCATACATTATCAATCGCTAATTTCTGTGTTTCGGGGCCCAGGTATTATGATTCACATGGCACTATGTTTTGAACAGACATGTCCCAAGACTTGAGAAGCATCTGTAAATCACGACAGGCTATTCAACAGACCATCTACATAAGCAAGGACTTGAGTTTATCCCCCAAGAACTACCAATAGGTGTTTAGAAATAGATAATGAAAAATCTTTTGGGGATACATACAATAAATAAATATGCTTGAATCAAATATAATCTGCATGTCTAAAATGTTGAAAGGATTGCACGGAATAGATAATTGCAGCTCACTTGTTGCCATGTTGATTCTCATCCTAATTCAAAAGCCGGTATTTTAGAAGTTAAACAGTTCTTAAGCAAATTAGTTTAATGACTTATACTGAAAACATGGATGAATCCTTGACAGAGGGAAAAAATTGTTTATGACATGCTTCTCAAAGAGAAAAGGAACAACAATAATTATAACTGTCCACCCCCCCCCCCCCACCTCCCAATGATGGATAATGCATCAAATAACTTGGATTTCATATCATGAAAAATGAATTCTATATCATATTCAATGAAGATTTTTCGTTAAAGTTCACCTAGTTACAGCTTATTCACCATACTATCTGGATATTGCTAATTATCATATAAAATCAAAGAAATCTGACAAAAAGTTTTTGAGGGCTTACCAAAACTGTACATTATCTTTAACTTAGTCAACTGATTAATGGAAGGTCAGCTGTCAACCTTAAATATGGTATATTTATTGTAATCGTGTAATGAAATAAATAAACAAAATGAAAATGATCATGAAAATGAGAAAGTAAATTTCATGGCAACAAGTATATTTATTTTCATTTAGTTTCATTTGGTCATGTGTACAAAATAAAGAGGTTGAAATTTGGCACTTCATAAATTGATCGACCAAATCTTAGCACTTAGGGTTTAAACCTGGCCTAAATTAGGTGACTTTCGAGAACACAGGCCATTATGTAGATGAGGTTATATCTCTTACAGAGTGATCAACAGATGACAAGTAATAATATCCTACTGTATACTGTTGTGTGATGCTGCTGAGCAAGCTACTTCAATGACCTGTACTGAGGACATAGATGGATTCCTCACAGAGTAATGGAACGATGAAAACCCATGACAAGCTCCACCTACATAAAGAAAATAAACATGCCCATTAACGATAGAAGTAATATACATGAGTTTGCAACAACTATCAATAATGCAAATGTATACAGTATTTAAAATCAAAATATTAGCATAACAATATTTCTTCATTTTTCTGCCCCCTTTTTCATTTTTTCAATTTCTCACAGTCTGCTCACATCAAATTTGCTTGCATAAATAGCCAATGCGCAATGGTAATAAAGGTTTCATCAAAACAAGATTTCCAAGTACATTAATCAAATACTGATTGACAGGATGACACTGACATACATTTAGAAGTTTCCACCAAGTCCACTCGAATTACATAAAAATTATGTACAATTTTGTCTTCCTGGCCATCCTAGTGCTACCCTAAACATTACTAACTCTCTCTACTTTTTACCCGCATGACTTGTCTTGGTTGCCACTTCTTGTTTGAAAACTTGTTAAGTGTGCTTTTCTTTAAGTTTTCAGCCGTATAAATGACCCGGGGGGCATGTCTCATTGAGGTCTGTACATCATCCGCATACACGAAAACAGATAAAAAGGGTACTTTTTCAGCATTAGGCACGTAACCGGGGTTACGCGTTTAGGGTATATCAAAAACAACAAAAATCAAGAAAAAAGGTATCAAATTCAAAGATGATGAGAAGAAGATCCACAGAAAGGGATAAAAAGGGTATTTTTTTCAGTATTAGGTGCATAACCCGGTTACGCATTTAGGGTATAAAAAACAGCAAAAATCAAGAAAAACAGATAAAAAGGGTACTTTTTCAGCATTAGGCACGTAACCCAGGTTACGCGTTTAGGGTATCAAAAACAGCAAAAATCAAGAAAAAGGGTATCGAATGCAGAGGTGATAAGAAGAAGATCCGCAGAAAGGGTATAAAAATCAGAGATGTTAGACGGGTGTACCTGTTTAATGTATAAAAACTACTCCCATTGCAATCCCCCTTTAGGGTGCTTTTCAGAAAGTGATTTACGCGGATGATGTACAAGTCTCAATGAGACATGCCCCCTGAGATAAATGATCCATTCAGACATGAGGTGGTAAAAACTGCTTCTAAAACATCTATCACAATACATTGAAACAAGTACATTGCCCTTCACATTGCTCCATCTTATGACAAACAAATTAGGAAATACACATAAAGGGCCTTTGTCGTGTACAGCTATAATTTTTTTTTACCCTCACAACATTGCATCTTGCCATTCATTAAAATGTTAAATTTTGCCACAACAGTATGCAGTTTAGTTTACCATGTCATCTAAGAATAGGGCTTTATGAAACATTTTGATGGAGCACAGAATATGCCATCAGATTAATTTATTGTTTCTTGAGCTAGGGGGTTCACGCTTCGTAGACGATAGGAGAATAACAAAGTCTGGAAGATAACCTACCATATTCTCCATCAACGGTAGCAGCTATAAGAGCACCACTGAAGTCTGGATGATATTTGATTATTCTTTGGAGGGCTGACTGACAAGCTTTATCAGGTGACATCCCATTTCTAAGATTCTCCACAACTTGGTAGCTAGAAAAACAACGAAAGGAGTAATAAATATGAGCTTTCTAATATACTTGAATTTGGAGTTTTATTTTGAAGGTCACTAACACAATTAAAGAATGGAACCTAATATTCAATATTAAATTGATGTCACTATCTTCATGATAATCACCATGAATTTATTGTACATGTAGCTGGAATGATAAGAAAGCATTCAAATAAGCTATTCTGCAGCAGCCAGGAGAAATACAGCTTCAATTCTTATTTTATAAGGGATTAGAGAATGATTGATGCAGTGCATAAAGGGCACAAGACTTGGTTTCAAACCAGTGAACCTCCAATACAATACAAACATGTCAATCACTCTGTTCTTGACAACCTGAAAGCTTGTCAGAGGCTTGTCAGACATAGCAACAATTTACTCTACACACTTCCCCAAAATAGCAAATTTGAACATCGCATTTCAA
This sequence comes from Heliocidaris tuberculata, assembly GCA_025618425.1. Classification (NCBI taxonomy): domain Eukaryota; kingdom Metazoa; phylum Echinodermata; class Echinoidea; order Camarodonta; family Echinometridae; genus Heliocidaris; species Heliocidaris tuberculata. The sequence continues at coordinate 7,477,817 of CM046846.1, forward strand.
TACTTCTAATTATATTGAAGTCTTCCTCCATATCATGTATACATCTCTTCACCTCACTTTGTATGTGATTAGGACAAAAATTTCACTATGTAACACAAGATTTGGGGAAGGTCATTATCTTCCCTAACTTGCAACTGAATCCATCTTCTTACCTTGGTAGAAACCGCATCATCACGTCCCCATCACCTGTTCCTGCTGCCCCGCCCACATCTCTATCTACGTAGGCACCAGACCCTGTGATAGGGGAATCCCCTACCCTCCTGTGAAAAGAACATTAAAACAGCAAATAAGTAAACTCTTACATAATCAGTGAAGAAAAATGCTCTGCAAAGTATGCTTCTTTAATTTCACAAAACATGAAGTCATTCAAAGGAGTCTATTTTCTTATTCTGATTTTTTTTTTTCATCACTCTAAATGCTTTTTTCCCCCTACAGTTTGGAAAAGTGAGGACACTGTTATGACGAACTATACTGAAGAAATTAAATCTCTGGCCCACTTTGAAAATTGTAATTGGAACTCTTGAAAAACAGAGGGCACAGTAAAGAAATATTATATTACCACTCAGTTGTTTCTGTGTTTCATAAAACAAAAGTTAATTACACAAAAATGATTTGATGGTCTTCTGAGTGTTAATTAACTATACTTTAAACATTGACCCCATTCAATATTATTTTGAAAAAATGAGCAAATACTTTCATGTGTCCATTGTTTTGCTCATATCCAGCAAATTTAAGGAAAATCTGAAAATATTGCTAAAACTGCCACTTTTACAAAACTAGCAAACACAGCATAAGTGTGAAATTGCTCTACCTACCCTGGTACTTTGTGATCGGCACCATTGGTGGATGTCCCCCCAGCAATGTGTCCATTGGAATCGACCACAATCATACCAATCGTGTCATGATTCTTCCTGTCAATGTGACTGTTATAGCGCCCTCTACTTGATGTCTTGAGATTATTCTCTTTCAGCGGGGCGTATGGGCCACATGATTTTGATGGGTCCGGAGATACATTCTGAGAATAATAATGAACATTAAAGTAACTTTATTTTATTCAAAATAATTTGTTTACATTTCACAAAATATTCAAATACAGAGTAATATAAGCATAATTCAAGAGCATAGTAATACAGGAAAGGAGGTGTAAATCCCTTTAGGCAGGAGCTTGTGTCGGGTATGCCAGAGTACACAATACACTGTAAATATATAAGGAGGGGAAAAGAGGAATAGAAGAAAAGAGGAAGAGAAAGAAAAAAAAATAAGGGATTTGGAGAAAAGGCAAAGACAACACAAGTTCAAAATGGAGAAATATCTCATACAGAAATCATCTCAGTCTCCAACCATTTACATTAAAAAATATGCAATACGACTCACAAAGAACACATTATTGATGAACCAAGGTAACATTCTAAACTTTTATCTCAAAATTCATAATTACCTGAGTTGTCCTGCTATAAAAAGCTTATTAAAACTGGATATCATTATGAATTATTGTTAAAATATAGCCAGATACTGAAGAGAGATTAAAAGAATAAATTTACCAAATAGTGTTTGGATATGCTGTCATATGCAAACTAAAAACCTGGAAATTCTGATTTTCTCTATTTTACACACAGGTTTCTGTAGATGATGTTATTTTACTGGAAAAAAAGTATGAGGTTCAGCACTTTCTAAACTAATAAAACAAGTAACTCACCTGTCTAAAGTTGGGTTGGCAATTTGCTTTCTGCCATTCCTCCCATATCGATCTGTGAATACAATGTAAAATAGATTTCTGCTAGAAAAACAGCACAAAATGATACCAACTTTATACAATACAAGAACGCTTTTAAAGAAGTCCACACTGGCATTAAGTTGGTTTTAATGAAAGCACAGAAATAAGAGAAACAGATCACAGAAAATTTGAAGAAAATATGATAACTTATAAGAAAGTTATAAAGTTGTCAGAGTTTTGACCGACTTAAACACCAACTGGCAATTCTGTTATTAACCTTCCAACAACCTCTCATATTTGCTCTGTACCAAAATTAAATAATTTCCATTTTCCTAGAAGAAAACATATAATTATACTTGTGCCCAAGATATTTTATTGGACATGTGTTTTCGTAGACTCCCTCTTTGAAATAAATCTTTTCCTTCATCAACAACAAAGAAACTGGAATATTATGGAAGTTTATCAAACAAATTGTGAATCAAACTAATAAGTTGATCTAAATGTAATGGTTTAAGAAGTACATGTACTGATGTGAATAATACCTTGATCTGTTGGTTGTTAAGTTTTCCTCCTTAAATCCCATCTCAATGGCAAATTTGGTGGCTGCAAAACAGAAACAGAGAGTTAATAAGTATACATAATACAATAGTTTCTGTAAAATTCTTCTGAACATACTATATTTCATACCTGCTCAGCAAAGGAGCAAACGCATAGTTTTTGTAGATTTTTTTTTTCTTCCACAGAATGTCCAAGGTGCCTACATGTAAATGATTATGGGATTTAGTCAAGCTGCCATGAGACGTCGAAAGCATTCAAGGAATTCCTTACTACCAGGTAGGCTTAATCACGTGTGTTGAGTTGGGCAAAATGTAGAATGTCTTGCGAAAGACATTAGTGCGTTTTCATGCAACAAAATTAGATAAAAACATACTAATAAATACCTGATTCACCCACTAGTAGAGTCTCTGTTGAGTACATCATAACAGCTCTTGCTACCGAGATGGCACTCTTAATACGATGAAGTCCACCCACAGAACCAACTGTATGGCTATCCCTGTATGGTGGTATGTTAGATATAATAATGCATGATAATTAGTAAGAATACTTAGAAAATTTTCAGCTTTATATATAAAAAAATTGGTAACTTAATGTGTAAATAACGATCAAATGGAACAGTCAAAAGGTTAAAACAATAAAAAGTAAACCTAGTTGATGGGCTTTCTCCCCCTCTGAACAGTAATGTGTTAGAAGTAAGTAGATTAGAAACTGGAGGGTGATAGAGCCTTAAGAGTCAACATATTTTCAAATTCAATCAATACACAATTTAATGGAGAGGTTGAAAGGGATCCCATAACCTACTGGCTGAGTGGCTGTACAAGCAAGGCTGCTCATTAATTGCACTCAATTACATAATTCTTGCCCCATAAAATCTACTCTAGCCAAGTCTACTCAAAATAATCTCCATTCTCCAGGGAATAAAAACATTTTCAGTCAAGGTAATCAAATTTCTGTGTGTTACAGATCAAGGCTTTCAAGAAAAGGTGCTCACCCATCCATAATCATGGCATCCAGGGTGGTTTCTCCAAATTCATCTGGACTGTGAAAGAAAGAGATGCAAAAAATGAAGAATCAGTACAAACAAAATTACAGACACTTACATGAGATGGCCTAATGCTGCTACATGTACATGAGCAGTAAAAATATCTATTATGACAATATGAAAGATACAGGAGTGACAAATTAAAAAGAAATAACATTCATAGCAAAACTAATGATAATGTTTAAGAATTAAACATGAACCAGGACAAACAGGAAAACACTGAAAATATGTTTTTAGAAAAGATTAAAATTACTTACAGGTAGCATAATACAGTATTATATATTTCAAAAAATAGAAACATACAGGAAGAGAGTAACTGGAGAGGACTAATCCTAATCAACATGTATATCCCCCTGTTCAGACACAAAACGTTTATACCGAAACTCGATAAAGAAACATATAAAATTTTCATTGTATAGCCTACAGACCGTTCAGACACATATCTCGACCGATCAGAAAAACATCGTATAGATGCGCAGTTTTCCACTGCGCATGTTGTTATGGTCGCCGCCAGTCCCCGCCCCCTGGTAAGAACACCTTTCGCGCTCGCTCACGTTAAGCCCCGCCCAGTTATACCGTTCTATGGTCGCCGTACGTTCAGACACACACGGAAAGGTGATTCGTTATCGAGTTCTAGTTCGAAACGATGCTCTGACCCCAGTTTCGTTATACGTTTCGTTATACAACGTTTCGTTAGTCAGCGGTCAGACACATAAATCCACAAAAATTCATCGTATAGCTATACCGTTTCGGTATAGCTATACCGTTTTGGTATAAGTTTTTTGTGTCTGAACACCCTGTATTACTCTTATTATCAGCAATATACAGAATAATTCAGTTTCTGTGAAAAAAATTTCTAAAGAAACAACCACTGACTATGAAACCTAACTAACAACAAAAAGGTATATTAAGTAAAATTTACCTCCCACCATACCCCACAGTTCCATCGCATTGCTGTACCTCACATACTGAACAGCCTTCCTCCACAGCATCTAGTACAGATTGTCCTCCATTGATTACACTCCAAGCTTTAGAAGGTAGTAAGAAAAAAGGTACAGATATGGACATTCAAATCATCCTTTAGAAAGGTGTCATATTTCACTTTCTCCTGTGAAAATGAAAGGGTTTCAATTGTGAATCACTTATACATGTACAAGCTTATCTGGATAAGCATGTACTCCAAAATAGTTTTAACGGCTGAATAGGCTTCAATAGGTTTTGTGTGCATAAGCGGGGAATCCAAGGATTTGTCAAGTCTAGATCATTCACACATGATAGGAAAATAATTACTTAAAATTTTACTTTCAACAGTGAAACTCCAAATTTGTAGCATTAGTAAGAGTTGCAGAATCCCTAATTCCAGGTAATCTAGCAAATTTATCTAAATTAAATCTTGCTTAGAGCGAGTTTGGTGTTTGTTTTGCAAAAGTGAAGCAGTAAATCTGCAACACAGTTCCACATAGGCTTGGTCCCACTCACGGGACCATCACTATATGGGGCTGTGTCAATTTCGGCCTGTCATGACCTCTAAGCATAAGTTGAAGAGGTAAAAACACCAATATAATTGGCAAAATTTTGAGAAAATACTTCCTTCTACATTATAGAATGATAGGATATCTAATTTCATGCCAGATTATTCAATAGGATCTTTATCATCTTGATTAAGGGAAATTTTCAGGCTGTTTTTGGTCGGTGATCTTGCTCCCCTCCTGCACACATATGGGCAAGATATCACACACTTGCTTATGGGAGGCAATTGCTCACGGTATGAAGGTACAGAGTGCGAGGTTATCTCCAATAACCTTGCATAAGTGTGAGTGGCCTATGGGAGGCAATTGCTCACGGTATGAAGTGTGTCTTGGACCCATTCATGAGTGATACTGATTGTGAATAAAACTTTCTTAAAATAAAAAGAAAAGATATACAGATCGAGACAGTACTGTTATTGGAAAGTGATTCAGTAGTCTTAGAGATGTCATTGACTCATGCAATTTTAAGATCCATCATACATGTATAGACTCTATACCTCAGACAACATATCAACACATGTGGGCCAGGTGGGTGCAGGTGTGAGAATATTTTCTGTCAACAAATCTAATGGCCTTTCAACTTTTTTTTTGCTTGTTTTAATGTTGGGGGGAAAATGTTGGACATCAGAAAACTAGGAATTAAATTTGTCAACCAGTTTTCTCCACAAATCAAATGTTAAAATGTGATGCTCTTTTTAATTAAAAAATCTATAAATATAATTAGCTTTTTAAAGTTTTAGCATGTTTGGGAGGTTTTGAGCATGTTGAGCTCCACTGCACCGCCACCTCCGATAATTCCCTGGAGCTGGAGCTAGTTGAATGATTTTGAGCCTTGGCTTTGTCTTGACTTTGTTTGTGGGAAATTATCAGCTGCTAAATTTGGTCCGGCATCCCATTCGAAAAGGCCTATCTGCCTTATTGTCCATTTGGCACTCCTATGTAGTCAACAGCGAACCTAGAAAAGTTGCGTACACTGAAGTTTTTTCGTTGATTTGTGATCTCATGTGGTCCTAGAACAATTTCAACTTTGTTGCCCTTTGGGCAACCTTGAGCAATTTTCATAATTTGCATAAATCCAAAATGGTGCCTGGTAACCATATTGAAACCCAAGTTTTGAACTACATGTCACATACTAGCCTAGCCTTTTGACAAGGCCTCGTGACTTGGCTATTTTCCTCGTCATGCTGTGCCTGAGATGAGACTAGCCGGCGACGAAAAGAATCAACACGGCCCGGGTGAACGCGCGATCGAGCGACTTTAGTCGCGAGGCCTTTTGGAACCTGGGTTTCCATCGTCCGATATGAATTATTCACGAGTTGACATTCGCATGCTAACACGCCTACCGAGGATTATCGACCAATCACAACGGTATCTGCGGGGCTTGCTTTCCATGATTGATGTAGCTTGCACGGGGTGCCGAGATGAAGGCGAATTTGCATACCAAATTTATGCAGACGTCATGCGAAGATACGTTCGCTGATTGGCTCCTACCTATAAGGTAGCAGATCCTCGCTAGGAACAAGGGATAGCATAAGAAATACAGGCCAGGTTCCAAAAGGCCCTCGCGACTCACGTCGCTCGATCGCGCATTCACCGGGCTGGGCGGCTAGTCTTGTTATGCAGCCACTACTAGCTTACTTGCCGAGAAAAATAGCCAAGTCACGAGGGCCTTGTCAAAAGGCTAATACTAGCCGAGCTAGCCGTTGTTAACTAGGCGTTGTGGCGTGCGCCTGTAATCCAGCTAACAGTGGAAGTTATAAACTGATTCAGCGGACCCAGGTTCGAGACTGAGTCACGTCTTTCGGATGGTGACGTTAAAGGTCGGTCCCCAGACGTAAATAATCATATCTGATTGATACACGTCTGTAAAAAACCCAAATACACACACACACACAGCCAAGTGTGGCGAGCGAAAAAAATACTATTACTATTAGTCTACTTTATTATTCTGCTAGCATGGCTAGGGAGCAGCGAAAATTCTGAAAAATCCAAAATTTTAATGCTAAATCAAAATTTTACTCAAAAATGCTCTGACAAGCAAGAAAAAAAAAAGATTTTTAAGCATTTTTTGGGGTGTATTTACTCAAAAATTCTCTGACAGTGACAAGCAAAAAAAAAAGGTTATCAGCATTTTGGGAGTGTAATTTTACTAAAGAAATCTCTGACAAGCAAAAAAACAAACAAACAAAAAACACCAGAATTATGCTAAAATTTTGCTAGATTTTGTCAAATTATGCCTAGCATAATGCTAGATGCTAAAGCGGTCAAAATTCTGCCAGAAAGCAGAATTCTGCCAACTCTGGCAACCTTGGGCAGGCTAGGCGTGCCGGGGCCATGCCTTGGCCAGGCGCGCTGGATCTGGATGAGGAGCTAGGAGCTCCGATCCCGGCGTTACTCACCTTTTTCTGTTGCATTCGTGAAAGGCCATGTGTTGATCACAAGTGGCAAAACACATTCCACACGAAACGGACCGTTAATAAGAAAGAAAAGAAGAATTGCTGAAAGAATAACATTCATTTTGTGTTTTTTGGAAGTTTGCATTCATCACGATCCCAATGTGACAATGATCACCTGACATACACACTATACTTTTGATGTGCATGTCACGTGCACTGAAAACACTGTCACGTGATCACTAGAAATATAAAGTAGTGTTTTGAAAAGTATATTCATTTGTAATAATTTATAAAAGATATGATCAATTAATTCTTCTTAAACAAAATAAGAGATATTCAATGGATATCAAATTTGAATTTTGTCTTTAGTGTGTATATATTAAAATTGTAAACTATAATTATGTTTATTTTCCCATTCCAACAAGGAAATCCCGTGTGGTCTAGTGGTTAGGATTCGTGGTTTTCACCCACGCGGCCCGGGTTCGATTCCCGGCACGGGAGACCATAATTTTTTTTTTTTGCTTCCCTTTTTTTGGCATGTCAGACTATTACCGATTGATCAGGCTACTTGATTTTTGATCATGTATTTTTGTCAAAGAAAACATTTGAAGTAGATTATACCCAAGTTCATATTACACGGAGAGGAAACACCCCCCCCCCTCCCCCCGATTTGTCAATAACAATTAAAGGGATACTTTGGTAGGCCTGCATGGGCGATTTCCGATGAGAGAGGAAAATATACTCGGAGCTTCGTGTCACTTCGATACAAGGACTTTCATCGCACGTGCTAAAACATGTGATTCATATTGGACCACCTCTGAGATAAGACTGGCTTGTGTTTTAAATTTCGCGCGGTGGGAAAGTAATCAAACATATGGAAAAGTAATTACAGAGCCAGCTCTCTGGTAGAGCCTGGGATTAGTTACGTAATCGTGGCGACAACGAGTCGCGGCAGGGCAGTGCAGAAGCGATGGCTAGACTAATCAACCAGAAGTTAACCGTGTTTTGTATTTGGAAATATTTCAGCATTACACTAAACTTGTTTGGGGGAACGAGGTTACAACCAGTTACAAGACTAAGAGCCCGGGACTGGTTAAACCCGAAGTATTCGCCGAGCTCCAGTTCGGTCAACTTCGTGCCGTCCGATCATTTATGACCTTAGTCCGACGGCCTCGCACAACGGGCGTGCTATGTGTACAAGTTAACGAGCCTTTTGCAAATTCCGCACGATTTCATTTCCCCATGAGTTCTCATTAGACTGCCCCTTTAACATGAACGAGTAAAAGTTTGGAAATTGGACAAAGAATATAAGGGCAATTCCACTGTTACTTAACAGTTGAAGAGGTATCGGGTTACATCTTCTGCTCTTTTTCTCTTATTGCAGGTATCAGCTACGTACATCAGTTTTAGTTAACACAATGCCCTACATAATTATCGGAGTGCCTATATAAAACCTTGCAAGAGGAACAGTAATTACTGCTATAGCCTAACTAATGTGTTGGTTACATGCATAAATTGCAAAGAGGGCTTGTTAATGAAAAGTGTGCTAATATGAGGTTTTCCTGAAAAAAAAAAAAAAACAACGGCTATATAGGGGGACCTCCACTGGGTGACAACTGAAAATTACTGGACCCATCATTTTTGCAGATACATTTTAACCATGAGAAAGCAGCAGCTTTGGTTTCATTCTAACTTGCAGGACTCAGGCTTTTCTTTGTGTTTTTTTCAATGAAAAATGATCAATGAACCTTTTAAATCAATTTTTTACATAAATCCTTGAAAAACTTGATATTTTACTTCCAGATAGGCAATCTATAAATGCACAATTTATAGGCAAAATATCACCCAAAAGTGTAAAAATAGATGATTTTTTTTTTTTTTTTTTACCATTTTCTAACTTTTTATAATGTTTTTTTTTTCCTCTCTTTTTTTTTTTTTTTTTTTGGGGGGGGGGGGGGTTTCCCCTCGGTCTTCTTACAGTAAACCATTGATGATAGGTTTAGCGATGTTTACTCAAGTCTCTGCAATAGACCGCTTCGGTAATGTATGCAAATTTTATACATACCTTACAAACAAAGGTTGTTCTTGACAACCTGAAAGCTTGCCGGAGGCTTGCCGGACATAGCAACCGATAATGTATGCAAACTGGATTCCAAGCATTGAGGCTCATTTATAAAAAGCAGGTTAATAGAATAGCTCGTCACTAGGTGCTCAGAGAATTATGTGCATAAATTTGTATACATTAATTACAGAAGCGGTCTATTGCCCATAAGATACATGTAGGCCTATTTATGAAAACTGAGACCAAGAATATGTGTAATATAAGAATATATCTCCCATTGCACTGACCACTGTGTATCGCAGCTGAAATTCCAAAGCACCTGTTGTAACCCAGAGTAATAATAATGCATTAAATTTATTCGCTTAATTTCAAAGATGATTGAAAAACCCCAAACAGGCACGCTAAAACAAATTAGACCTATATGCATATACTCAGTACACAAACTAAAGATCTTGGTAAATAATAATGCCCATTCGAATTGTGCAACCGATAATCGATAAAATTCCTTTTGTGGTGAAATACCGTCTTGACAACATAGCGCCCGCCTTAGTCCTACGCACTACTTCTCATGCATGTAAACTAGTGAATTTGAGCAAGTTTGTGCAGACCGTATCTCACTCGGGTACTATACAGTAAACCAATGGACTTGATCGAGAGTTGTTATGCATTGAGAAACAGGTGGCCGATTTTCGACGAACTCCACCCGATGACGTTTCTACAGGATCATAACTCTTCATACAATGCAGAGGTTGAATTGCAAATTGCCTGCTGAGAAGTTTATATAACGAAGTTTTTCAAAATGAATGAGCCTACCTACTAAATGTACGTCAATATTGGATAATTTCAAAGACTTGGAAAGAAATGTTGTAAACGTTTTTATTGAAAGATGGAATTAGTTGGAAAACATATCACTGTACTAATATGGTTGGTGTCTCTCGCTAGGATATCATATCAAGCAGGTAATGTATAAGATAATACTTCAATATAATTATAGTTGAGTAACTTTCATATACAAATTGAAATGGCAAGACAATGCAGTTCGTTTTTTAATTAGGACTGAACAATGAAACATATTTATATATTCGATTCTGAAATATATAACAATTTTGACAATTTGTAACTGTCACTTCAGAAGAATTCCAGACACTGAAAGGTTGGCATTTCTGAAAACCAAGTAATTCCATTGATGTTAAAAAGAACACATTGACTTATTTTTTCCAACAAGGTGATGGGAGGGGGGGGGGGGCGGGGGGGGGGGGCAGGCCCCCGGGAGCCGGGGGTGCTGGACCCTAAAATGCTGAGGACCTTTTTTTTTGCTCACAGCACCCCCACTAACAAAATCGTTCCCAGGTGCCTGGGGGGAGGTGTTAAGGCCTTCGCCCTTTGTTTTGAGCTCCGCTGGATACTCCACTTTCTACAGAAATTTTAAAGGGCGATGTCACACTCCCACACCCCTTCCATCTAGCGACGCCCCAGACAACATAATTCTTATAGTTATAACCATGGAATCTCGTATATTGATTAAACAAGCGAAATACATAGTATATTTTTATTCCTGCATATATATGCATTGATATAAGGGTACTTTTTGCATAATCAAAATCTCCAGACTACATGTAGAGAGCACTTGTTTATACAAAAATGTGCTTTTGAGCATGTCTCATCGTCTTTGAAAAACAAATTTCTTACAAGGTTATTGTCCATTATGTCGTAAATTTCCTTATATTTTATATTTGATGTTTAAGTTACTTGAATTCGTGCAACAAGTATCTTTCATCAGAAATGTATCTTTGTAATACACACTCTCTCATTTTGAAAACAGCATAAACAACACCATCAACAACCTCGTCATTAAAAAGAACTAATTCCGCGAAAAGTGTGATGTTTGCTACACCAATTTGCATGCAGCTTCGACGATCTAATGAACACATGTGCATGGATAGTAGCTACGAACAGATGTTATACGACTAACCTTGAGCTTATTATTCACACCAGTCTCGTATCCATCGGTAGAAATTACGTATACGATGATTGATTCAAGTGGGTAATGTAATTATGAAATATGTATAGGCTATGAATATTTATACATGGCAATTAAATTGCTGTTGCACAGAACCCAATTAAATTTGTTAGAATTAGGTTTTACCTCAAAATTATAGTAAATGTATAAAGAAATAACTTGAACAGTTCACAAATTTAGATACATCGGATTTCTCTACTTAGTTTAAATAAACAACAGGGAAATAATAAAAATGGGGACTATGAATATACTTTTCTTGGCTGACATCGATGTATAATTGATAAAGAATATAAAGGAATGACGCAATGAACCCCGCTCATGAAATAAAAATAAGAAATAATGGAATCTGTAGATTCTATAGATTAAAAGCTATAGCTTTTCAAACATTTAGTGAATTTGTTAAACAATTTGATGGAAATAGAAAAGACGGTATACAATCAGCCTGATATGGAGTTTATTTCAAAAAGCATTCAATGAAGCTATAATAACTTATTGAGATATCTTTAATCATGATGGTTGACATGGTTGATAAAGAAAAATCGTAATAATTTGACTATTACTCATGACTGTTCATACAAATTGAAGGGACAAGCAATCCAATAAACTAATTGTTCTAAATTCATATTGCCTCATTATGCGGACCGATTAACTGTATATAATATGATTTAGGAAAAGAAAAATCTTATTCCATTTTAGCTGTATAATATTTTCACATTATTGGTTGCCAAGAACTCTATTTATTAAAGTTCAAGTAACGTTTCCAGAGAGCGCTCAAGTGGCTATAACATGTAGAACTTTTAGGTCATGTGAAAAAAAAAAGTTTTTGTCTTGAAAAGTATTGCCGAACTCTGCATTTTTGTCACCATCCACATAGTCTTTTCAAGCAGTTTTTCCAGCAAGGATGAATTAGAGACAGAGTTTGCAACAATGATGTATACTGTTTCATTTTCATCTTTCTTTCTTTTTTCCAAATTGCAATATCGAAGAAAAGAATAACTCAAGTGCTTTCTTGCGAGCATACAAAACGTTGTTATTATGACATTGAGATTCCTCAGCCTGGCGCCAAACAACGTGGTGTTTTCTTTAAAAGTTCACTGAGAGTGCTTTTCAAGACGATCGACTGACTACTCGGCTATCGTAGCGAAATAACTCCGAGATTACTCACAACAAATATTGCATGAGATTTTGAGGAGACTTCACATGATGGAATTGGAAAATGAAAGCTGCAGAAAACATTTTAGTTTTAGTATTATTTTCCTGCATAGTTATAGAACAGTGATCGCAAGATTCATTCTCATATTCTGTGCTCATGATTTTGATTCTTAACCCGAGTTGTGGAAATATCAATCAACGGGGAATTTGGAAAGAATATTAATTTATACTGATTAGTAAATATTTAATGTTGTCTATTAGAAATGATAATAATAAAAAAATCATATAACGTTGCAACCGTGTAGTTGGGTTTTTACAAATATCAGTTGTGACTAATGTCTAGGGGATCGGACGGATCACTTTCTGAAAGACGAAACTCGGTATCGGTCGGGCTCCATCAGAGTCAGTTTAGATCGGAGAAAAAAGAGAGCTGACCATATAGGATCTACATACTCACATCGCTCTCTGAAAATGAACATTCAAGAAAACCTACCCTTTTCTTCAAAATTAACCAATATGAACGTGACTCAAAATAATGAAACCATTCTGTGAACCAATATAACCAAGGACTGTGAAGGTCAGAATAACAGGAGCACAAAACTGTGTTCGGCGATGGTGATATGGAGGTGAGAGATTTTCAAAAAGCAACAAGCACAGCTGCGAGGGTCCAAGTACAATGGAAACATTGATCTGTTATCTTATGATATCAGAAGAGATTGAAACACGATTTTTAATCTACAAGTTCAGTGTGATAAATCTAATATGACGTAAAGGTAAGAAAGGTAAGAGACCTCAGAGAGAGAGAGAGAGAGAGAGAGAGAGAGAGAGAGATCGCGCTATAATTTTATCAAACATACGATTGTAATCGTATGCAGGCAGGTTGCTGTGAAAACAAATATTATTTAATTTCATTATATTTTTAAAAACATTTTTTGGGGTAGAATTTACAATATTTTCATAATATGATACGTTTCATGATATGTTTGCATGAAAAAAAAGGCTTGAAATAATGATCACGAAACAGTTCGATATATGCACCAGACATTTTCCATCGTTACTCATTCATGCAGCGAGGTTACTTGATTAATTCTGTATTATAGATGAAATGAATATTCAGTGAAGCATTTCACAAATGAACGACATAGGGCATTATTTTCACTAGTGATGCAATTTATACAAATTATTTATGATAAAACATCTATGAATAAGTACCCCCATCATTCTCTCTCGTTCAGTGTATATACATGTATGTATTTACTCTATGTACTGAGACATTGCTACACATGACCTCAATAACGTGTACGAGTTCTGTTTGTCAGTTTCTGTTAAAATGAGCGTAGGACTTTTAGGAGAGTCACTTCTTGCCAAATAAATATCCCGTTATACTAATGAAGAGCCATAGTGTGTATATAGCAGTGAGAGTCACAGTGATTCTCCTTATTCAACTTTACAGAGTAAATTTACATTAAGTATTACACGTAAAAGGGTGAAACCAAAAGTGCAAGTGGGATCAATATCCCGCATTGTATATATCTATTTTACTAGCTGGAATACATAGGCGTTACCTTTTTATTTTTGTATTTCTTGACAATGGAGATTAAACACCAGCTGGTACAGGGTGCCATTTAAAATACAAAATGATAGGCCTATATTTCAAAAATTGCTATCACCATTTTTATAAGAGTCGAAATGAGCGGATGATAACCTTACATTTGCCTTTTTAATTTTCACTTATCATTTAATTCAACGTTCTTATAAAGGAAGAATGAGCAAATTTAGATTTGTTGTGGTTCTTGTCATAATAATTATTAAAGACATTTCTCATATATGTACAATCTATTTCATGGCAAGAAATTGATGTATAGTTGACGTGTTTATGCACGTTAGATATCAAAAAGAAAAATATCTGTGACGGTTTCAAGTATTTCCATTCATTAACTACAAATTATTGCATTGTGATTTTATAGACTATATTTCGGAATAGTTATTTTCATGTCATATGGAATGCCATTCGCTTCTTTCACACAAAACAGCATGAACAGTGGACCATAATCCAATGTGATTATAAGTACAATAAAAATGAAGCAATTATAATTCACAGTCGCACTGGCGTACTGGTGGGGTGGGCTGCAGCCCTCCCCCCCCCCCCAAGAAAAAGTTCCACGCCAAAAAAAAAAAAAAAAAAAAAAAAGGAAAAAGGAGGGGGGGGGGGGAATAAAAGAAAAAAAAATTGAAATTACCTACCGGATATAGGTCTAGATCTGTGAGAAAATTACATTTTCATTGAAAAAGTCAACCTTTTTTTTTTTGGGGGGGGGGGGGTCGCTCGCATTCAGAAATTGTGCCACGTATGTCTATGTTCAGCCCCTCAAATTTTTGGGCTCATTACGCCACTGCACAGTCGTATTAATGGACCAGAGAAGAAAACCAAGGGCAGGCCATGCATCCATATACTGGTAAATGTTTATGTAATTACAGGTAAAAGCATCATGCTAACGAGCTTGTACAGTTAATTCAAGCGTTTCATACCATATTGTTATAATGTATATTTGTTAATTGGAATATTGGAATGGACATATAATTATAGAGGGGAAATTATTTCTGACATTCAGATAACTATGTAACGAATTGAGTTACCTATAATAAGTCAAACCAAAAGATAGTGGGGTGTTCAATGAGTTATATATAATAATATATTGCTTTGTATTTTGATATGGGAATGATAGAAAAGAAAAGAAATTAATATCGATGGATTTTATTTGATTAGTAAAAATAACATTTCGAAAAGTAAAAAATTATGTGTTTTAAGGCATATATTATTGTTTCGAGATGACATATTCATAGGCACATGGGTTTTTTTTTCCCTTGGGGGTGGGAGGCAACGTCTCTTGGCCGAATATCAACTTTCCAGGTTCTAAATTGTGCGAGGGCCCCGGAGCAAGTGAGCAAGCGAAAATGTTGACACTTTAGAAGGGACAGAACGCTCTTCGTATATTTTGTATCCGCATGAATAGTATAATTTCGCCATTTTTACTATACTAGATAAGACATAAAAATACAAAGACACACTTTACCTCGCTGTCAAATACGAGGTGATTGTTGTCCTAACAATGGTAGTTCCAAAAGTTATTGGGCGCTTCTATGGATGTCTCTTGATATCTAATTACGACTATATATGACTTGTCATTCAATATTTGATGGTAGTAAATCAATATTTCTATTTAATCTTTTTTTTTCTTTAGAAGATGTACTATATCCATTTGGACAAGCTGAGGGAGATTCAAAACTAGCCAACAATGACGATGGAGACTCGGGGAAAATAAAGCTCTTGCTAGAATTCCCATATTTTGATGAAAATCATGACTCGCTAATTGTAAGTATTATCCAGAGGCGGCGCTCCCAGTGGGGGTGGGGGCAGGGGGCACAGTGCCTCCACTTTTTCAAGTTCCCCAAAAGTGCCCTTTTTATTTATGAAAAAATGCACCTTTTATACCTATATTTCAGAATATTGGTACGCATCTTGTCCTTCTGTTGAAAGTTGGTAAAATTATTTTAATTTTTCCAAAAAAATTGTTTTACATTGGGTATAGATTCATTCTTCTTTGCCTCTGGACTATAATCTTATCATCGCCTCTTTAACAACAAATCCTCAGTGGATATGCAGTTCTCTTGGTCTTCCGGGAAAAAGGGTATTCATTATCATGATTATGACATTTTGAGTGCGTTCGTAAAATTGTTGATAATTGAAGAATTTTTGTATAATCATCTTAAAGATACATAACGGGGTTAGAACAAGATTTGTCACAAAAAGATCAAATGTCGATCAATGAAAAGCAGGTAGGAAGTCGCGAGAAAATGAAGCAGTAATAATAAAATTTAGTGATTCATCTCTTGTGTAAAGAAATATGGGGGAGGGGAGTGCCAATACGAAATTGAAGAGACTGTTATGAGCATTTGTAATGAAGAAACAATCAATCGTACCTTAATGTGCTAAGCCGTTTTAGACCTGCGTTATACCTATCGCTCTAACTGCTAACGTCATGAAACTCATCTTTTCGTTCTCTTCAACTCAATCAGGTCAACACAAACGGCATCATCTCGTTTATCAAGAACGTCTCCCAGTACACGCCCGACGTGTTCCCTCTCGACGATGACCGCCGTATCATCGCTCCGTATTGGGCCGACGTCGACACCTCGACCCTCCGTGGGCAGAACGGGAAAGTCTGGTACCGACAGACCACGAACCACCCCACGCTATTGCAGAATCTCACGGAACAGATTGGAAATATTTTCCGAGTCGAGTTCAGATTTCGTCCCTTCGTGGCCAAATTCGCCTTCGTTGCGACATGGGAAAACGTGACGTTCTACTCCATTAGTAATAGCGCTACCCCAAAGGTAATTTCCCTCGGATGCATGACATTTAACTTTGTCATGTTAATCCTAAACCTAAACCTAAACCTAACCCTAACCCTAACCCTAACCCTAATCTTCACATTGTTCTGAACAAAAAACCAAATCATGACCTTGACCTTAACCTTTTACCTTTCGAGATATGGACTGTGTCGTATAGAACAGATTTTTTTTTCTCAGCAAAGTGGAGGGGTTAGATGGGGATGGGATGAGTGAGAAAATGTTTTCATTAATCACTGAAAATAAAATAAGGAGATAGAGAAATGTATGAATAGAGAGAGATACAGAGAAAGAGAGAGATATTTGGGGGCGGAGATGGGAGATGGGAGAGGGGTGAGTGGGGGAACAGACCGACAGAGAAAATTGGAGAGAGAGAGAGAGAGAGAGACAGACAGACAGACAGAACGAGAGAGGGAGAGAGACATGCAAGATAAGTGGGAGAGATGGTGAGAGGGAGAGAGAGAGAGAGAGAGAGAGAGAGAGAGATAAAAGTGGGCTACAGAAGAAAAAAAATATTGTCAATACTGTAAACTCCTTTTTATCGTCCTTTTTGTTCTCTGTTACCATGGCACCAGAGAAATACATTTCAGGCTGTTCTCGTGTCTGACGGTGACTATTCCTTCACTATTTTCAACTACGAGACACTCACGTGGACGACAGGGAGCTCCAGTTTCGGGAATAAAGGGACGGGACTGGCGGGAAACAGCTCCGACGCCGTGGCCGCTCAAGTTAGTATATAATTTAAAAAAATAAACAACCCAATACAAAACAAACAAACAAACAAACAAACAGACTAGAAAAACAAAAAACAATAACAACACAAGCATTAATGAGTGACTAATAAGTACTGGGAAAACCCTGTATGCTTGGAGATTCGAAAGCCAAATTGATAGGGAATCAGTGGTGTACTGGTGTAAAAACTAAAAAGACTATACATGAAACTAAAATGAATAAAATATATTTCAAAAAGAATGTAAATATATTTTGAAAAAATACTTGAAATTATATTTTAAGAAATAGTTTGACTTGCAAGGGATATGCATTTGAGTTGGGCTGAATACAAATCAGTCAAAACTGTTTCATTATGGTGAAGATTAAGAAGCTCTGTTATACCCCATTCACACCTCAAAACCGGCTGACAATCGACGTTATCATGAATATTCGGGGTAATGCATGGGTAATGTATTTTTTTTTTTTGTTCAGTCTGTCGCTGGTTTGGTTTCGGTCACGTCCGTGTCATAACCAAAAGATGTAACCCTTTGTAATACATTACGGACAATGATTCACCCTCGACAAAATAATGCTCTTTAGTCTGGATATTGACAAAATTGGAAAATTGATCGCCAATTCAATCGTTAGACTCTTCTTTGTACAACGTACATTGATTGTTTGGTATAACATGAATAGAGAACAGATTCTTGACGATGTCGTGCGGTTGCGTGATTGATTATTAGAAAATCTAATAATCATGCTCTGAATGTTAATACATTGTAAACCTATACACAAACCAAAGTCGCTTTAATCAATAAAAAGTATGTTTCATGTAAAGTTTTTGTAGACCCCAACTAGAGATCAGGTACAGGAACTGTAATTATGATATTCCTACCCAAATAATGCCCTCTACTGCATATTTGGCCTAATGAGGAGCCCCATTTGGCACTCGCCAACATTTTCTGTACTGGACTAAATAATCTATTAGATAATCTATTAGATTATATAGTGGGTATAAAACTAAGTAAATAAGAGAACAAATGAGCATTAGACAAAAAGAATATATATATATATATATATATATATATATATATATATATATATATATATACGACTAAAATGGCCAACAGCCCAATTGGGCATTTGATGAAATGCCAAGTGGACAAAGTGAAAAGCGGGAGAACGCATGATGATTAGACTTCATGAAAAAATAGACAGACTGGGTGTAGACGAAACGCCTGAGAAGCAATGGGTGATATATAGGGAAAATTGGCATTGTATCTCTGTGACAGATAGGGGGGGGGGGCACACCCGGCCCGTGCCCCCGTCTTTTAAAACCGATTTGGCATACCTTATGTACATAACTACAGAAAATACCCCCTCAACTGTGTAAGTTTTCGGCATGATGACCCCCCCCCCCCTCCCTTTTTTAAAAATGCAAATCCTGGAACCGCTGATATAGAGTACCGAAGTGTGACGTCATACCGGCCAAGTTGTCAAGGTTGCTGGTTCCAAACAATTTTGGCGTGGTGATCACACAATGCAGCGCCAAACACTGAAATTGCCCTGCTCCAGCCCGTTGCTTGAATGATTTCGCGGTGAACCTCAAGCGCGGACTCTGTTGTTTGGAACCAGTATCCTGGACGACGAGCGAATATGACGTCAGCACTTCGGTACTCTATTGGACCTAATGGCAATTTACCTCTCTGTTTGACCCACTTCCATTTTCTAGGTTGGATTCAATGCGGGTGATGGGAGTAACTACTACTCGGTACCAGGGTCAAGGACAGATGCGATCCTTGACATCAGTCATACCAGCAACATCCTGGTACCTGGAAGATGGGTCTTCAGGATCGATGGGAAGTCCATTGAAGCAGGAGGATGCGGAGAGGATACCAGTAAGATTGCTTTCATTCTATTATGTTGATACTGTTTTATTCTCTTATTATTCTCTCACATTTCCTTCTGTTTCTTCTCTACCAATTCCATCTTACATTTCTCAATAACTGCGGTTCTCAATGTATTTTCAAGCTTGCGCATATTGATGTAATTCTTGTGCGCCGTTCTATGCGCACTAAAATGATTGCACACTGTTTAATTCTTTATATTAACGTAGGATACTAAATCGCTTTTGCCTTTTAAATTGACTTTCTAAATGTCATGGATGCCGGAAGTGTCTTACAGACCGACAAGATTAACAAATACAAATTAATTTCTATCGTTTAATTAAAAAAAAGAAAAATTTTGAGGGGGGGGGGGTTATTGTATATTTTTTCTTAAACATCTTTTATTTTTGACACTGACCGCACTCTTTATCCCCTCTCCTCCTAATATTGCAGCTCAACTACAGATCTCACCTCAACAGGTGAGCATGCTCGGGGGTGACGTCCTATCGATATCAGGGCCCTGCTTTGAGAGAAGAAACAACATCCTTTGCCGTATCGAAGACGTTGTGATTGATGCAATTTATGATCCTGAGAAGGACCCGTTTACTGTTAGGTGTCCATCCCCTATGTTCATGCGCGTTGGTCCTGCCGATGTGGAGTTGTCGAGGGACGGCGGTAGATCTTACAACTACACAGGACGGGTCTCAGTAGGTGAGGGCAACAGTCAAACATTCTATGAGAGAGAGAGAGAGAGAGAGAGAGAGAGAGAGAGAGAGGGGGGGGGGGGGGAGGGGGATGGTGAACATGAGATGGGGGTAGGGATGAGATGATATCTGTCATGTTTATTTCAACCTATGTATGTAGGATAACAAGATCAGATAAACACATCACATACAAGTAATCTGTTTGTAATACAGGCATGGTCTTGACAAAATTAAAGAGAGGGGAATGGAAGACGTAAGGAATGGTTTATCCAGAGATTAAAAAAACGGGGGGATCCACTCAAGAGGTGGGGGGGGGGGGGGGGGGGGGGCTTCACCGGCACCATCCCATACTGGAGAGAGAGGAAGGGGAGTAAAGAGAGATAGAATGTAAGAGGAAGATTGAGGGGAAAAAGAAGAAGGGAAAAGAAGAAGGAGGACGAGGAGGACGAGAAGAAGAAGAAGAAGAAGCATAGTAATCACTTGTATTTTCCCAAACAGGTGTAAACTATGCTACCGACATTAACAAAGATGATTGAAGCTCTCTGAAGTAGCTAGTATTATATCTCGGAATACTTTTACCACTCCATTTCTTTGTATAATTATGAAGTTGGTCTGGACCAGATCGAACCATCTATTGCTGTAGAGGAGATGTCAGCCGATGTCGTCAGCCTAACATGGAACACCGAAGGATTCCCTAGTCCTGATTCAATGGTTCAAGACATCTACATAGATATTCTGCTCTATTTCTATGAGGAAAGTACGACAACCGGACTTGTTCGTCTTGCACCGGCAAGTCGCATTCGGAGTGACATTAGACTTGCCAACGACCAGGTATTCCTGACACTAAAGGAGATTTCTGAAGCAACTCGGGGGAGGAGTGTGGGCGTATTCAGAATTACAGAGGCGGGCGAAGTCAACACTAACATTTCAAATAAGTAAGTGATAGAAACATGGAGTGTTCATCTTCAAAAATGATTATCATTCAGACGCTTCAAGAGCACTGTAGGGAGGGATGTTGATGCCAAAATATAATCATTTTAGGCCTATTCAAAGTCATTCTGTATATTGATTGAGATAAAGATCATGAAAGATTGTTTAGATATATCCTTTTGGCATGTTTGGTAATTTAGGGGGCAATAATTATTACACATTTTAAAACACGCATTCGTCGATTTTGTCAACGATGACCATTATGTTCTTTTTCTATCTCCCAGATGGGTCAATGGTTATGCGGATATAATGGAAATGGAGACTCCCATTGCTGCAATGTGGTCCCTGCCCTTCAATCTCAACTCAGACTCGAGCTCAAACGCATCACGCTGGTGTGAAAGATGGGCGTCGGGCCAGATTTCCTTCCGAACGACCGAGGACAGCATCCCACCTTGTCCGTGTCTTCTTTCACAGGCCCTAGCTGACATCAGCGTGTTTGAACGGTATCCTTGGTGCAATCAGCGCTTGGACGACGGGTGTGAATACCGTCAGGAAGCAAAGCACTGCGTGAGAGCTCGAATATCAAGGTGAGAATGGCCTCCATACTTTTCGTCGCAAAATAATTGCTTTCGCATCTCATCCGCTACATCAGGATTATTCTCCATGAATGTTCTCGCCCTAATAGTGATTGAATAGATGTGAAAAATAAATCTCTCAGTGAATTTCGTTCAAATCCTTTCATAATTTAGTTCACATATAATGTCTTAATACATAGGCTTAATGAATGCTTTTCTAGTCCAACTTAATTCATTTTATCTCTTCTTTCCCCTCCTCATATCTCTGTCTTTCTGTCTCTGTCACTGTCTTTATCTGCCTTATAATCGTACATTTTTTCCCCACAAGGTTACTGGTTACATTCTCGCTGTGGTATGATTATATACAATTATGGCTTTGTCATGTATGGGCCCTATATTATATTACATAATGCAGCTATCTTCTTTTGATGTGAATGTATTCCTATACAGCAATTTTGGTCACGGCCAACTATGCTGCTACGGCAGCGACAACAATCTAATGCACTTGAAGGACACTCCTGCCGGCGGTTACACCCAAAAGCATCACCACAGCGGGTTCCTACCTGCCAAGTTCCCGGGCAACATCCCTTATCTCTCTAACTACCTACGGGATCGCATCCCTTGGGAGGAGTGCTGTGGAAAGACCCAGGCTGGAACCGAGCAGGAGAAAGAGAGTTGTGACCTCTTCCGGGGTCATCGACCATCAGAGCAAGGTCTTCGACCGTCAGATGACTGCAAGTTTTACAGAACACCAACTGCCGGTGCGCACACGTTTTTGTTTTTCCATTTTTCACGTAACGGTAACACGATCAATATTATTTTCAAGAGAATCATCTCCACTGCACTGGCGGTTTGTTTATATAGGAGTGTGGCGGTTTGTTTATATAGGAGTGTGGGGGGGGGGGGGCGGACACAACCGGTTCTCGTGCCCCCTCCTCTTTTGAAACCAAAGTTGCATACCTTAAGTACATAACCCCCAAAATGTGCCCTTATTTATTTTTTCGACCAAAAGGGCATCTGAAAAATGTGACAAACCTTTGCATGCTTGTCAGAAGTTTTTCGTTATTGTGCCCCGAACAAAATCATGGATCCTCCCCTGCTCTACTTTGATTTAAATACCTTGTTGGGTTGTCTGTAGAAATTGTGTTCGGATAGTAGAAGAGATCATAATAATGTTCGGACATGTAAAGGTGATGCGCTGAGCTTATACCTCCCGATTATAATTTTGCGGCAGCATTTACATTCATGTTGTTTGTCTACTTTCAAGCGATGACGCAGATAGATGAATAACATTAAATAAAGTTGCTTTAATAGACAGGAAATCATGCAGTCGGATCAAAATATATATATTCCTCTTATGAAAAATTGAATATTTTGCCTCGTCCTTTAATGTATCGGGTGTTTATTAGAGGCTTATTAAAACAATATTGTAACAGGAGATTATTATAATGAATGAATGATATTAATGATTAACAAAATATATGGCGACAGCGACATAACATGACAAAGAAAATGTCTTTCTGTCCTGTTCGTACAGCGGCCGTATTCGGCGAGCCTCATCTGATCACCTTTGATGCCAAAGACTACATCTTCAACGGCTTTGGGGAGTACGTCCTGTTGACGACCAAAGACACCACACCTAGTGCTCTACGCATAGAGGTCCAAGGCAGAATGCAACAAATAGATGAAACTGGTGAGAGCTCAGAGCAGAGTATATATCAATCAAGCATAGACATGATAGTCAACTGTTTCATTTTTATAATGTTTTTTTTTCTTCATAATCGTTAATTTTATTCATTAGACCATTAAGAGCAGAAAGGGATTTGTCGTTCCTTCTCGATATATCGTCATACTACTTGGGTTTGCCGATTTCCATCATCACCTCAATTTATTTCAGTCTTTTGAACAGTGCTTCCTTTACGCTTAAAAATATCTTTTCCAAGCATGCCCGACAAATTGAAATAACCCTGCCGGAAAGAACACAGTGTCCCACAGTGTGTTCACAGTGTGTTCACATAGTCGACTTTGTGAAGATGTGATTCACAATGTTAAAACGCTCGAATTTAACAGTGTGAAGATAATTTCACACTGTGGACTCCTCCACAGTGTGGTTTACCACAGAGTGTTCACATAGTGATGTTCGATTTTACAGTGTGAGTTTACTCGCTCACAATGTGAAGATGTGATTCATAATGTTAAAACGCTCGAATTTAACAGTGTGAAGATGATTCCACACTGTGTTTGACACAGTGAACACACTGTGGGACTGTGTTCTTTCCGGCAGGGAAACTTTAAAGATGGGTTTGTTGCAGATCAACATCACCAGAAGGCTTTGCCACAATTTTGCCAATAAGTTTGCCATCAACGGTTTGCCCATCGAAAAAAAACCCACATTTTCAACTCTCCAAACAAGAAAGAAAGTCATGTCAGTGCTAAGTCCTCTTTGAACATTCCATCAGTGGTTATCGAGATTCAGGAGAGTTTTTTAATCCCAGGTTTCCGGAGACAAAACTATATTAACGTTTTTATATCAGAGGTATAAACTTTAAACGGTAAATAAAATATATTACACTTTATCCAGTTCGTCTATGTTATTAGACAGGATATCAAATTTACAACTCCCAAATAGACCTTCGTAAAGAGTCTTAGCAGGTATAATGTTAATACATAATTTCATGCAAATTGCTTAAAATCATCACTGACTTGCTTAAAATCATCACTGAAACTAAACGTAGATCTTCTTAACCGACAGTGCTTGCGACTGGTTTGACGGCGGTAGCGATCAAGAGTGATACCTCTTCCACGGTTCAGGTCGAACTGAACGAACGAAGAGAAATGGACGCTTGGATCCAAACGGTTGGGAGCGATGATGGCTGGAATCATATCAACTTTGTCAGAAGCAACTTCTGGATGGATAGTGGTAAATAATATCAAAATCATTCTACCGTTTGCTCACTCAGTGTTAATCGACAACGTGTAAACGACTATTATCGATATTTTACATATTCCTATCTTTCTCTCTCTCTCTCTCTCTCTCTCCATATCTCCCTCTCTCTAATCGCATGAATTATGCCTTGAACATACTCATTTCGCAAGATGTAGCGAAATGACCATCCGTCTGTAGTACTAAGATAGGCTTTTAGCCAGCAGTCGCGTTCAAAACAATGAAGTCACGGTGTATGGTCCCTTTTCTTAAAAATTTCTAGGATTCATTTGTACAAAAAGGGTCGCCTTGAACAACAAAAATCTGGAGACAGAACTTAGGCAGGAACATAATATGAACAATTCATTCCGTAATCATATGGCATGTTATAGGGGGGCACGGCACCTCAGGATAAGCGCTACTTCATCATTCCGTAAGTTAGGTGGTCCTTGATTATATTATAATTATCCCTCAAAAATCACAGGTGTGACAATCGAGTTGGGTTCCACCGAAGACGACCGCAAGCTCTTCTCGGTCACGTTCAACCAGGGAATCGCAGTCGTGCTCGAGAAGCCGCCGAACAGCACAGCGATGTCGATCCGTGTCTACCTTCCTCCCACTCTGAAGGAACAGGTCCTAGGTCTCTTGGGTACGTGGAACAATGACAGTTCCGATGACTTCACAGCTCCATCTGGTCGCATCATCTCCGGACGCTCACAGGAGAACCTACACATATTCTTTGGCCAGGAATGTAAGATGGGTTTTGACGATTACGGAGAAAACATTGTTGACATAATATTGTGATAATATTATGAAATATGGTAGAATGTTCTTCAGACCTGATTATTTCATTAAATCAGAACAGGACTGTCCGGTGTTGCCGATGTTGAGGGCCATATTGTATAATAATGGTTAAGGTCAAGGAAATTTGCTTTTGAAAATATTATTGGAAGTCCTATACACCCACCCTTTCTTGCCATTCTACAAATATCTTGCTGAACATCAGACAATGTTGTCAGATTATACTAAAATATGCATATGGAATCGTATTGGCAAAAAAAAAATTGGTTTCTAGGGTAAGACGAAATTTTAAACATCAGAACCATTGTCTGATTATGGGACACTGTCGATGGTTTAGGAGCTGCAACGTGAGATGATGGTTTAAGGCTGTTCTCTTTATTTTATTTCTATTCATATATTATTTTATCATTATATTCAACAGAAGAGACACATTTTAACTGAATTGACTGCCGTAAACAACACCGTTTATGATCCTTTCATAATTATTGGATAGGGCGTTTATATCTCGCAAATCATTTTATTTTTCATAAGATATGTTATTTTTATTTCCACCTGTACAGGCATAAAAGACAAATAAAACCCTCGCCTCTTTTCTCTCTCATGTACTTTTTTCTTCCAGGGAATGTTAATCTAGACGAAACACTCTTCCGATACGACGTCGGATTAAATTACTCGTTGATCAACGACGAGGACTTCGAGCCTAACCACGAGTTCCCAAACTTTGTGACCGAAGATGAGCTCATCGATGTCTGTGACGACAACAGGTTTTGTCGCTATGACTACATAAAGACGGGCAATCCAGATATGGGGGAGGCTGCTGGGCATGCGCACAATATGTGGGAACGAACACGAAACCAGACAACTAACGGTAGGTGGGGGAAAAAAAGAGCAGATTTTGTATTATTTTCAGAAGTTAACTTAGATGATGTGCACTTGCTGTGCGGAAGAAAGTAGTTCGCATTTCGACTAAACGATTTCGACCCCCCATGCTGGTATCACACGCCGCTGTTGGGCACTTTGACTCTTTGAGCACCCCATTTCTGCCACGTTTACTTTCAGAGCGGCTTAGTCCTGATAATTCAACATGGGCCGCGGAGCCGGGGGGCGGGGGACTGCAGCCCCCCCCCCCCTTTTTAGAGTAGACATGTTATAAAAAATATCGGAAAAAGGCTCGAAAATTGTCATTAATGAGTGAAATCAGACCAGCCCCCCCCCCCTCCACTTTCAACACTATCGTATATGAATGTGCTATAAAAGGGTTTCTTCAAGATGAAATGTAACATATTACAGATATAATGTCATTTACAGGTAATACTACAATTTAAATATTCTGGGGGTGTTTCATAAAGCTGTTTGTAAAGTTACGCATGACTTTACGAATGACTTAAATATGACAAGCCAAATGGGATGCTCAATCATTTTTAACTGCATCAACTAAAGTTGAACTGTGCAGATGTAGATTAACATTTTTATTACAACAAACATTTTTAGTGCAAAGTATGTTTTTTGCCATATCTTAATTGAGGTTATTAGAAATACAGTCACACTTTGTCAAGACATCAGGAAGAACTTTGGGCATCCTAACTGGCACTTCATATTCAAGTCGTTCATAAAGTCATGCGTAACTTTACGAACAGCTTTATGAACCCCCCCCCCCCCCCCCCCCCCCTGGCTCAGCAGATGGGAAAAGAGAAGATCGAAAACCTTCTATAGGCTTCAGTAGTAGAGTTTATATATCAGGAACAATCGTCTCCGGCGTATTGATTTATATTTTCATCCATCTATCCGTCAATTGTTTTACAGTGGTCAGCTGCGGCTACCTTCCCCCACCAGAGCATGGTAGCAAGATGGGCGTGGTCTATCTAGCAGGGTCCGTGGTGACTATGACATGTAACGAAGGATTTGATTTGAAGGGTACGATTGAGTGGCGGTGTAGCTCTGAGGGGAGGTGGATTGGAAACCAGACGTCAACGTGTGGTAGGTATCTAGCTTCATTACATGTTTATAACTCTGCATGAATAGTCAAAAATATCGAAATTATAATGAATGTGTCGACAGAACTTGCATTTTGTCAATGTTCAGTGGGTAGTCTATCAAAAATCGTTGACAGTTATAGGTCTCTCCCAAGTCAAATTACTACACGTAATTAAGAAATAAACTCTTTTGCAAGTTACTTCTTTTCGGATGATGTAAGAGCTAGGTTGCACTACTTTTTCTTGGCATATTTCTATAGGCGATGTGCCAGGATATTGTACCTTCCGAATGGAACTTTGATTTCATGTAATTTATCATTTTTCGTTTCAGATTGAATGGTAAGAATATAGCTTTAACTATATAGTCATACTGAAGCATTTCGTCTTGCACTCTTCAGAGTAAAACGCAAAAATGAACAGAAAGCGGACTTCATACAATATAAACGGGATGGAATATGCCTTGTAGGCCCGAATTCACAAAGGAGGTTTAAACCATAAGGTTTAAACCTCCGTAAGCGTAAGCGCACATTGCCCATGCGCGGGCTCAAAAAAACAACAACATATGATTGGATCGGATTCCGTGTGTACGTACGCTTAAAAAAACCTCCTTTGTGAATTCGGGCCAATAGTTTTAAGAGCAATTACATAATTCCATGAATTCTGTTGCCTTCCCCACAGTTGAGAGCAAGAATACGAACATGTTGCTGATTCTTTATATTGTGATGGCTATTGTGGCGTTCCTGATACTGATCTCATGTTGTCTGATCTGTTTCGTGTGTATTATGAGAAGACGTAAAGACAAAGAGCACGACAGAGAGAGGTTTGCATTCACAATATCAATTCCTTTCCTATATCTCGCCTTTACTAGGAATAATAATATGATATGGACTGGGCTTGAGGGGGATACAACATTTCTTGCCTGAACTAGAATTGTATTGCCCGAGTCGAAGAGGAGGGCAATACGATTCTAGTGAGGGCAATTATATAGTGTTGTATCCCCCGAAAGTAACCAGTCCATATCATTATTATTAACAGAATCAGACATCTAGAGCGAACTCGAAAATACATGCATTGTAAAAAATACAGTTTATTGCCAGCTATTTAACACACAAAATCCCATTGACTCTTGAAACCGGGCAATAAACAATTTATCAGCCCCCAATTTTGTTGGCTTGTCAAAGGCGGGTAATAAAAAGTAAAAATTGCATTGCTCAGATGTCTGATATGGTTAATAATCCTAATTACGGTTGCGTCATGTCTTTCAAGGTGTCCGGTCCCTATATCATCAGTTGGTCACTACCATTGCTTTACTTTTTGAGCTATGTCGAATAGCTTATTGGATTTAATCCCACTAAATATTATCGTTAAATTAATTGTTTTTAGTGTAGAATAATAGTTTTACAAATTTAGTTGTGCACATAATATCAATGGTGAAAATTTCCCAAAGTGATATCCGGTAATTGTTATTTTCTCAGTGACGTATAATGCTTGAGTAATTTTTTTTTTTTCGTAATGATGTGTCTTGCCGTGTTTATGAGATTTTTTCCTTCTTTTTCTCCTTCTTCTTCTTCTTCTTCTTTTTCTTCATATGAACAGGTCCAAGTCTAACGCTGGGTTGACGGTTGCATACCAGAACGGAGGTTACGCCCATGACGGAGGAATAACGAAGATCAATGGTGTCACGCCCACTTCAAACGGAATAAGCAATGGAAATGGCTCATTGCATCACATCGCCGGGATGACAGAGACGGATGGAGGCGTGGCCAATGGTCAATCAGCCAATGGGCATGCAACAAATGGGCATTCAGCCAATGGAGGACACACAACCAGTGGACATACAGCCAATGGACACACGGCCAATGGACACACAGCCAATGGATACACAGCCAATGGACACACAGCAAATGGGCATTCAGCCAGTAGCATGTATGGCCATGTAGTTCAACCAGCAGCTCCTCCCTTGCCTGATGATGGCGTTGAAGGTAGAACATTGGATGCTGCTATCGGAGTTGTGGGAGTGACAGGGGGCGGGTCAACGTCAAGTAGCAGCGTAAGTAGTCCAATGAGACCCGCCCAGCCTTCGACAAGTCGCGGTGATCAGCCATCAACATCCAATGATTCTGCTAACTACAAGAGCAAAGCCCCGCCCATAGAAAAGAAACTGAAGAAGAAGGCGAAAGAGAATCCTTATGACGCTTTACCTGCTAGCCTTAAAGCCAAATTGAACAATCCAGATTACGAGACATTATCAAGATACCGGAAAGATATCCCCGCTCTCATGGAGTAAGTAATAAGTTCATTATTTTTAAGGTTAATAAATTCTAAGTGAAAATAATTTCAAATCAAACAAGTCCGAAATAAACCCCACCTCAATGTATTTTTGTCCCTACGGACCTGGTGCAAACAATGTGGAAGATGAAAAGAGATCCAGCATGAAGGCTCAAGAATATTTCAAGAAAGAAAGAGATATAATGTCAAAATGCAAACAATATCAACATGGCCTATTTCATACAATTTTGTTCTAAAAATCAAGCCATAAAAGTATTTTGATTAGGATCTGTGGCAGCTGTTGTAGCCTTGTAGGACTGATCCCTGATCATCTAATCGACATCTCTTAAGTGATCAACTTCCAAGCAGCTTTCCACGACTTCTACAGTTACCTTGACGTGATGACCTTACTCTAGAGAGTTAATGATATCGTCTGAACGTAACTTACATGTTTGTAATATTACTCACTTGCAGTGGCGTAGTGTGGGCCAAGTCATTGAAGGGGCACTGGCATCATGGGGAAGGGGGGGGGGGGGGTTGGGGCGGGGAACCGATCTTAATAGGTTAATGAACTGTGCATTAATGAAGCCTACGATTCGGTGGGGGTGTGGAGTAGGGGAAGGCTATCATATTCTGTCCATGTTCCTTCCCCGCTCTCCATTTCTTCCTCATTTCCTTTTTTTTTTCTTCTGTCATTCGATTAGAGGGCACGTGCCCCCATGCTACCTTCGGCTACGCTACTGCTCAGTCATAGTCCTTCAGAAACCTTTAGTTATAACATACATTTCATCAAAAGTTATGACCTTTGGAAGGGGGGGGGGTGCCTTTTTTCATTCACACAAATATCATATGTGCGTTTGGGCGGAAAATCACTCTGAATAGAAAAGGGTGAAAAAAATGGCAAACAGCTTTTTGCGGGCACATTTTTACTGAAAAACTTTCTGAAAAAAAAAAAAAAATCATCACCCAACGTACCCCAACCCCCTTTCCGAAGGTCCTGAAAATAACTGTTGTTGGCAATTTTCCTTTATGTTATTGAATACATGTTATCAGAAGAAAGTTCTGAGAAACTTTGAGTGGGGAATTTACTGTTTCTTTTTCATCTATCCTAAATGTCTTCTCAATCAAGCTATTTTTGGAGATACAGAGAGGTTTGGATTGTACGTATTGTACATTGTACGAAATTGTTATTATAATGACTGCAAATATCATCGATCTACATGTATATGCACGGCGCTTATTTCATTTAATTATTTAATTTTGTATTGACCTTTTAGTATGAAAATGGACAATTTTTTCTTTTGAAAATAGATGAACCATTATTTACCCTTTTACAAGTATACATCTGCGATGAGCTTTGCATGTATTTATACTTTTCTTTGTGTTTGAGTTCGTAATTATGTTGCTGATTTTTGTTTCTGTGATATTATACAGATATTATTTTTAGTTCAGATTCATAGCTATTTCTGTCTTTCGCTATATATATTCAGTATTTGCTTTTATTGATTTTGACATCGTCAGCACAATATCTACATGTTTGTTTTGTAAAGTCTTCGCTTTTCCACTTTTGAATGTTCATTACTTTGAACACAGTTGTTCGATGCGCTGTTCATATATAGTTTGTTATATCCTTATGAGTTTATTTTGTTCGTGCATATATTATTGTATAGGCATGTTTTGTTTCTATGAATAAAACGACTTGTCATTCTGAAAGGGAATTAAAAACTGGGAGATATTTTATTTTGTTCGTGCATGTATTAGTGTATAGGCATGTTTTGTTTCTGTGAATACAACGACGTGTCATTCTGCAAAGGGAATTAAAAACTGGGAGATCTTGAATCAAATTTACACAACGAACGTTTACACCTCTCACTATTGGTTTATATGGTTATAGTCATATCTTTGAATTATTAATTCTTAATTATTGATAACATTGTTGTAAAATAAGAATATATTTTGCAAAGCCAAGGGATATTATGACTGTGTCTATATTGAACATGTTACCATGCGTTGCACTTGATATCCATCTATTTCCCATTTCGTTTCCCCGTTTATCAGTTTTAATTCATTTTGATGTCACAATGTGATCTGGTTATTTATTTTAAAAATGTGAGAGAAAAGGATAAGAAAAGTAGTTGGAGAATTTTTTTTTCTTTCTATGCCTCTAAAATGAAATCAAGTTATTCTTGTTCATCCAACAAATTCATTGTTTATTATTTTCGTTTATATTTATATTTCATTTTCAGGGATCATAGTGATGAGAGTGAAGATGAGATTGCAAATATTAAAGGTAACGTAAACAAATAAAAGACGTCAATTTCGGCTTCAATCCTTCTTTGTGTGTGTTGTCACTTAGATCGATTACAAATATGAAAACAAGAAGGCAGATACCGCAAAATAGTTTTGAATTATATCACGGACGTAATAGATCCCTTTGTAGCTTGAAAAGATAGCAATGGTATATCATGGAGGGGGGGGGGGGGGGGGGAGAGGGAGAGGCGTGACACCATTATGATGATAGTATGCTACTGATGTTGATAATATTATCATGGTGATATTAGAATATTCGTAGCTCTGTATTATTGATCAAAATTAGTTTCTGCCACTCCTGACGCAACTTATGTGTAAAAATTTACTTTGATTATTCCCACCTCTATACTTTTCTTCTTTTTCCAGCTCAAGTTAGACGAGAAATGGAAAAAGAACGAGATGGACGACGTTAAGACTGTGAAGATAACAAGCTAGCATTATATGAGGCATCTTTTTCCTTCAACTCGTGCCAAAGCAGATACTGCATGTGTTGAGCTACATTAGTATATGCTTTTATAATCTAAACATTTATACGAATGTATAAAAATTATTAGCCTATGTCTTTCATTGCGGCATATTGTGTGTACATCGAAGATGCTTTATCTGAGGCATTCCAGAATGATAATTATGAGAGATTCCATTTTGTTTTTAATAATTTGAGGATTATGTTGAATAAAGTATGTTATTCCAATACTGAATCAAACCCATTGTCAAATATACTCGAACGGGGTGTTATTTGGCGTTTTTAACAATAAAATGCATTATATCTACATGTACTTGTATGTAGGTCTATTATTATGAGATAGAATTGACTTTTTACATAATTATGTACACCTATAGTGTATTTTATAATCATATTACAATCAACATGGAACGTAGTATAATAATATTGTAGTGTTTATATCATGTATTTAACTATAGTTCCATAATTATGATACATCAGATTTTTTTTTTTTTGCACGTATGATACTCTCTTATCTTGCTTATGATACATTGTTCTCATCGTATATAATGGTAAATTGCCTTGGCAACTAGGAAGCGGAGATTTAATAGACATTCAATATAGACCTACATTTATGTTTATGATGTTAGAAAATATATAGAAATAATAGTTTATTTATCGATCTTGAAAAAAAAAAGAAGAAGAAAATAGTTTCGGGCTGGACCCCGTATAAGATAGAATGGTAGAACATAAATTCATGGAATGTTCAACTGCACAAAAATGACAGTTTGACATAATATATTTTGCTGGACGCCTTTAGTAGTATCTAGTTTAGCAATTGGATCGAAAGAATTTAATATCATAACGAATGAATATCTCAGTGCAGTATGAATGAAAAATAAATGTGCAATATAATGAACCATTGTGAATATCGTGCATGAGAGTCCCTTAGATAATGGGATTTACGTTAAATTAATAATAAGCATAACAAGATTATTAGTTGTTTCATTTCTACTTAGCACGCTTTTACCCTCTATTATCTTTTTATCATTTTGAGAGCCTGCCTATATAGTTGTCATTTTACTTCCCCATGTACTGTATATATAAGTTACTAAAAATTCAATGGCATGCATGTAATAACTGTTATACATGTACTTAAAGTAAAAAAAAAAAAAAGATCTGTTGTTTCACCGAAGATGGCAAAATGAAGCTTTACAAGGTATCTCGCACAAATACTTTGAATTATATGTTCATAATATAATCAGTATTGAAATATCTAAATATTCAATCTTATTGTACGAACAAAGTAAAAAATAAAAAAATAACTGAAAGATAATCTGACGAGCCGTTCTTATATCGTCTACTGAGAACTATACGATGTTGACTCAATTTCGGGCCGGAGTGGAAATGCTGATATCAATAACGATTTTTAAATACTCGTTTTGCTCAAAACATATTTATACCACAGTAACTTGACTTATCTTATATACTATACGAGCCATTGGGCCATTATGATTTATATCAATTAAACTTATATTGAACAAAAACTTGTGCTTGTATATTCAAAACTCTCTTTAAACGTGTTTTTACAGATTACCGAACTGAGTTAAGCCCGTTCTTGTTATTTTACGCCAAATTAAATATCATTATGATACTATGCATTACTAAATGAGAAAAAAGCTGCATAATTATTTCTAGTAATGTGCATTTTATAGTACACAATAAAATGAGTAAAAAATCAAGGTAGTTGTATAATAAATAGATCCCATCTTTATCAAGTTTCTGATATATCTAATATGTTGGAGATGATTTTCCAGTAGGTACCTCAGTAATCGTTGGGCATCCTATATATTTCAAGTAGAAGGATATAGGATACTCGATTAGCTTAGTTTTGCAAATTGCGACTTATGTAATGTTTAAAAAATCGCTCATATTTCTTAAGAAATGATGCATGTAATGTTTGAAAACTGTTCAGGAATATCCTTTACCAATCCTGTTAATGTGACTTTACATATGAAATATTCCTGGGATGTAAATTGTATTCATCGTTATCTTCCCTTAAATGACAATCAACAAGTTGCCAGGAAATACATGTAGCGCTAGCTGGGGTCTTGTTAAAAGCTTGTACATAACTATTTTACACTGTGCATTACGATTGTCTTGTGTTTGAAGTGAAAGTGGGCATTAGTTTAACAGGAAGGTCCATTGATTATTGGGTGAGTTGTGTGTTGCGATAGCCACATTACTGAAATGTTTTCTGCCAGCAAATTCTAAAATCAGACTTCCTATAGGCTGTCGGCAAGGAGCAAAAATTTATGACCTTTTTGGGGTGAAAATAAAGTTGGAATATCTGAGGGTAAATCTGAGATTCTGCTTGGTGATCAGTTTTTAACTTTGTCCGCAAATTGGAAAAATCAGAGGACTTTTTATATTTTTCTTTTTTCCCTGTGGGAAAATTCCTTCTAGCTTGTCTGCAAATGTTGGTCCGATAGCCCATTAAAAATGGTCTGGAGACCGCTCTGCATACGGATTCTTCACCCGCCATCCCCCAAAACGTATCGCCCCGGATTGCATAATTCTCTGTTGTCTGCTTCAGGTTTTTTTTTTTGCATAATTAGCTTATAAAATACATACATGTGTATATATATATATATACACATGCCTATGGCCGAAAATTTGAAAACTTTTCAGTCTCACGGAATCTTTTATTTACTTGTCTTCTACACCTCATCTAACTACGATTCCGAAGCAGAACTCTTATTTTTTGTTATTCTTCTCTCTCTCTCTCTCTCTCTCTCTCTCTCTCTATATATATATATATCACAGATTCAGCATGATGCATGATCTTATAAGGGGTTAGGAAGTAGTAAGAATGAAATAGATAATGAATTATAAAGATAAATCTATATGACTAATTGTTCTGATAAATATATATATCCACTGATGTTTGAACAGACAGTAATTCATGTAATGTATTCTTGCAGGGTTCTTTTAGTTAGGTTGAGTATTACGCATAGGTATTACGTGTTCATGATTTAAACAAAATTACGCAGACATATAAAATTGTATTCATTGAATAAAATGAAAATAATGAATTAAACTAGCCTGTGTCTTCTGTGAATAATACATATACTGGGAGTGTTCTAGTTATATCATTCAACTGCTCCATTTTGTGGAAAATGAAAAACAAAATATGAAATGACAGATAAAATAAGGGTGAAGATAAATATTTAATGGCCACTGAAGGAAAGCTGGGAAAAAGAGAAAGAAAGCGAAGCAGGTAGAAAACATACAGGCCCGAATTCACAGAGGAACCATGGGTAAGGTTTAAACCTCCGTAAGCGTACTAAAATAAGCGTAACTAAGCGCACATTGCCCATACGCGAGCTCAAAGAAAATATATGATTGGATCGGATTCAGTACGCACGTACGCTTAAAAAACCCAGGAGGGGGGGTTAAACCATGGTTTAAACCAAACCTTTCGGGCCAGTGTCAAAAGTGGTACAAAAATCGTGTGAAGAGATCGCACTAAAATGATCAGAGAATACACAAAAAAATGAATCTCCTCCAAAGTAAATTTATTATCGCTACATATTTGTTTTTTTGGTTTAATATCACACACATATGATTATGTAAATATAAAAAATATTAAATGCATGTAAATATTTGCACAGGTAAGTAATGGAGATATTCAAAACAATCACTTTAAAATGAATTGAATTTTCCTGAGATTGCAGTTATTTTTACTGTACAAATTGAATAAACTTGTTGATTAACATGAAATTCAAATAATTGAACTTGTACAAAATGATTAATCAATTTGTGAAAATTTACATAAACAGTTCTCCAGAAACATACAAATATAAGTAAACAAATGAAAGTAATTTTATATATATATATATATATATATATATATATATATATATATATATATTGTCTAATTCTATATTAGATTATGCACATAGGTATACAACGTACACTGTATATGATGAACTCTAAGCCTTAAGTCTGTGAAATGGATTTTTACTATGTCCATCATGCTGTTTTCGTAAGCTTTGAGTACTGGTGGGTAGACTATTCCCTAAAAGACAAGATTGATAGTGACTGAAGAGTTTCTATTGATTTAGAGTGGATTAGTCTACATACCATGGACTTGGTACAAAACAATTTAATGGAGAACAAGGCAAACTAACTCCACCTTTCATAAGGTAGTATGCTAGAGGTTCCAAGATCATTATATTGGAACATAAAGAAAGCGGGTATCTGGCATAGAGAAACATTACATGAATGGAAAGATATCAAAAACTAAGAATGGACCTGGGCCCTTTTACACAGAGAATTACAGGTTTCAATTGTGGTCTGCTAAAAAAATATTCCATTTGGGAAACAGGGCTCAGGATTAGATTACACAATATTGACAACTCATGTATACAAACAGATATCATTTCAATGTAGCCCTACTTGAAAATTGATGCATGCACGTGTATAAGCATTGTTTGCACAGATTTCAACTAAATGGAAATAATAAATCTAAAACCTTCGATCCCAGTGTTTTAAACTGTCTGAAATATCCTGACATTAATCTGATTTCCATTAATTTACAGACTAAAAATTTACAGGCAGTGATAACTGAAATCTGTACTGGAGTTTCATTAATTTCCTGGATATGAGGTAGTAATAAAAATTTAATGACAATAACTAAAGGGTTCATACATGTAAATACAAATTTATCTACTTTTATATGGATACATAACAATCTAGATTTTACATACCTCAAAATCACACACTAAGTAAGCATAAGAATCAATGTATAGGTAGATATACATGTATATAATAAAATATAATAAATTTCTATATACATATTCACAATGAAAGATAGACAAAGCTTACAACTGTATATCAAATGTGTCTTCATGATAAAGAAATTCCATCCATGTTATGATGAACTGCATCAGTGTTTAATCACAACATATCATCCATTTTCTTGTCCTGAAAACATATCAGATATAACCTGTTTTATCTCTCATGTATTTACTATATAAATCTCTACAACAGAAAATATTACATATTGTTAACTATAAATCTGAATAAGAATTAGAGGGGAGAACTGCACAAAAACAAGTATTGGCTCTGTGTAAGGACAAATGATGAAAGAAGCACACACTTAGGTAGGAAAAGCACGGTGCAATTGTGAAGGAAAATTGATTATTATGTATTGATAATGTTAAAATTTCAGTATTCGCAATATGTTGAGCCACCTATCGAGAGCAAAAGACAAGGGAAATAGCCAACATCACGAAGCCGGAAGTGGGAAATCCAGGGCTTCATTTAATGTAAACACTACATGCTGCATATTTTCTTGCGATATTTGAACAATTTTTGTAGAATGCTCCATCCGCTTTTGCCATGGTTTTTATCTGTGAAGCATAAGAATGTTATTCTCACACTTCCAAACTTCAAAATACCTGTGGATAAAAGACACACAGTGGGTGATTTCAAGTTCGGTGTTGAAAGCTGGTGTCGGTGTTGGGGCAAAACTAGCACCCGCTACAACACCGAACGTGAAATAAGCTGGTGCTGGGATTGACTTCACTAGGTGTTGAGCTATCAATAATGTGATTGGTATTATTTTTATAAACCCGAATTCGGTGTTGGGGCTAGAACCAGCAGCCCAATTCACGCTCTTAACACCAACACCAACACCAACACCGAACTTGAAATCACCCAATGGGTGAAATGACCAAGCAACAACGCCGCCAGCCGCCGTAGCGCAGATTTGATGTCAACCCTGGATGTTGGAAATTGCAGCATCTGCGGCATCCGATACATGGTGTACCATATTGTGAATACCAAAAACTGTTATTCTCTCATTTTAATCATCCTTCTTGAGTTCCATTAGTTGTTCACAAAGTTTTGTCGCTTTCTTGGCGCAAAATGTCTTTGCTTTCCAGTCTTCAGGGATGTTTTTCATTCCATTCTGAAAAAAAACAACGAAACAACGAAAACATGTTGCACTTAATTTCAAACTGCACGCTAGATTGCTCATTACTAAGAATTAGCTAAAGAAGACTTCATCACACTATTCAAATATATTATAAATGTAATTCAGGTAAAGGAAATGATTCATAATTTCAAACAAGAGCAAAACTGAAGTTTGAAACTGGTAGGGTAGTCTTGGCAAGGAACGATAGTTTTCCTCCCATATAATAAGGTATTGGTTTATCAGTATTGAATTTCAGCAATGAGTGCAATAAAACGTCTGAATAGCAATACTAACATCTCTCATTACAACAAGGTCATAGGATTCATACACATACAATGTGTGAATCAACGAATGTCTTTAGAAACAGGTGCTATTTCTTATCATTACCATTACCTGTATCAGACATCTGAGCTGTGGTTTTACAAAAGTGTATTCCCCTCGTCTTTAGTGTAAAAAGGTAATATTTCTTGTATCACCCTCTTTCACAAAAGCCTACAGACTTTACGTGTTATAAAACCGGGCAATATAGCCTTGTACTTTCCCTGGTCTAACATCCGGGAACTTGGAGATCAGTTACAGTCATACGCGACCAAAGCAGTACAGCTGCGCACAAGCAAATTATATAAGCTCGCATTATTATATGACACATTTATTGCGCCTTATTTTGGACGTAGGCTTGAAGTAGGCTTGCTCTAGATGTATGATGTTGATCAGTGGCAGATCTACATAGGGGGAAAACCGGCCCGTGCCTCCTCTTTTGAAACCTAACTGGCATACCTTAAGTACACAATGAAAAAAAAATTGTCCCCTTAGTTGTGTACTTTTCCGGCTCTGTGCCCCCTCTTCTACAAAATCCTGGATCTGCTCCTGATGTCGATAATTATAACAATATTGACTGGCTCCTACTTTTGGGAGATACGACATATATCACCCTCACTAGATCCATATTACCCGAGTCGAAGACAAGGGTAATATGAATCTAGTTCGGGTAATATATGTTGTATCCCCCTCAAGGCCTGTCAATATCATATAAATATACATGTGGTTGCTAATGCATGATACTCTGTATTTATTATAAGACAGGGTCAAGGGGTTAACTCATGACCTTTGTATCTCAAATCAAGTGTTCATGCCACTCAACAGCAACAATACCACTTCAAGTAATCATTCCATGGTGCTAATAACAACGTGACTTACCCTGGCTGCAAGACAAGCTCCAATGAAGGCTGCACGGCTAGCGTTGCAGCCACCAGCTTGCATGGTCAGTCGGATTCCCTCTGCATAATCTGTGCTGTTGAACAGGGCATGCAGGGCGGACTGGAACGCCCCAGGCAAATCTGAAATCACATAAAGTTGACAATGATAATACTGATAATAATCAATAATTTGGCATGAACCAGAAATAATTTTACACTTCCAGTAACAAGTATAAGATTTTAGAGGCAAGCATGTACATAGGCTTTGAAACTTTTTAAGAAAATTAAAAACTTAATTTGTTTCGCTATGAATGTCAATATTGAATAAGTTCCCATAATGCATTTCAAAATTTAATGATCATTCTAAATCAATGGAAATACAGTTTATTGTAATTATATTCTTATAAGCAAGTTCTTCAGTAATATGATAATAATTCTAGACCCACAAACAGGATTCCATACCTTTAGGATTCTCAGTCTTCTCTAGAACTGTGTAAACTCTGAAAACGTCTGGTTGGGAGGAATGGCTATCCTGAAAAATCTTTTAAAGAGTTGATGGGTATAACTAGTACAAGAATAAGGGAATATCAGTCTACATATTACCGACATCATTAAGGTAGCTGGCTTAGCAAAATGCAGTGGCACGAAAAGACTTGTCCAGAACGCAAAAGGCATAATAGTTAAGAAGAATGAAACCCTGGGGAAAAATTCATTTTAATGAAAAGAGAGGATAGAGAGAAGCAATTTAAAAAAAGTTCCATCAAAATCGGTTACAAAATGAGAAAGTTATGAAAGTTTGAAAAGTCTCAATTTACTTTCTATGGCGATCCTCAAATTGGCAATGTTGCTTCAAAGTGACAGGCTTAGTAGTACAACTCTCCATATGTTTTGTACACAAAATTTCATATTTTTCCCATTATCTCTCAAGGTGCAGCTTGTCTCCTTCTTAGCTCAAGATATATCAGGGGAAAATGTATTTGACACAACACATGTTGAGTTCACAAAAGACAAGCAGCATCTTTAGAGATAATGGAGAAAGTATGAAATTTTGTGTACAAAACATATTGAGAGTTGTACTACTACCTGCCATTTAGAAGCAACATTGTCAATATGAGGACTGCCATAGAAAGTAAATTGAGACTTTTCAAACTTTCATAACTTTTTCATTTCGTAACCGATTTTGAAGGAACTTTCTTTTTCAAATTGCTTCTCTCTATCCTCTCTCTTCATTAAAATGGATATTTCCCCAGGGTTTAACTCTCCTTTAATGATATCGGTGAATCAAAAGTTGTAATGTAACATATCTCAAGAACAATCTTTATATATTATATAGACTAATCAAGGTCAGAGATGTATTTTACCACCTCCATGTCCTAATGATATGGTTCTACCTCCACACCATAAAATTATGATTTTTTCACAACTATGCATTTTGCACTCTGGTCTTTTCATACCACTAGATTTCGCTAAGCTCCCCCAGTTACAAATAGGGCTACTTACATCAGTTATTTTTGAAGACTTTGGTAGCTGCTTCGAAGTGTGGGACAGCAAGTTTTCTCTTGACTTGCTCCAGGAAACCAACAACGGCTTTGTCCAAAGAATGTGGGTAGGTCCTGTTTGGGTCTCTGAGCTGCTTGAGGACATCATCAAGGACATCACCGTCGCTACCATTCAAGATGAAGTACTCAAGAATTCTAAAAAAGAGATGGAGAAAAGTGAATGGCCATGAATACATGTAGGCATACATTAAAATAACAGTTAATCATATGTTAGCTTGCTTAACCCATAGCAGTACAGTGTCTCCTTTTAGTGACACTTTTGCAGTATCTGTTGGTCAAGAATGCTAGCAATTACACATTATATATGAGCAAAAAGAGTAAAATTCTCTGAAAAAGTTGAGTCCATTTCTAATGCAGTTTGCTGTGCCATTCTCGAATAAGAGCAATTTAATTGTAACTGATCATTAAACTCTCTAAAATTGGCAACACAGTAAAAATATTATGATCACTATTTTCGTGTGCAAATTGGTAATTTTTTAAATTAAATTTTGTAATTGTTATTCATTCTGGTTCATGTTATATCCATTTTTATATT
The DNA here is from genome assembly GCA_025618425.1 of Heliocidaris tuberculata. Taxonomy (NCBI): domain Eukaryota; kingdom Metazoa; phylum Echinodermata; class Echinoidea; order Camarodonta; family Echinometridae; genus Heliocidaris; species Heliocidaris tuberculata. Next base: position 7,519,496 of record CM046846.1, read on the forward strand.
TTTCAAACTATGTAAGGGTGGAAATGATAATAATTGTTGCCAATTTTAGGAATGAAACCTGATTAAATTAGACCTTAAGCAAGCTCTGTACTGCTATGGGTTAATAACCTATTGAATACCTAGCGTGAAATAACTTGGCTTGGAGTCTATGGAAAATGTGTAATATACCAAAATCACATCATCTCCAACAAATACGAAAATGCTGTTTCACAATTTTAGGGCTGTGGTGCAACATCAACAAGTGAATGAGTAAATTACGCAATGCGTAATAAATGTCCCCGCCGGAAGTGCAGATCTGTGGAAATTAACTAGCCTGAACCTTAAAACTTCAGTGAAAAACTTTAGTGAATAAAATAATAATGTTACTGCATGCAAAAGAAGAGAATACCAACAATGCATGTATACAACTGAAATATAAAACATGAAAACATTATGAACCTTCAGCCATTTTGAATAAATTTGCATAAATTTGCATGAATAATAAATTTCAAAATTCTGTGTAGAAGTTTGGAAGCCCCCACCCAGCCGTATCAGATAAAACAATCGGAATAAAAATCCGATGTGAAATAGAGGAGAAGTAGCATTTTTCGTCAATTTTGAATAAATTTGCATAAATTTGCATAATTAATGAATTTCAAAATTCTGTGTAGAAGTTTGGAAGCCCCCACCGAGCCCTATCAGATAAAACAATCGGAATCAAAATCCGATGTGAAATAGAGGAGAAGTAGCATTTTTCGTCAATTTTCAATAAATTTGCATAAATTTGCATAATTAATGAATTTCAAAATTCTGTGTAGAAGTTTGGAAGCCCCCACCCAGCCCTATCAGATAAAACAATCGGAATCAAAATCCGATGTGAAATAGAGGAGAAGTAGCATTTTTCGTCAATTTTGAATAAACTTGCATAAATTTGCATAATTAATGAATTTCAAAATTCTGTGTAGAAGTTTGGAAGCCCCACCCAGCCCTATCAGATAAAACAATTGGAATCAAAATCCGATGTGAAATAGAGGAGAAGTAGCATTTTTCGTCAATTTTGAATAAATTTGCATAAATTTGCATAATTATTGAATTTCAAAATTCTGTGTAGAAGTTTGGAAGCCCCCACCCAGCCCTATCAGATAAAACAATCGGAATCAAAATCGGCCAAGAAATGACGGAGAAGTAGCATTTTCTAACATTTGAGCACACACGGACAGACGGACGGACGGACGGACGGACGGACGGACGGACGGACACACACACACACACACACACACACGCACACACGTACGGAGCCCGTTTCATAGTCCCCTCGCGAACTTCGTTCGGCGGGGACAACTAGCCTGTGGTGCAACATCAACCCATTGTCTCATGTATATTATGGACCTGCTGATATTCTAATTCAAGCGCACATAAACAACAACAAAACAAACATTGACAAAATAGTGGGGTTTTTGCAGTGGTGGGCTAACCAACAGTAATACTAACAATGATAATAGTTGGATTTGTATGACACCTTTTCCTGAGGATACGAAGTGCTGAATATCATTATCATCACCCCCACCTTCAGCTGAACTTCCATGATAAGACGCTCAAGCATTTAAGGAATTTCCTCCTACCAGGTACCCATTTACTTCACCTGGGTGGAGAGAAGCAAACATATATCAATATCCTGCTATAGAATACTTACCTGGCCGCTACCAAACTGTGAACTATAGCTTCGTCTGCTGTCATGGTAACGGAGACAGCTTCTACCACCTTCTCCAGCATCTCTGGTTGACCGGCATACAGAGCAACCACTGGGACGACTTGGATGATAGCATGCATGTCTGTCATCTTATCACTACCTGCAAAGAGAGAGAAACAAGGAGAGAGAAAAAAAAAGGAGAGAGAGAGAGAGAGAGAGAGAGAGGGAGTAGTGTGAGTTTCAGATCGGTGTTATCATAAAATGATGAACCATTTCATCACATTTGTTTTATAGTACCTGCACTGTTCGGACATAGAAAAATCAGGAATGCAATTTCGCACCTTGTCTCTGACATTATTCTACTATTCAAGATCACTCTTACTAGAAGATTAGTTTAGTATGATCTGTACTGCTCTGACATAGAATTTTTCACAAATTGATATTACTCTTACTGAGAGAAACACAGAATATGATACAATTGCAGTAAGGTTACAGTAGTTTTCTTCTTTTGAAACATTTGTGCTACAAACTGGTACATGTATAGACATGCTTCTAGACCTAATAAGGTTCCTTCCATTTTGCAGCATACCCTGGTATAACAGAGAGGGTGGTAGATACTGAATCTATCAAATACAATCCAATATTTCCCTTTTGTTTCCATAATATAAATCTTTTAATATATTATAGATTACACATATATTTAATAGATATCTGCAACCCTATAATACTTTGTACCTTACTTCCTTGCAAGAACATAAACTAGATAAAGAATCCTACTGTACTGATTATTCATTAGAGCTTCATCAGTGCAGGGGGGTTTTCAGATCAATTTGCAGGGGGGGGGGGGGAATAGATAAAATTAATTGTTGACAAAAGTAAGATAGGGCCTCTGATCCCGGCAGCAATCAAGGATTGGGAAGGATAGATTTTGAAAAAGGAGGGGGGGGGGGAGGGGGATGAGGAGAGGGATGGAGGGGTGAACAAGAAAATGGTGGAGCCTGGTTTTGTGCCTACCTGTTTCTTCATCACCTGCTGCATACTTGAGTAGAAAGTCCTTGAAGACCTGATTTCTCCATGCTCCATGGATGGGAAAGTTCTTCTGCAATCCAGACTTGAGAACAAATGCTGTATTGTCTTTGTTCTCATACTCAGAATCTGGTCCAAAGTACTGGTATTGTGTTGTGGCAAAATCTTTTACATCTAGCCCTGAATACAAAGGATGGAATAATAGTTTTACACCTCTACATCATCGCTACTGCCATTGTCGACAGGCAAGCATTGGCAAAATTTTTTACATATAGCCCTGAATAATTATGAAGGATGAAAATGAAATTTACATCTCTACGTTTCTGACTAGTACTGTCGTTGACTGCCATTTTCACACTTTTTCTTTCTTTCTTTCTTTGATAGAAGAAAATAGGAACGTTTTCCTTTTTTGACATAAGATTTTTTTTTGTTTGGTAAGCTCACACAAATCAGAAAATTGAGAGTTCAAGGTAAGATATATAAGGCAAAATGGTTCCTTTTCAAATGACTATCAAACTTACAGTGCATCTTCTGGAAGACTGCAGTATTGGCACATTTTGTGAAGTTCATCCAGTTTCTGTTTGTTTCCATTGTTTGGTTTCAGCTTTTTAAGACATTTCTAGATGCTCTGAATTACCTTTACACCTCACAAGCGATTCCAGCAGTGCCATAGACTGATCTCCATAGCATGTATTCTTGCCAGTATCAATGCGGTAGTACGGATTGGCTGATGGAAAACGGAATTCTGGATATTCAAGAGCTGACAAAATGGCTTTCAACTTGCCAAGGTTGTATATCCAGTGAATTGGTTGAGCTAGAATGAAAATGATTAAAAGGAATTATCATTACAATAAAGATATAATTTGTATAAACAATAAATGACAAAAAAGGAGAAAATAGAAGAGTTCATAAGAAATTGCTTTAACTATTGCATACCTGGTAACTAACTTATTACAATATACCTGAGGTAAACAATGCAACATTAAAATCTTAAATGTTCCATTAACATTAGTTTTCAACAAAGGATATATCATATGGCCTCTGATGTACATAAGGCTAGATCTGCTGTAGTGGAGAACAATAAAAGTTTAATATGTACTGTGTGTATCTGTCCTGGCAAAGTTCAAAATGATCATGTGTCATCAAAGACAACATTAACAAGAAGGATAATAAAATTTAAGCATAACTAGTCTATGTAGGGTGGCCCAGAAAGAATACAACTAAGACCTGCAATTTCAATGACATCATTGACACAATATCATTAGATTTTTTTGTTCATTGGGTAGAAAATTCTTTTCTGAGTAAAATGATACTTTTTATTTATTTTTTATTTAATGTCTTCTTTATAAAAAGCAGGGTAGTCCCATTCAAGCCGCAAGGCCTGCTTTCCAAGGGAGCCCTGCTGTAACAAAATACATATAATACAAATAGCATACATTACAAACATATAAAATCATACAATAATACATTTCATGAAAATGAGAAATTTATGTAAAAAGAGAAAGGGAGAGAGAGAGAGAGAGAGGGGGGGGGGGGGGGAGGTAAGGAAAAAATACATGTATCCAACTTTCAAAGAAAAAGAAATCAATCAACCACTTGGATGTCGCGAACATTACATTTAAAAAGGGGTAGTGAGGCGGAGCATTTGGTAAGTACAGGTAAAGAGTTGAATAGTTATGCTGCTACGTATGAAAAAGACTGCTTTTTATACCAAGATCATCAATTTGGGATAAGGTGTTTTGATTCTACAGCTACTTTTTGCTTTTTGTGAGGCAATGTAATTTTCAAAATACAGAGAGACTGTTGAAGCTTTTGGTCTATCACTGATGCCGCTTTGATTGAAGATTGTCTGAGATGTACCTGCTGCATCGCCACATAGACATCCGATAACAGCTGCTGCTGCCCTCTCCTTCACACCAGACATGACTCCGGATAGATCCACTTAGTGACTGCTCTACTAGTATTCAATTTGCATCCTGCAGTGGGTAAAACAAAATGAAGTCAAGTTAGAAATTATATAAAGGGCATTAACAAAAGTTATTAAATTGTTGAGCATGTCAAGGCCCCAGGGGGGGGGGGGGGGGCACTCAGTATATAGTGTGCGTTGGGTATGTGCCACGGAGAAGACCCCCATTTTTACACTCAAATTTCCATTCAAAAGCATACCATTTTTTTCTTGACAAAAAGAGAGAAAACCATTCCAAAGCACCCTTTTTTTATTCTTTCGTTCCGGCTGCTCCGATTCCCCCTTGAAAATTAAACTAGTTCCAAGGCATACAGTTTTCACCCCCAAAAAACAAACAAAAACATAGTTCCAAAGATCCTTATATTACAATGTCAATATAACAACCAGTTTCATAGCATCATATTTATATTGTAATCCGGTTCCAAAGACCCCCTTTTTCCAAAATGTTAGTTCCGAAGACCATCCTTTTCATGATACGCTAGTTCCAACTTCCAAAGCCCCCTTTTTTTGTCTTGCCAGTGGCACATACCCCCCCCCCCCCCACTCACACATATGCAAGGTAATTGTAGAAAACACACATATATACAAGGTTATTGTAGATAACCTCGCACTTTGTACCATCATACCGCGATGAATTGCCTCTCATAGCAAGTGGTGATATTTTGCACGTATGTGTGCTGGAAAGGAGCAAGATTGCCGACCAAAAACAACCTGAAAATTTCACTTGATCAAGATGATATAGATCCTATTGAAGAATCAGGCATGAAATTAGATATTCTATCATACTAAAATGTAGAAGGAAGTATGTTTCAAAATTTTGCTGATTATAATGGTGTTTTTACCTCTTCAACTTAGAGGTCGTGACCACCGCTAAAATTGACACAGCCCCACATAGTGATGGTTCCGTGAAAAAAGTGACATTTTAGTCATTTTGTGTGTTAGAGCGAATGGGGGAGTTGTCCACAGCTACATCACAGTGACATTACTTATTCGGCCAATTTGAAATTCCCATAAGCATAGTGATTACAACTTTCAAAAATTCATAACTTTCTTCACTCATGGGCCCTTGCCTAAGTGGGACTGTGTCCAACATTCACTGTTGCAGCAGTCAAAAACAGACAACAAAATTGCTCTAAGCAAGATTCAATTTTCTTAAATTTGCTAATTACCTGATTCATGGACTCTTTAACTCTTACTGTGCCACAAATTAGGGGATTCAGAATTGAAAGTGAAATTTTAAATAATTATTTTCCTCTCCTGTATGAATGATCTACCCTGGAAAAAGGCCTGCTGATTTAGTATTCACCCATAAAAGCTAGTCTGGAGTACAAGGTTATCTTCAGATAAGCTTGTACATGTATAAGTGAACTTTCTTATTGCTTGTCCGATTTCGTTCAAACTTTCACCAATTTGCTTCTCTGATTTTTCCTCTTTCTTTCAATTCAAAGCAACTTGCTATTAGTACTAAGGTTGGATTTCCCTTTAACACGCAAAAATAAAGCGCAATAAAATAAAGTGGTCTATGACTATGGACGGGGAAAGAGGAAACCAATTCATGTAACGCAATGAATAGACAGAAATAACCGTCTGATATGGGGAAATCTTTAATATTACTGACATTTTCCTACCTTCCCCATAACTCCAGGGAGCTCGAACGCGTTCGAGCTCCCTGGAGTTACCTTCCCCATAGAGGCGGTGAGTGGAGCAAGACAGAGTCTCAGCGTAGGCAGACGGAGTCTCAGCGGAACAACCGGCGATAAATAGAGAGACTGAAGCTTTCGATCTACGCAATGAAGCGCTTCTGTATGGAGTGAATGGTGGTTTCCTAAACCACGATAATGCCCGACTGTCTGCCTGGAAGCGACGGCCGGCTGAGTCGGGCCGGCCGGGCGATATATGCAACCGCGCCGAATGCCGAACAGCCGCTGTCTTTTCGGGGGATTCCCAAACCGCTGGAAGACTGCCAAACTTTAAAATTTCCTTTAAATCAAAGTTTCCACACTGTTAGAATTCAACTTACCGAATACTTTAAAAGTAAAACGATCATATTTTAGAGGTAACAATCGAGGTACAGTACGGGTACCGTGTATTTTAGTTTTTATGTCTAACTTACCTTTTTTATTGCAGGGCCTATTTGAGGAATGTTGGTGTGGCCGGTCCCATATACTCACTTTTATGTTTGCTGTAGTAGGCCTATAGTATAGTCAAGGATTGTAATTCCGAACAGATTGTATTACCGTACGTGTAAAGTTTAGCGCCTAAAATGGGTTTTCATACGCGTGGGATTACGCGTATGAAAACCACACTATTGAAACAAAGATGTGTCTTTTTTCCCATAGGTTTCACACGTTCGGAATTACGGTACCTTTTTCAAGGGACCAAAACGCGTCGTTGGGAAGGGGTTCACTCTGAAGGGAATATCGTATTAAATCTATCTAGGTTATCTTTTTAAAATTCCACCAAGTTCTTTTTCTGTAGGACTTTGAGCATTCATTATGTAAGTTTGACTGATATTCATAAGATATTTAATTTGCTATCGTTGATTTTCTGAAAAGGGTTCGGACACTGGATCAACCACCATACGAGTCTCGATGGTGATTTCGAATATGGAAGGCCAATGGCAATGCCATTTGCAATGTATGTTTTCAAAGGATTATTTCTACTGATAGCTGATTTATTGCTATATTATTTCACTCTTAAGAAATAGTATATGCTGTGCAGTCATGAATGAGTGGTTTTTCTTTTTCACATGATAATGCCAATGCCTCTGGGAGTCTGGCGATTTAGCAGAAGTTGACTTCTTATTTGCATTGTCTTTTTGCTTGTTTAAACTGTTAATGAGTGTGAAAATTTTCTTCAATGATGCTAAGTTACCTAAGTAGGTCCTCAAAAAGTATCAATGTGGAATTTTCCCCTTGCTTAATCCTGAAGATAATATGCCAGCAGCAGACTGTACCCGACTGGAAGAAGAAGAACAAGAAGAAGATGGATTGATGATTGTTGCAGGATGATGTGCATGTGATGTTGTTGGCAATCAGCATTTTGTGTTAAGATTATTATTATTACTTATAAACTTTACCAAGTCACAGCTGGCACCTCTACTATATCCAATTAGCTGGTTACTTCTAATCAAAAGATCCAATCATAACTCTCCAAGTAGCCTTTACTGAGTCATAAGTAGATCTACATGTAGGATGGGGGGTTGCATTTCCGGACACTTAACAAAAATTAGCCTGTCAATTTTGCCGTCAGATTCTACGAAAAACATGCATCAAGAAACACTAAAACCAGTGAATATTTGCAATTCAAATGATTTTCAACCTATCCTGTGAAAGATTTGTGACAATTTGCATGAAAAGTTGTTCGATTTACTGTTTAAAAATGACCTGTCCGGATTAACAACATGTCCGGAATTACAACGTCTGGGTTTGCTTAAGTAGCAATAGATGTTAAGTGGAAAACTTATTAAGTTCTAATGCTTAGTACAATATTTTATTTTTGGGAATTTCTTTCAGGAATCTTAAATGTAGAAGTTCCTGCAGGATGGATGCCCTGCTCCAAGAACTTGCCTCACTCTCTGATTCAGATCTTTGCAAAGAACTGAAATCGGCCGGTCTCCCTTTCGGGGGCATCTCAAAGGCAACAAGGAAATTCTTTGAAAAGAGACTTGCCACGCACAAGCTCAAGGAACAGGGTCTTGGGAAGGATGATGGGAATCAGGAGAGAAGGGAAGTACGAAGTGCTGAAGGACAGGACAAAGTCGTTCCTGCACTGGGAGAAAGCAAGAAGGAAGACCCAGCAAAAAGCGGACAAGCAGTGGAACAGAAAGAGACTGGTGATCCCATAACAAAGAGCAGTAGTTCAGGTAGCCAGAGAGCAGGGACAGACGTAGTTGGGAGTGGGAACCTTTCTTCATCCTATGTGAAGGGTGAAATCGTCTATGTGGTGTGTATTCCAGTAGAAGGAGGACTTGGTCAGAATGACAACTCAGCTGTCTGTTCAGGTGAGATTTAGTTTTATGTAGATACAATTCATTTTGTGCCTAATATACCTTTTGCATAATGCAGGTTATGACTTTTATGACTTACTCAAGAATGCATATGTATACCATGCCTGAACCTCTCAAGCATCCATAAAGCATTTGAATTATTACAAGATCCCTTGTCACAAAATGGTGTTCAGTTACTTGCAATTTACATCAAAAATGTTTTTCTTAAGAGAGAAATCAGGATTCATCTTTAATGAGTTGCAGTTGATGCTGCAATGAACTAGTATGCTCTGCAAGTAATTGAAAGTTTTTTAGTGCATTTTATGTAAATTGATGAATATTTTTTGCTGTCAGCAAATTACATCAAATGAAAAAAGTATTGGTTGATGGTGCAAATTGCTCTTGAATGTAATGTTATGATGGCCTAGATTCCAATTACTATTTCACAAATCATCATGCATGAGAGTTTGTATATTTGTACTTGTTGTTACATTTGTATATATGCAAGAGCAATTTGTAGATTATAGTAGTCTTCATTTGACAGGAGTGTTATTTATCATAATTCTTGCTATTTTTCTGTAACAGTAACCGCAAAGATCTCTCAGAACAAGAAGGAGGTCTTGAAGCTGATGAAAGAAAACACAGAAGCAAGATTCAAGACCTTCAAAAGCTTGGAAGATGCACAAAACTTTGCTAGACTGCAGGCAAACCTTACCACACCCAAGAAAGTAAATGGTGCATCTAACAACTCAGAGGTAGATTTTGCTACATCTTTATCTTAAAGTAACATTTTGGGATTCTTTTTCTTTTCCAAAATGAGTTTAATGTATCTATGGAAACCTTAGTACCCCTAGAATCATGGGCGCAAATCCAGGGGGGGGGACAGGGGGACATGTCCCCCCACCTTTTTGAAGATAGGCGAATGTCCCCCCCCCCTCTTTTTTTTTTTTTTTTTTACTCGTCAGAGAATTTTGGAGGAAAACTACACCTCAAAAATGTGATAACCTTTTTTTTTGGGGGGGGGGGGGGAGGGGGGGGGGGTGTCAGAAAAAATTTTCAGACATTTCGGACAGGTACAAAAGGTAAATCATGTGGTGACCCCCCCAAATTTCAAAATGGATTTGCGCCATTGCCTAGAATATTGTTTTGGAGTTCAATGCAAAAAAAAGTTCTTAGCATTCAAAAATCAATACACCTAGGGAGTTGCAATGTAAAGTGCAAACATTCACATCTGTGGAAATTTTTTTAGAGCATTGAGCAGTTTAGCTTTTAAAAGATCCAAAAGAGCACTCAAAAACTAGAAAAGGGCCCTCATGAATAAAAATAATGGAATACATGAAAAAGCTGCAAAGAAATATCACTTTTCTAGTGTTATGTTATTAGAAGAAGGACCCATGAACAAAAATATAGTTTACACTTATTTATTATTTTTCTCAAGAAATGACCAGTATTTTATTCATTCTTATTTCTTGTAAAAACATTTAACATTCAAATAAAGAAGTACATAAATAACCCAGGACCGAGGTTTACAGATAAAAGTATAAGTTCCTCAGGCTGGGTAACATAGCTAGAGAACAATACATAAAATAGAAAAAGCAACACAAAAAAATATAGATATGGATTCAGTATACGTACAATACATTTCAAATATGTCAAATGAGCAATTACTTAAGCATGACCCAGAGTTCTATATCGTTAAGAGATGAATATGGACATAGTTGCAGTTATTGAAAATTATATGATACATATAACTAAAAATAAAGGTAAGTCATAAGTTATTTTGGACACTGTGTCGACATCGAGTTTACAACAAAATTTCATTATGGTGAATTTATCCCCCTCCCCCAGAATCCTCATATTGTTTATGTAGTGCTATAGCAAATTGATAATCTGGTTACTTTGGTGGATATGGCATAAATGATGATTTAAACCCGAAGAAAAAAGAAATATAAAGATTCATTGTTGTAACAGCGGACGAAGTATGAAGTTATGAACGCACATAAATTGAACAGATTATGGATGAGAAGTCAATCACTGTGATATATTTACATAAATGTTTCCAAGTCAAAATTGTGATAAATAGGAAGAAAGTAGGACACAGCCTTAGATAGGCGGTCATGCAAGTAGATTCATTTTACCCAAGGAAATGGAGAGTCAATCCTCTACTACTTGTGTGTTCTTGTTTGCATAATTTTGATGATAATAAAATACACAAAGCTGAAATCTCTATTTAATTGATTTCAATTTAACATGATTGCAGCAGCCTGCAGTGAATGACAGAGCCAACAGCTACCGGACCCCCAAGCCACAGCAGCTCAACGGACTTAGGTTTGTCATTGAGAAGAGAGAAGCAGAGAAATTCAAGACCCTTGTCTGGGGTAACCCAAGGTACCTGGTGACATCCGTTGACACGCCCACAGTTCTCCATGTAAGTTTATGAATATGCCTGCTCAAATGACTTGGGGATGCAAATTAGTTAGGAGGCAGGAAATTATTAAAATGAAATTGATCATCAATGTTTTATTGCTCAAATAGGAAGACATTTCAGGGGGTTTGATGAATTTGTATTGTTTTTATGTAATGAACACAAAATGTATTTTCCAGTAAAATAGAATTTACAGACACTATATGAAGGGCATGAACAGAATAAATTCTGATTATACCATGGACTCAAAGTACTTGGGAACATGTACTTGTAATCATATTATTACGGCAATATTGAGATGAGTGCTGTTAGGTTTTATTCTATTGAACCAAAACCAAATTTACTTTCCCCTGGAAACTGCTGGAAGTGACAATGCTTTCATTAGTATGGCAGAGAAATATAGGATTAATAACCTCAAATACATTCTTCTTTTTTTCTTCTCTGAAATTCCAGGAGGGATGCAAGTACAATGCCCTACATGTTGCAGCCATGAAGAACCTTCCTGACATGATGCAGCTCATCTTGGACACTATCAGCGATCCAGAGATCCCAAAGCTTCTCTACCCAGGAGAATCGGAAGAGAGCAGAGCAGGGCGATGGGACTTTGTCACTCACCTCTATCTAAACTCACTTGAGAAAGGGGTAAGACAACGTATAATTAAAGCTGCTATTAAAACAGACAGGTGCATGTATGATAAAGAAGTTGGATTAAAATGTATTAAGAATACTTATTATGTGTACAATAGCTACATGGCATCAAATCTGATATATTTTGCATTACCAAAACTCAAATTTACAAAGGTTGTTTAAACCTAAACCATTGTCTTAACCTCCAATTTACTCTGGGACATCAAAGGCCGGAATTCACAAAGGTGGTTTAAATTCAGACCATGGTTTATGCAGATTTCATGGTATAAATACGCTTGATTTAGCGCATACACTTAAAAAGATCCAATAATGAACGCGCACCGATCGCGCGTGCTTTTGCCAACCACGCGCGACCGGCGCGCGTTCATTATTGGATCTTATGCGCTAAATCAAGCGTATTTATACCACAAAATCTACATAAACCATGGTCTGAATTGAAACCACCTTTGTGAATTCCGGCCAAAAAGGCCAAACATAAAGACAAACACAAAAGATGGGGTTTTTTTTGGTTGTTGTAGAGCAGAGGCAAACAAAAAGTTTTGTTCTTTGTTTTTTACTGTATTTTGACTGATTTTGTTATTGTTAGTTTTTATCTTTTTTTTTTTTGGTGGAGTTTTTGTCTTTTTTGTCAATCTTGTGAAATCGGTGTGACAGTTCATGGTCTCGGTTTAAACAATGGTGAATGCGAGCCTAAGTGGGTATGATGAATATTTCAGACCATTTCTCTCTCTGCATACTTGATGCTTCTACTAGAAATTTCAAAATTCTTATGTATGTCGCTTACAAAGAAACAACAAAAATCTGTTATTTGGGTTTAATGTTGAGCTGATGATGGTTATTTCAAAAAAATAAACCATATATACCTTTTTCATTAAGTGTTTGTTGCCTTTCAGATGCAAATGTTTTTTTACCAATGGCATTTCTTTATTTTCTTTTTATAGAATGGTGAAACCCCACTCCATTTTGCAAGCAAGTTTGGTTTCATAGGATGTGTTCGAATCTTGCTGGACCATCCGAAATGTAACAAGAAGATGGCTAACAAATATGGACAAACTGCTAGTGAGGTAGAGGATGATCATTATTTTTATACTCTATTCCCAGTGTCCACTCCCTTAATACTCTTTCTCCATTTTTCATAGTTCAACTCATTTTTAAAAAATCCCATTTTGATTTCTCCTCTCTTGACTAATTAGAGTGAGAAGGTTTTACAAATTTGAATGTGCATTATATGAGACAATTATAATACTTTTTGTGATTAAAAAAATCAAATCAGTGCAATATTTAGGTTTCAAACCATCATGATCAAAACACATTTCATTTTCCTGTTAAATGGGATGCTGACATAATGCCCTCTTCCCCAGTGAATCAATTTGTTACATGAAATTTCTGTTTTCTCCAGATTATTTGCAACAGGTACAGGAACAATGACAAAGAGAAGGTGAAATCAGCCATTGCTGAACTTTTAGATGGTAAGTAATACCAAAACTACTGAGCTACCTCACAAAATGTCTTTTCCTTCTTCATTTTTCACTTTCCACAGCATTGCTCAACCTATATAATGTTGATACAAGTCTGAGAAATATCCTCCTTCTCTGTTCTACAATGACAAAGGGAAATATTTGCCCATATATTTTATTTGAACAATTAACAATTCTACAAAATGTATGTATACAATTCATGAGAAGGTTGCTGAGCTGCCATTATTGATATTTTTTCCCTGGGATCATGTCTTGAAATGTTTACTGTACATCCAGAAACTTTTGCATTATGAAACTTTTGTGAATTGCAAATGGCAGCCATTTTTGCAGAATTTTTTTTTTGCAAATTGCAAAATTTCATTATTCTGTCAGTTGTGATTTATATATTTCATTGCATAAAACTTTTTGAGTATCTGAACCACTTTTAAAATTTGCGAAAGTTTCATCCCCGTGAAAATGTCTGGTTTGCGGTAGCAAGGTGTGGGACAGATCTAGTAACATTTTCACCATGGTTGTAAAGTAGAGAAATTTGTAGAGATATAGTTGCGTTCTAGTCAAGTGATTTTATTCTGAATGAAACTGTCTGGAAGCAGTTAGGAAAGGTTGCATACTGTGAGGTTTAGAATCATCAAATTGATAAGAAATTGACTCAATCTTACTGAAAGTCACATGCACAGAAATGGGTATATGGGACTACACACATACATGTGGAATGGAAGTTTGGTCCAAACTTTTCAGCTGTACGTCATCATATTTTGAATATAAGGGCATTTGAAGAGCAATATTTTTCAGGGAACATTTCTTCTATGATATTCTTCCAAACCAAACAAAAGAAGTGGAAAGCTCATAAATCATTTTTTTCACCTTTTCAAGAACTCAAAACCCCTCTTTAACTGCATCATTTTTTATCCTCTTTTCAGATCATTTCTACATCCCTGTGTGGAGAGCTGATGACAATTCATTGCCCGCTGTGATTGGTGAGCCTTGGTCCCCTGACGTACCTAACAACCGATCAGCTCTCTTATCTGAGCAAGCCAAGGGTAGTCCAATAGACAGCGACATATCACTGCGAGCTCTTGCTGGACCCATGTCACCGTCTGAGGTAAGTGTAAAGGAGTGAGTACATCATGGTACCAGGTTATGACGGAATGTGATATTTATATGCATATTTTGTCAGTATTCTTGTCCAATAGCTGTTACAGGTTACTTCAGCTGCCTATCAAGTAAATTATTGCTAACTTTATTCATAGGTATGTACATAAAATTATCTCTTAAAGTCTCCATTGCGATTGCTACTTCCCACCTAAATCATGACACGTTTACTTTTCTCTTCTGTTCTGACAATTATCAAGTGTTTAGTTTGTATAAGCAAGTAAAATGAAAACAACTAACCTTGGCTAGTTCCATCGATGTCCTTTACTAGTTAGATCAGACATTAATTTGTAGGTAAAAGATGATTGTCAATTCGCCAGATATCATCTATCAATTATGTTGACGTGTTCCTCTATACTTCGTCCATTTTCTACCTCTCTTGTTGTATCTCTTTATATATCTCTCTCTTTCTCTTCTCTTCATCTCCTCCCTCTCAAACACTTTCTCTCCCCCCTCTCTCTCTCTCTCTTTTCTCTCTCGCTCTCTCTCTCTCTCTCCCCCCCCCTCTCCCCCCCCCCCCCCCCCCCCCCCCTCTCTCTCTCTCTCTCTCTCACCCTTTCACAGGCTGTTGAATTTCAGAAGGACTGGAAAACACCACCATCTTCCAGCAAGAAGCAAGCTGCTGCTATCAGAAGAGGGGACAGTGAGAAAGGATTGGAAAGATTAGGAAGGTAAAATCTTTCAAACCTCCTATTTCAGTTAATGTCATATATAAATATTTATGTGTGTGTGTGTGTAATAATATGCTTACTTGAATGTATTAGTCCATTTAATGAGGGGTCAGTTTCAAATGAAAAACTTTTGAAATACACCAGTGATAAAAATTATGCTTAAAGGGTACCAATCACCAAAAAATATTTTACTCTGTATGTTAGAGGTTCCATGTCATTCTACTATATTCCAAATATGTGCTTCGAATATCACTTCTTTAAAGAGATAGTACAAGTTTAATTATACTCGCTATAAGCATAAAAGCGACTCGTGAGTAGACTACTCAACGCACCCGTACACGCCGCCAAGATAAGGACTCGCGCGGAACCCAACTCGGAGGTTCGGTTCCGCGCGAGCACCTTCATGTTATCCTTTATTTCCTTCATTCATACCCCTAAACTGTTGACCTATAGAATTTCAGATAAAGTTCTTTGAGGTTAATTTTATACTTCCAAGTGGTATACAAATTCTTTTTTTCAGGTGGTTGGTACACTTTAAATACTGTAAACTCTGTGTATAATTGAGCACAGATTTGCAGCCAAAATACCTCTGTATACTAATTTATTAGTTATTACAGAAGTCGTATTTCTACATAGTCTACTTTTTTTATTTAATTGCAAAATACATAAAAATGAATAAATGCACTTCATTGCTTTGAAGGTACCTAGTAGTATTTTCAAATTTGTAGATATTTTGACAATTAGTTTTACCCTTGTAACCTTTGACGATTCATGCCAGCAAGAAGCAGCCATATAGTGCTCATGCTTTAGGTTACACCAAAGCCTTGAGGTAACAAAGTGTACATTTTCTGCAGTTTCATGTAAACCTCCTCATCACATTCAGTCACCACTACTTGTTTATATTACTGTCCTGACTCCTCTTTTCATATACCCCCCCCCTCCCCCCCCCCCCCCCCCCCCCCCCCCCCCACCCCACACACACACTTCAGAGAGCTCGCTCACTCAAGGAGGGTTCCATGGATGGAATACTGGTCATTCCTGGATGACTTTGTGGACTTTTCGACCACAGAGGGTCTGGAAATCTTGGAAGACTACCTGGCTAATAGATGCTATGAACTAACAGGTACTCTTAACGGTTACATGTTGTTTTTCCGAAGGTTCATAATTCTGACGGTTCGTAATTCCGGAAATGATGTATGGTTCATAATTCTGAAAATGAAAAAGGGTATATATTTCCGAAGGTTTGTAATTCCGAAAAAGTTATGTAGGGCTCTATTACATTTGCAGAATTACGAGCCTTCGGAATTATGAATCCTTTTTTCATTTTCGGAATTACAAATTACGAATTATGAATTACGAGTAATATATCAAATGTTCAGAATTATGAACCCCCTGCTATGGGAAATTTGTGTTTCGGAATTACGAACCTTCGGAATTATGAACCCTCGGAAACATGAACCTTCGGAAAAACGAGTACTCCCCCTCTTAACTCTTTTCATTGCCAAAGTCAAAATTACCAATGTCTCATATAGTTTTTAAATTTCTGTTAATGAATTCTCATTCAAGTATGACAATCTGTATTCTTTACAATGCATATGGAATGTCTGTTTTGGCCACACAGTGTACGTTACTTTTGACATATTTTAGTAGTTAGCTGGTGATGTTGGTTCGTGCTTTATAAAAAAAATGTTGTTGCAGCTGTTTTTATCTCATTCTCCCTGTGATATATTTTGAAAAGCCTGCATGATACTCAATAGAAATTACTGCTCTAATTTGTATGCATTCTGGAGGACAAAATTCTAATGGAAATTTTTTGTTCATTGTTTTTGTTTATTACAGAGAGTTCCTCGGAGAAGAAAAGTAGTGTCACCAAGGTCCCTGCTGGTGTTATGAAAAATTTGGTGTCTGAGTTCACCAGCACAAGTACCCCCAATCAATTTGGAGTGAATGGGGAAACAGTAACTGAAATAAGCAACGGGCGTGATATGGATGCTATGGGTGCTGAGAAGAGCAATAAACAGGAGATGAGAGCTAGCGATATGCAAACAAATTTCAGCAATTTCAGCCAAGCTAACCAATCCACTCTAAAAAAAAAAGAGAAATCAACGGATGCACAAAAGCTAGCATGTAAACTGGAAGAAATGTCATTAAGTATGACTGAGAAATTGGAAAGAAATTCTGGTGAGCAAGTCGTGGAAAAGGAAGCCGGGAAAGACAACAGTGCTCCGGGAAAGAACCTAAGGATGAATGCTGGAGGTGATTCCTGTTCTGTGAATTCAGTTGGATCTGAAGAAAGTTTGTCAAGTATGCCTGCACCTGTCTCTGCAATAGGGAGTGAACAATCCATAAGGACATCATCACCAACCCTTGATAATATCAGAAGGGTCGCTGATGAACCTAGGTCAAAAGAAACATTAGATCTGACTGCACTTCCAACAGTTAGCCCAACATGCAAACCCATCAAGAACTCAACAGAAACTATAGCCAATAGCAAAGGCATGGAAACTGCCTCTCCTTTAGGTGCAACTCCTGGATCTGAGTCAAACAGAGGTACCGATGTGAGTACTCCAGAAAGGACAACAACTGCTGGACAGATGACCAAACTGTTGTTTAGTCAAGTCCAGATGATAACAGATATGATGGCACAGCTGACAATAGGTTCTGTAAAACGACAGATTGTCAGAGAGGAGAGTGACGTGGACACTGGTGAATCATCAATAAGTTCTATAAAGACAGAAGATGAATCAGAAAAGTGCTATAGCAAGGAAAGGACAGAGGGAATGACTGCATCAAATGTTAATAGTTCACTGTCTAATGAGGAAGGACATGTACATCACAAACAGAATCAATTAGCTTCTACAGAGCAAAAAGCTAATGGTGATTCCAATGAGAACACAAGAGAAAGGGAAACAATGCATCCTGTTGCCTCAGAGGAACATGGTTTAGCACCTAGCACCACCAGAAGCCCTGCTGGAGACAGTGCATCTATTTCCACAGTGACAAATATGCTTGACTCTAAGCCTGATCATGACCCACAAGGCCATGAAGAGAATGCCAGCCCTGACAGAACAGGGAATGTAACTGCTGAAGGTGCAGTGGGCTTCCAAACACCTGAGAACCAGCGGCTCATAGCTACCCCTCCATCTGTGACGAGTCCAGGGATATTATTCATTAATGGGTAGGTGTTGGTTGAGAGAACGGGAAAGTTTGGAACCCTGTTAATTTATCAGTTTGTCCCTGTGTGAGATTGATAATCTAAGATTTTCTCTGCTGCAGGAGGTTTGTGTAGAACCCCTGCGCTATTTACTGAGAATGGGGGTGGGGGGGGGGGGGGTGAAAATTAGGGGGAAAACAAATTTCTGTATGGGTACTCTCGGACTATATGTTGAATCAAAGTGTTGGTCATGGTTTTGCAGAGTTGGAGATAATTCTTTTTTATAAGTGAACATAGATCATCAATTGGCCCGACCACACTGGATGCAGCTGATGCACATTGTGTAATTCACAGTCTTTTGATTGTTGGTAAAACAAAATATTGTCCTGCATGTTTGACATACCCAGTGTGATACATGTAAGACCAGACTTCTTCCAAATTTAGAACACAGTTTGTAAACTCTTGAGAGTCTTCAGAGATGAAATGGCTCTGTGTAGAAATCTTTAAATATTCTAGCAGTACTTTAAATATATTCCTGAATTGTTTTACAGCGATGCTCCAACTAAGGTAGACCTGCATGTGCTACGGGCCATTGAAAGTACCGATGTTGGTGACAGATTTCCTTTTGTAAAACAATGGAAACAGGCGATGGAACAGATACCCGAAGAAACAAGGCAGAGGTGAGTATTCAGGAATAGATGATGATTTTTTTTTTAATGAGGTCACAGGAGTAAATTATTATTATTATTATTTTTTTTTTAATGAGGTCACACCATGTAGTTTCTGAAAATGAACTACCTTTTGTTTTCAGTTGGCATACCCTAATCTTACACGATCCATCTAATAATGTGCACTCTTGACATTTTCTCAAGAGAAGAAAAGGTAGATGGCATACCATTTTGCGTGGTATCCGACAGATTGAAATATCCTTCCACAGTGAGTTGCTTTTGCTCCTACGTGTTTATCATATGAAATGTTACTGTTGAGGCAGGTTAGGAGATTCAGGGAGCAAATTGGAAAGCGATTTTGGGAAGTGTAGGTGCTAAAGGGTCAAATGACATATATGTGTATGTAGATGGAAAGTGTCACCATAATAAATGAAAGAGAAATTGAGCCTGTCCATGTAATGAGTAAATAGACAACTGCAAAGAAGAAATTTTCATTAGATGATTACTGTGGATGTGTTAAGATTTTACTGGAGTTGCGACAATTTATACACAAAACTTCACTTCTGATTTGCATCGTTCATCAGCTCTCCGGACATTGCTTTCATTACTTTTCGAGTGTAGAAAAATAATGTGTCCTGTGCAAATGAGCATGCTTCATGTAGAACAAGCTAACATCATTCCTGTGTGTGCTTTTGTCACTAGATGGCGCACTCCAGCTCAAACCCGGTATGGGTCTTCCCACCACAGTGGTCCATCTCCATCCCACCAGCGCCACCCCCATCACCACAGCCCTCTTACAGGCGGAAGATCTCCAGTCCTCCAGAGACTACGCACTTGGTCAGAACCAATCAATAGAGGGGTGGGGTTAAGAATCAACCAGGGTGGGGATAGCAGGGGGGTGTTTGGGCGGGGCCAAAGTCCTACTGGTGCAGGTCTAGAAAGAACTCCAAGACAGAATCTGATGGTGTCGGCCTATATGCAGTGAACTGTGTTTTTTTTTTTTTGATTTTATCTTACTTTTGTAAGTACTTTTTAAATCCTGCTAGCATGTCATGAAAGTCTGTAATGACAGTCTCTTCAAACACGAATGAAAGTGTCCAGAAATCATTTGCAGAATGATGGGGGAAGTCATAATACAGTGGATTCTCATTGAACACCGTTATAACAAACGTTTATTATATCAAAGTAATAACTAATCCCACTTCTTTGTACCGTATTCTTTTGTTATTTTATCAATACCTTCATTAACATGGTTTTGATGCAACAGGTTAACTTTCTTGGTCCCAAAGAGTTTGATTCTGCTTTTAATACTGATTTCCATTTTTGAAGTAAAGTTTTTCAGATGACAGTTATGGTACATGTGTAACTTCGAGATCTGCAGCATTGTTTTCTATTGCCATAGCTTCACACAGGTGATCAACTGATGAGACATAACAACATGAATGTCCTGATGATAACGGTCTTTATTCCTGGAACAATAATGGCTGCCTAATGCATGCCCAGTCCATCTCAAGAGCACGCGCTTAACAACTTGCATGGATGCAGTGCGAGCATCCTAACATGTACATATAGTCTAAGTTACCACATCTGTTATGTCTTGTTTTTTTTGTTATGATGATGACATGTCAAAGAATATAATGATGGTTATTAGTTTCATGACAGAGCAGTCCACAGTAGGCTAAAAAGTTGGTGTCGTACAGTTATTCCTCTTTCAATTAGATAGCAAATGCATAGGCTTAGAGGTACTATTAGATGAATGAATTTTCTCAAAATCAATTCATTGCCTTATTGGTAGTCAGATGACCAAGTAAACAAACACTGAGTGAATAATTTCTGAAAGAAGAAAGAAAAATTAAACATCATGTTTTCATTATGTTAGTTTACGAACACACATAAAATATTGAAGGTTCATAGGAGAAAGCAAATTTCTCCTTGTTGTAATTGTCAATAATCATTGTGCTTGAACTTGTAAGCACAAATGGAATTCTTGAGGTTTACAACAATTTTATACAGGACTGGTGTACCTTGAAATACCATAATGTACATGCCTGGGTTGATGCATTTCTTGCTTAAGCCAGGTTCACATTTATCAGAAAACGATAACATTTTTCATTCAAGGTACACCCTAGAGCTGCCCTACTATCAACAAACACAAGCACACTCACATGTACACACCATATAGTAGGGTGTACCTTAAATTGAACATCTTGTTATTTTTATGGTTACTGGACAGATGTGACTCATGTTTTCCTCAAAGCTGAACTTATGGATTAAAACATTCATTTAACAAGGGTGTTAATCTGAAAACGATGTTAGCGTAATAAGTATGTTTGCTAACATAATCGGTATTCTGAAAACCGTGTTAACAGAGTTTTTTGGCGGGAAGATGCAACATAACTTTACGCAAAGCCTCATGCATGGACTTAATATAGTAGTAAACATAGCTTTGATATTCTGAAACATCTTTTCACCTAAAGATAACATGGAAGTTAACAGAACATAACTTTGGTCTAGGGGTCTTTTAACTATGATACATCGGTCTATTTATACATGAAATGCAGAAAATACTTTCTCTTCTGTGTTTTTCTGATTTGGTTTCTGTGAAAACCAATATGAAAAATGTGAAACAGATGGAGAAAATATGAATAAGAAAGGATTAAAGTAGCTTTTCGTGAACACCTTCGGGAGAAAGGTATTCTGTATTAAATCATGATAACTCAATCATCTCAATGAACGCGTGCCTTAGCTAACATAGCGGTAGGCGCGATCAAACATGAAACATGATTGGCTAAGAGTATATTCTAACAGTGATTATGATTGGAGAATCAGTGAGAAATTGGCTTTTCGGGGGGTGTAATCTGAAAAATGACGACATACCTGTAACAGAGTTTAGAGAATACTGATTTTAGAGGTATGTTAAAGGGTATGTTAACTCTGGGACTTTAACTTTATAAAAGTTAACATAGAAGGTAACATAGTTTTCAGAATACCATCCGGGATCCCAGGCTGTTTACCAAGGTTGCAATAACTTGACAGGAAAGTGCCTTTTGAAAAACTTTTGCCTGTTTATCAGATAATGCAGTGTATGTGAGCCATGTTTATCTGGATGATATTAAGCATATAAACCTCTGTTTTGTATTTTCTTTTGTAAAATATTTTGTTTATTGTTATTTCTGTTTTCTTTATGTATCTGGAATCTGTCTGCGCTTAAAAGTATGTAGATGTTTTATGTTTTGGAGGTTTCATCATGCAATAGGCAATATAAAGTAGGCTTGTAAATGGAATTATAGAATCATCGAGTCTGACAGGATGATGTATTGTATCACTCTTTTGAGATTGTATGTATCCAGAGCACTACAGCAATTTATCATCTTGCCTTTTTACTTAAGTTTTTCTGCAGTAGACTGATAAGTTGCCTTAGTTTTGGTTTGAATTTTATTTCCTTTAACTTGTATGAATACAAATAACTAAATACAACTTTTTCAAAATGTTGAATTAATTGGAAGTAAATCCTCCAATACTATATACTTGAATTCTTTTCCAATTAAATTTACATTTATTTGTGCAATCCAGTATCTTGCTGCAGTTTTGGCTCAGACATGTAGCACAATATGTTTTGTTTTTTGTATTATCCTTACAGATTTTTAAAATATCTGTGAAATTTCAAAGTTTTAAGAGGAATGCACATGAGATCTATTAAAAGAAGATTTCTTTTTGCAAGAAAATGGTGTTTTTTGTGTAGCTATGCTCACTGGACATTATCATCCTGGTTTTATTTCCTTGAACCATTATCAGTGAATTGTGCATGACAAGGAATGAATAATATGTACACATTTACTACACCTAGATAAAAGACAGCTGTAGATAGAATGCATCATCTATAAAGAACCTGATCTCTTTGCAAGGTTTGAAATGCTAGATTTCTACAAATTCAATTAACTGAATTACTTTACAGTGGTACCTCCATATTGGAATTCCATGTAGAAGAAACTGCAGTTTCTATGCGTTTTCTTCACAAAAGGCGAGATTGCCACAATAAGACTCCATGAAAATAAAATGGTTTCCATTGCATTATCAAGTACTAATTAGACGGTCTTTTACATGGATTGTGTTTTCCCTGCTCTCAATAAAACTGTGCTGCACCAAGTCTGAATAGGTAGACTAATCCTCACTATCCCAGCGCTCTAGAGCGCAACACAGGTGTTTAGAAAATGATATATGTATCCAGATGCTGTTTTGAGAAAACTATAAACTTTATAATATCAATAAGAGCTGAATGACAAAAATCATGTGCATGTTCAAATACTTATGTACATTGAAGCTATTATCAACTCAGAAATAAAAGACATCGTCGGTTTGTTTTAAAATATAACATTCACT
Source organism: Heliocidaris tuberculata (assembly GCA_025618425.1). Taxonomy (NCBI): domain Eukaryota; kingdom Metazoa; phylum Echinodermata; class Echinoidea; order Camarodonta; family Echinometridae; genus Heliocidaris; species Heliocidaris tuberculata. Next base: position 7,542,721 of record CM046846.1, read on the forward strand.
TATGTGTTGTCATTTCTTGATTAATAGCATCCCAGTATAACAGTTTACAGATGAGTTAGAAGTATGTATTTATACAAAGGGATGGAGGTCCATTCTAAATACTCATCATGAAATTCATGTTTTCTACCTTGCTATCTCTCACCATCATTTTGTCTTTCAGTTTGTCTTTCAATCCACTTTCTTTTATCTTGCTACCAGATTCCAAATCTGAAATCATTCATACTTTTATATATATATATATATATATATATATATTGTGAGAAATGTTCCTCAAACACAACGCTGGTGGTCACTCATAGTTGTTTTAGTGGAAGGTATAGTGAAAGAAATGATCACTATAAGATGTAACTTTTATTATCCTTTATTTGTCAAGCTTTCGATCTGTGATCTTCATCAGGACTGTATAAAAACACAAAATGATGGCTGACATTTACATTGGAATATACATTTCAATTTCCTACAATTGTTAAGTACTTATCATAATAATATTGTAATGATAATTATCATTTTATAATATATATATATATATATATATATATATATATATATATCTTTCTATATATATCTTTCTATTTTGTCTCTATATCTCTTGTCTTTGTCTTTCTCCTGTCATTCTTTCTGCTTGCCTGCCTCCCTCTTTCCCTCCCTCCCTCCACCCCTCTCTCTTTCTCTCTGTCTGTCTCTGTCTCTCTCTATCTCTCTCACTCATCTTCCTTTTTATCAATCTATATCTTCACTTCCCTTATTTCTCCATTCATATTTCGACCACTTCCCATTTTCCAACAAATAATATGAAATAACATTGTAGTCCATAGACCTGTTATGTAGGACGACCAATGAAAGGTTGTAAATCATTGGAGACCACTATCCCCTGCTTCCCCATTCTCTTCCCCAAACTCTGATACATATATAAAGTCACTCACCACTGGTATATGGGTGAAGGCTCTTGACTCTAATACAAGGGAGGTCCTGGGTTTGATCCTTATTCAGCTTACATCGTTGGACAAGATGTTTTACCCACATTTGTCCCTCTTGGCCCAAGGTGTAAATGGGGACCTGGGAATTGCTGGGGTGATAATAATTGCAGGGCCCTTGGGAAGAACAGCATCGATATGCAAAATAATAGAACTACCCCTTGTAAACATTTTAAAAATTATTATTACATGTATACAGAGTTGATGGTTTCATTCAACACTCTGAAAAGACCCAGGAAAGTGATCAAAATGTATGTTCATTTTCTGTTTCATGAAAAATCATAAAATATGAGGAAATCCCCTCCCCCTTTCCCTCAAAAATTTCACAAAATGAATGATCTGGTTAAAAGCTCCCACATACAGGGTCATGGCTTTGCCAACACAAATTGAAGAGCACCATCTAAACTGTCCATTGACAATATAATAACAGCAGTACAACTTTATTTCTTATTTTTTGGTTTTGTTTTGTTTTTTGTTGGTTTTTGTTGTTGTTGTTGTAAACAGGCATCCCCAATCGCAAGCATTGTTATGCTCTTCAGGGACCATGCCTCCTTTAATTATAGTACTTAAACGTTTTTCTTGTGTTTATGTGCCATGTATGTAACAAATCAGAAGGAAATAAATGTTGTTTTGAATTGAATTTAATTGAATTGAACAACATTCCAAGTACCGGTATCCAATTATTCATTTTGGTGAAAGAAAGAAAATGAAAGAAAGAAAGAAAGAAAGAAAGAAAGAAAGAAAGAAAGAAAGAAAGGAAAAGAAAGAAAGAAAGAAAGAAAGAAAGGGAAAAGGAAGAGAGAAGGAAAGAAAGGAAGACACCGAAAGAAAGAAAGAATGAAAGAAACTAAATGAAAGAAATACTGAAACAAAGAAATTAGAAAGTAATTTCGAGCGATGATTTTGTGATCGATATAATGATCATACCGTGACGTCATCAAACTTTATTATGATAAAAAAAAAAAAAAAAAAACAGCTACCGACAATGGTCGACCGAACTGGAATCCTCAACTTTTGGGATATTGATAGGCCCATGTCAGTATATCTATCTAGAGCTGTAGCATCAAGGAAACAACTGTTCTGTTTTGAAGAGTGATTCGTCGTTCTTGACTTTCCATAACCATTCACTTTTCGGACTGACTCGTCGTGGGACATGGACTCTCCTCCGGCGCTCCCGAGTTGGTCCCTTCCTCTCGGCTCAGGCTCGAGCTCATCATCATCATCATCACAGTAGAGCTGTATCATCGCATCACCAATTAATCGCATCGGGAGTTTTCCGGTGGTGCATATAAAAGCATGAGAATGAGATCCATGTCGTGCATAGCACTTGCAGTGAATAGTTTTGCAAGCTGTACCGGTAAGAGACTTTCATTTGCAGTCATATCATTCTTCTTATTGTTGCTGCTAGTTTCATTCGAATTGGTAAGAGGATACTGGTAATTGTGATACAACTTACAAGTGTGATACAACTTACATTACAAGTCAAGTGTGATACACAGATGATGTAATTTTTACTTGTGCCTTGTTGTATGAACATGAAATTGATGAATGATTCATAATCAGTGATGAACAATTGCAATTGAGAGCTCGAGAGTGAGAACGGTAAGTCTCAGGACTGGAGTCAGGGATACAGAATGTCATTAGGGAGTTTTCGTTCAGCAACGTACGCGGGATTCTAGGACGGAGATTAACAATTGCACATGACAAAGGACACCTAGGTATTCTTTGGCGAAAATGAAAGAACCGGAACGGCAATACCGTGCTACTGGTAGATCAAGAGCGCAAGAAAAATTGCAAATGCATCGTTCGCTCTGAATTTAGGACAAAACTACTGTTCCGGTGCTTCAATTTTCTACAAAGGCTGTAACATGTTTAAGACGGGCGCCCTTTGTTATGTGCAATTGTTAATCTCCGTCCTAGAATCACGCGTACGTTGCTGAACAAAAACTCCCTATTGTGTTGGAACTGGAATAAAGTTCACTGTCTGAGTTATGCTGTGGCTGATTTGTATTGTAAAAAAAAACCCCAGCTTTTGGTTGCTTTAAAAAAAAAATGATTTCAAGGAATAGAGTAAAATCTACTAAAGATATTTTCGAAGTTTCAGATGTATCTGAAGACTGAATTAGCCGAGTCCTAGCTGAGCCTGAGCTACTGACTGATGGATGATGTTGTTGTCTTTCTTTGATTTAGGTTGACAGACCAAATTTGCTGACAGGTAGCTACACCCCAGATTCTAATCTAAAAAATTCTAACATTAGAATTAAGATCTAGATAGATCTATTAGATTTTTCTAGATAATAACTTTGGTAATATTTGTTTTCAAATTTCCAAATGTACCAGCAGATGTTTGCCCCAACCAGTAAAAAATAATTGGAGATGAAAGTGGTCCATATAAACACATGGTCCATGGACACTTATGAAGTTTGATTACTTCTGCATATTGATCATACATGTACATGTACCTTGAAGTCACAATACAATGCAATTCTTTACAGCTCTCAGGGGTCAAGGGGTGAATGACGGCATGACCATTCTAAAAGACGAAGGCCCCAAAATTGTAGGCTAAGTATTGACCATCGTGATTTTATAGATTTTTGACTTTGTGAAATTCAAATTCAAAAGAAACAACTTCCTCTTTGTGCGATGTGAATTCGAGATTATGAACAAAACTCACAATTGAAGGATGCATGCGAGATCCCTGAAAGGCAAAAGAAAAAGTGTGTTTTGGAGATGTAGAAAATAATTTATTGTGAAGCCTTGGCTAATTAATGGTTCTTGACCAAGTCTTACGTCATCAGCCTTATTACATGCACTTTGTTTCAGTTAGAATCAATAACTAACAGAAAAGCACCTGACCTTCTCTGTATCAATTCAGAATCCAGACAAGTTATTGTCCGATTGAATTTCTGTCAATAGGAATTCAGCTGCCACTTTCATAACTCTGAAAGCAACTTCAACCTGTATTGTACATGTTGTAGCTCCTCAGAAAAAAAGATATTGATTTTCTTTTGTGCATGTTCACACCTGAAATGGAATGACACAATAGGGGAGTCTCAGAAGTCGGTAGACTAGAAGCAATAGCTGCTTTGAGGAATGTACTCATGTTTATTCAGAGGATTGTCTGCATGTTGCTTAACAAAACTGATGGTATGTGGACATGTGTTTTAAATTTTCTTTTTTGTGTGTGTGTGTGATATGTAGGATAATGGCTTCTGGGTTAATATGAAATGTGATATTTAGGGTTAATGGATATTGGCTGTGGAAAAAGGCTTAGTAATGGAATGTAAAATCAGATAAAATGAGCTTGCTTAGTTACAATTTTAATGAAAAATGTATCCAATATTTTTGTCTGTAAATTTATTCATAAAATTTCTCTGTTGCTAACCAATCCTCCCTTATTATAAAATCATTTTGATTGAAGGTCTTGAATATGTATATGTACATGTATGACACGTCCTTGTAACATAAAAGCTCCCCCATTCAGCACAAAATTGTCTTGGGAGTTTGTCATTTGTGTTAACATCCAAATCCTAATTGTGTGCAACAGTCGTCTTACATCATTGTCTGACACATGTAAGGTTCCAGCTTATCTGCTTATTCCTTTTTGTGTGGCTTCACCTTGAAAAACCTGCTCCAATACACTGATGAATGAATTGTCATGTTGATCTCCTGGTAGTGTCCTTAATATTGTAATGGGCGTCTTGTAGGCCTACATAATCTCAAACTTGATGAAAGGACCATGTACGTACCGTACATTTTAATTGCTTTTATGGAATGATGTCCATTGTCGGGAAGAGTATTGACGTTGGTGTCATGAACCTGCTAATTAGAATTCAGAGAACCTAAAATAATACCCATTCTTTTGCAGACATCACATAAACAAACCAATTTGCATATAATTTCCATAGATAGTGAATGAGTAACACTTCAGCCTTTTTAGATCCCTAGATGTAGATATAGACTGTCAAATTTTTATATATTTGGTTATTTCTTGTTGCATTTTCTTTTCTTAACTTTGAAAAAAGTGTAAAAGTATGTATGTTTTACAAGTGTAAGCACTAAAGGGAAAGTCCACCCTGATATTAAGTTATTTTAAAGGAAGCAGAACAGATGAATGAAAGTTTGAGCAAAATCTGATAAGAAATAAGAAAGTTATGAATTTTCAAAGTTGTAATCAATCAAACACAAATTGGCAACTCGATGACATGTCTTGCGAGCTCCTCTCCCATTTGATCTGTACACAAAAATTCATGAATTTTCATTTTCTTTGTTTCTAATGAGGGAATAGATTTGTATCATACCGGTTTTGTGTAAAAGCATATAAGTAAAAAATGATTATATCTAAAGCATATATGATAAAATATAATCATTTTACAGAAAATGGAAATTTATGATTTTTTCAGTACAGGGTAAATGGGAGAGGAGCTCGCAAGATGGGTCACAGAGTTGCCGATTTGTGTTTGATTGATTACAGCTTCAAAAATTCTGAAAATTATTTCCTATCGGATTCAGCTCACATTTTTAGATTTTTATGTATATTGATCTGTTTTTTAAATTTTTCTGCTTCTTTTAAAATCAAGTTGATATCAGAGTGGACTTCCCCTTTAAATTGGTCTTTTACCCCTTTGCCACCTATTGATTCTCCATTACCAGTATGTCCACTGAGAGCCCCCCCCCCCCCACTTTTTTTTTCTTCTTTACAGCCACTGGTTCATTTGCCAGTTACATGTATGCAAATACTCTTGAGTTATCAGTAATAGGCCTACTCTATCTCACTAAATAGTCATTAGTTGGGTGATTTGGGTTTTATGTGTTTTCAAGTAAAATGTGTTATAAAGCTTTGAAGACATTTGGAGAATGAATTTTAAAAAATATACTGTATAAATTTTATTCTGTATGAGGCAGCGTAGCGAAACGGAGTGGCACGAAAAGACACAATGACATCCAGAACGTAAAAGGCAAAATTGTTGGTAAATTAAACGTAATTTGACATTTGTAATATTCAGCATAATCAAGGCAGTAGAGGTACTTTTACACACTACACTGTATGTGGCTTAATTATATGTTTCTACCTAAATGCAATAAAATTATGATTTTCAGGAATATGCATTTTGCATTCTGGACGTGTCTCTTCATGTTTCACTAAGCTACATGTATCTACATAAATTAAACAGTGGCCCTATATATATGTACATGTATTAGAATGCAGTGGCCCTCATTATAGGAATGCAGGGGAATATGACCCTGCAAATTATATTATTTTGCAGGGTTCCATTATTGTGCATTCATATATAGAGCACATTTTATCTCAACAATTGCATAAATTTACATTTAATGTGTACAGTTGCTATAAATCAGTTTACATGTATGTATGAAAGAAAGAAAGAAAGAAAAAGAAAAGAAAAAAAAGAAAAAGAAAGAAAAAAAAAGAAAGAAAGAAAAAGAAACAAAGAAAAAAAAAGAAAGAAAGAAAGAAAAAAAGAAGAAGGATAGATAGGAAGAAAGGAAGGAAGGCAGGAAGGAATGGAGAAAGAAGGAAGGAGGGAAGGGAGGGAGAGAGAGAGGAAGATAGAGAGAAAGAAAGAAAGAAAGAAAAAGAAAGAAAAATAAATAAAAAAAGTACGAAGAAGAAAAAAAGAAGATCCAATCAGTTTTATGACACTGGACTGTGGTTTTTACATTGTACAGCACTCCTTTTGTTTGCCAACAATAACTTCTGTAAGACATACATAATCTTCGGAAGACTGGTGAAGAGAAATTCAATTCCAATTGTTTCTTGCAGAATAGGTTTGTAAGCTGACATCGACAGTAATCAATATGTGGTACTGTTCATCTATATTGGGGAAGATAATTGTTATTTCATGTACCCATAGTGCAATCTTATGATTTCTGGGAGGAATGTAAAAGGGTTGAGAGTTGATGAAGTGGACATAAAAAGTTACCAACATTACTAGATCGAAGATGATATGTATAGTAGCATTGTGTCATTTAGTTTTTAAAGACTGTTCAGATATTCGATTTGTGGATTTGTAAATAAAAACACACGGTAGGTCAAAACCATATTCATTACTGTTTGAGAATGTCATCCGAGTCCTAAATCTCTTTTATGATGATAACCTCACAATTGATACCATTCGATTTTATTTGTTTAATATCTTTCAAAACTATTTGTTCTCTTTTCCTTTCCAGCTGGAAATCCTAGCCAGACCTGTGAAATGAGCATCACGTCACCCGTAGCAACCAACTGAGCTATGACTCCTGACTCTTGCGCACTGGTTCTGCACACAGGCTGAGCACAAACAGTGAATAAAATCCCCAGTGATATCTCTCATGCAGTCAGTGATCAGTGTACTTTATGAAGGCAATACTAACATGTTTGCTTGCTCACTCTGAATATCTGCTTCACCCTGATGCTAACTCAGAGTAAATACCCCTGATAGGCGAGCAGAACGTCAACTACTCAGCACTGCGCTGCTAATTTTGGCCTTCCTTGCCAGGATCTTAGATAGCGAAATCAAACATTGACTGGGTAAACATTATCTTGCCCAATAGCAATCATGGCCCTGTGGAGTCCGCGACTGGGCCAGAAAGGCAGCTCATTCGGGAACATCCCGTCCCCTGCGCACAATCGGCAGCAGTTCTCACCGCAGAAGGTCTCCAGGTCTTGGCACAGCTCAGGTATCGACATGGAGAGCAATGGCAACCTCCTTGATGGTACAATCTTGGCCAGTCTCGAGTCCTTGGAGAACAATAATGTCACCAGTCATCTCATATACCACTATGCTAGCCAAGTATTCAATGGATTGTCACCCGGACCTAAATCAGACAAAATCTCCTATGACAAGGGTGCCAATGAGACAAAGACTATTCCAGTGATCAGTGTCAAAGACTCAAGAATTAAAAGGAAAATCTACGATCTTGCCTTTGAAACTCTGAAATGTAAGTATATTTGCTTATCTGCTTTGTACCTGTTTATTATTTTTTTATGGGGAGGGGAGGGTTCTGTATCTTTCCTATATATTCCTTTTAACCTTCTTCCCTCCTATCCCCTATCCAGTCTTTCACCTGTTTTCAATAAACTTCCAACCAACTTCTAAAATCTTTCTTAGAAAGTTAGATTTCTGTCCCAAAATGTCTGTTATCTTCTTTCATTATCTAATGCCATCCTGATGCATCAGATGTAATATTGCAAGTCATTTAAATGGTGTACGTGGAGAGAGATACATGTAGAACATGAGTGGGAGGGAGAGGAGGTTGCGAGAGGAGAGGAAGAGAAGGAGAGTGAAAGAGAGAGAGAGAGAGAGAGAGAGAGTTTTGGGGAAGAGCAGGTTAGAGGGAAATCAGGAAGGAGGGAGGAGAGAGAGGGAGGGCTTGAAAGGATGACTTTGGGAGGGGGTTGTGTTCACATAATGAAAGATAAAGAGCAGAAATAGTGGCAAACTCAAGATGTTAATTTTATCTTCTGGTATCTAGATTGTTCAAGGGTTATATTTATAATGATAAGAATAACTACTACATGGCTAAATGTCTATTTTAGTTTCAAAGAATTCTTTCGTTGTCAATGTGCACTTAAATTTGTTGTTATCGATTGGTATCACTGTATTCAATTTATTAACATTAGAGTAAGTACTAATCATGCTAATTCCATTACCAATTTTGCTTTGTCTCAGTTGAGAGCATGTACTCATGTCTCTGTACACGTACATGTATATATGTTGTAAAATGAACTTTGGTCACAACATTATGCATTCATAGATTATCTCATGAGACACATACACTTTCATGATAACGGAGGCTAATGAATCATTGATAGTGTAGGAATATATCTCCCTTCCAGACAGTCTTTACGGCCCTTTCGAGACAATTGACCACAATTTGTCATTTGGCTCAATAACTTTGGATTCAGAACTCTAAAAAATATACCTGATGCATGAGTAGAAAGAGCAAAAATTTCTGCACACACTATGTCCATTTTTGTTGCATGACCATATTGCGTTTGATGCCAGGAATTAAAAAAAACAAGAATAAGCTTTAAAATCCTTAAATTGGCAACACATTGAGAGATTCAAAATCATTGTTTTTTTTTTCAAAATTGGCAAAAACCTTTTTGACAAAATTCCTAACCATGTATATTTTTTTTTCAAAGATATTACACCTTATTAGAAGCATATAGCACTAAAAGAAAAATATTATTGTTGCCAATTTGAAGAACAAAACATGATCAATTTAGCCCTTAAATAATTCCTGTCCTGAAAGGGTTAAAGCATGCAGAGTACTTGTACATTAGCTTTTCTACATGTAGGTTCTGTGTCCCATAGGCCCAATCCCAATACCTGAACAAAGAAACTAATGATTAATGATTCAAGGCAGACCCTTCTTTTCATTTTTTTTTAAAAATACAAAATTATGAAAGTGTTCAATGATCTACATACATGTACTTACTAATTACTACACATGAATACAGTGTACATGTACTTCTAACTCTTTAGAAAGATACTTCCAAAAATATTGTTGTACACTGAAAAATTGCTTCTTTTGAATATGTTTCATCATTGTATTTTGTAGAAAGTACAAAAATTATGTACAAATGACATCTTAAAGAAAAATACATCACTAGGTGTTGGTTTTGATCTTAATTTCCAAAAACACTGTGGATGGATATTTTGTCATTGCCAAAACAAAACTAAATAGTACCAGTTATTGAGCATAAAAGTTGTCCAGTTTGACAGTTTACAGTAAATTAGCATTTAAACATCTTGCCGACTTATCACTTTTGTTTTCTTCAAATCAACTCTCAAATGGAACACTAGCAAGATTTAGTCATATACATGTAGTAGAGTCCGAGATAGTTTAATTAACTGAGATAGTTTAATTAACTGAGTTAGAATAGAGGAAAGGGGCTTTCCAGCTGCCTGTACTGACCGTATGCTGTATTCTTATTTTGGAAGTAATTGAGGCCTTGAGTTCTGAAAAGAAATATTTAACCATCAGCTCTATCTGGCCATCTGCTAAAAAAGTACTTTGTACAACAAACTTCTTTTCAGCCCAGTAAAGTAGACAATGGTACACTCCTTATTGTTTACTACTGAGATTAACTACATGTGTATTTATACAATGGAAACAATGGGAGTTAAGGAACTGGATTGGAACTGTTTACAGTTATATGCAAAACATGCCTTTTAAAGTGCCTTTTGATCTCCATGAGAATAGGATAGCACACAACAGAACAAAATAGTTAAATCCTGCATTAATTAGTGTTGACAGCATTTCCACTTTGAAACAAACTTGTTTTTGTGATTGGAAGTACATATTGCAAGAAAATAATCAGCAGGAAGCATTGCTGTAATTCAGGTTCTATCAAATTCTAAAGTGGACTACAGACAGACAAATTTTCTAGATTGATGGTTTATTTATGAGCAGTCATGTAGCAAGAGAGCAAGAAAAATACTTCATTTTTATGAGAAATGTGCATCCTTAGATGTATTGATGATTAATGGAAACTATTCATCTTACTTGCTTTCTATTTGTATAATGTTTCTTTTCATATAGAATTTGCAGTAATCATATATTTTGGAAAGTGGTTTCACGGGGGAGATTCCCTTGTACTAGTTTTTTACTGAGTCTTGCTCTTCAGGGATTAGAAAAGATCTGTAAGGGGGAGTTCCCCTAGTACTATTTCTCACTAATTTTTGCTCCTCAGAGATTAGAAAGTGGTTTTAAGGGGGAGTGTCCCTAACATCATTTCTTGCTAATTATTGCTCTTCAGGATTAGACAGTGGTTTTAAAGGGGAGTTCCCACAGTTCCATTTTTAAAACTGATTTTTGATCCTCAGGGATTACTTGAATGCAGACGTCCTGTTTGAAAGTTGGCCAAAACGACACTTGGTTCAAAGGTTACCGGAGGTTAGAATTTGTGAGTCAGATTGAGAAGGGTGTCACCGTGAAACAATACTTTCCTGTCATTTTCAATCTTAGTTTGGGATTTCATGTCATAGTCCCACATATTGGATGACAAGGAGCTAGAACACTAACAGTTGCCTCTTGAGTTTGAAAGTGAAATCCAAGAAGGACCCTTCTGTGTACATTGGGTTCATTTGATGCTTTTGGTTGGGTCAGTGTTTCTGGTGCAGGTTTCTAGAGGAATAGAAAACATATATGGAAGTTTGATGATCAACTTACTAAACAATTTAGATCTCCTTCACCTTTGCATTTAGGTCATTCACTGGGAGTTGGCTGGGGGAAAATTTCCAGACAATTCCTGAAATGAGGAATTCTCTTGAGAGTAAAAGAGCAGAATATGTTGCAGATGATTAATGATTAGATTGGCAATACTGATCTACATGTAGTTCCTAAAATGAGGAATTCACTTGGGTTTGGAGATAAGAAAAATGATATTCAGAAGACTGATGATGCAAATTTTATACAAAATACTAATCTACATCTACATGTACATGTAGATCATTTGTTTTACATTCTTATAAATATGAAGCCATTTCACGTGCATCAGTAGATGCATTTTTGAAAAAAAGAAAGTACTGGCAAATGTAAAATTATTATAGAAACTATTCTAATACTTTATGGTTGCCATAACTTGTCATTTATTCTTGTCAATATTTGAATAAAAGTAAAAGGCACAGCAAAAACTGGAAGCTGATACACTGTGATATAATGTCATTTGTTACATGTACATGTACATGCACATCTTCAGATTGCAGTTTGATTCCATGGTTAGGTATTCTTTTGAAATTATTAGGGAATAAAACTTCAGAGTACTTAAAGCTAATAAGCTTTGTCAAATATTGAGTTGGTTCATAGATGTCCTGCTTATACATGTACAGTACAGAACAATGAGGTCGGGGATGAGGACATAAAGAAATGTCAGAGATATATTGATTTACTGATGTGGAGTTCGTGACAATTTGCCAATTAAGTTTAATTTTGTTTGCAACGGTTGCTAGGTGATCAAAGTGCTGCAGGCTCAAAATATTTGAATCTCCTATCATCCATCAGTATCTGAATTTTGTATTGATCATGTAATATCTAGTGCTGTCAGTTAGAACATTGCAATATATTTCAACACACTTCTTTATTAAAAAAATGATATTGCATTTCCCGGATGGTTATGGTGATCTCCCCTTTTTTTCCTCATGGAAATGGTTGAACATGGTTTGATCTTCTGCCGTGATATTTATTTTCATTAAAATATGAACTAAAGAGCCCTCTTGGTAAAAATCCTTCTTGTTGATGAATGTGTACATGTACATGTATGTATCATGTACATGATTTAGTTTTGAAGGGTCAGGTAGATGTTTGAATGAATATAGTTGTTACAAAGTTACATTGAAGCTCATTGTCTACATGTATATTCTATAATGACACAACTTGGATATTCTACAAAATTCATTTACATGCGAAACTGGAAGTATTCAGGGAACTGTAATCTATATTCATATATGAAAATATATTTTATGTAGTGCCTTCTATCAAAATTATTGTCATTCCTGGACATTCATTTACTTTTCTCAACTCTCCAATTTGATATGAAAACTAATGTACTTTAAAGGTGATGTTATGCATACTCCAGGCTTTTTGTACAATAGCTGCAAAGAGGAGATGGATAGACTTCCGTTGTATGAAAGGTGCAGATGAATAATTAAAAGTCTGTCGGCATCCAGCCTTAACGACCATGATAACTAGCTATCAGGGAAGTGATACATCAAGGCTTTATTGGTGGGAGTAGTGTTGTAATTTCAAAATGTAAATGTACACATAGTACTTTGATATCTTGTCTGTATAGAAATGTACCTGTATGAATGATTAGATGTTATTTTCAGAAGGAGCACATTGGAAACATGTGTTATCACTGTTATGTGACTGATGTGCAGGAAGAATGTTAACTACTTATTAATGATTAATGAAAATGGAATGGGATGGGATGTTGCATGGGGTAGTTTTTGAGGACGTGAGTGCACAGCTGCAGTATTAAAGGTACATGCATGTACATTAGAGTTTACAGGAGAGAGTGATTTATGGGATTCTTTTAATGACAGTATTATTTTTCCTTTTTACAGATCAAGCTCTTTTGGAAGATGTACTCATGGACAGTGGATTTTACAGCTATGATGCATCAGTAAGTACATGAAGAAAGATTGGGGAAAATGTCAGGAAAAAAAAAAAAAAGAAAACACTTGTGTGGAAATCTTTTCAGTCTAACTTTGGAAGAAAATACAGTTTTAGTACTCTTATAGAGATCACAATTTAAATTTGAAAATCTGCATTTAAATTGAAATTCATGCACATTACTTCAGGCAATTAAGATGTTATAAATATCCAATAATGGTGCAGCATTATTTGCCAAACCACTTATGGTCAATTAAATTCACTATTACATAGTCATCTTATTCATAAACATGTAGATGAGCAAATAACCATGAAGAGGAAATGTGATGCAATTATTCTTTGGAGTAGATATTGAGAATGGGTTTTCCTATCTATATAGGCTCTACGTGATATTTGTATGATATACATTTAAAAGTTAATTTTATCTCTCAGCAAAGTTTATTTTCATTCGTATCATTTGATGCATAAGGCAATTTAGATTCTATAAATATCCAATAATGGTGCAGCATTATTTGCCAAACCACTTATGGTCAGTTAAATTCACTATTACATAGTCTTCTTATTCATATACATGTAAATGAACAAATAACCATGAAGAGGAAATGTGATGCAATTATTCTTTGGAGTAGATATTGAGAATGGGTTTTCCTATCTACATGTATATATGCTCTACGTGATATTTGTATGATATGCATTTAAAAGTTAATTTTATCTCTCAGCAAAGTTCATTTTCATTCATATATCATTTAATGCACAAGGAAAATATGATTATGAAATTAACAAAGAATATTCTCTGAGACATTATTTGAGAGATAAAGTGGGTTTTATCTTTTTATTTCTTTGTTGGGTGTTGGAGATCAGTGCAACATTTTGCTGCCTGTTATTGGATTAAAGAGTACCAATCACCAAAAGACATTGTGCCTTGTATGTTAGGGTTCTCTATACTACTACATGTATGTTAACCCTTTCAGGACAGGAATTATTTAACGGCTAAATTGATCACATTCTGTTCTTCAAATTGGCAACAATAATATTTTTCTTTTAGTGCCACATCGTTCTAATAAGGTGTAATGTCTTTGAAAACAATATACATGGTTACGAATTTTGTCGAAAAGTTGGAAAAAATGCAAATTTCGATTAAAAAAAATGATTTGAACCTCTCATTGTGTTGCCAATTTAAGGATTTTAAAGCTTATTCTCGTTTTTTAAAATTCCTGGCATCAAACGCAATATGGTCATGCAACAAAATTGGACAAAGTATGTGCAGAAATTTTTGTTCTTTTTACTCATGCATCTGGTATATTTTTTAGAGCTCTGAATCAAAAGTTATTTAACCAAACCACAAAATGTGGTCAATTGTCTTGAAAGGGTTAAAATATGAGCTTCAAATATTACTTCTGTAAAGAAATATCGTGAGTTTGAATTCACTCTGAAAATACATAAAATTGGTATGTGAGTAGACTACATGTAGTTGACGTACATTTACGAGCTTGCATAGAACTGGGCCCATGAACAGCCAAAGTGGGAGTTGGATTCCGCAGGAAACCTATTCTATGGTGTTTATGATTTTCTTAATACCCTCCTTGACCATTAACCAAAAGAATGTCAGGTAAAGATTTTTCAAGTTGATTTAATACATGCTACAGCTAGCTGTACACGAATTAATTTTTTAGGTGATTGGTACACTTTCAATGCCTTTTTAACTTTACTTCGGCAGGCTGGTGAGAATCACGGTATGATCATGGTGATCCTTTGTGACATGGTCTACCGCAAGTTTGCCAAGCGAGCTCGACGGCCGCCAGAGACATGCATCCCATATGTACAGGAGATAGAAGAAGACATGTTGAGGAGTACCACCAAACTGAATGCTGCACTGGCCAGGAATCGCATCAAGTACCAGGCGGCTAGCATCGAGAACCTTTTACCTGCTACAGTCAGGGAGAGAGAGAAATGTGGATCTCTCCTACCGTGCTATGCATGGATTAATCAACTCTGTATAAGGTGAAGCAATAATCAACCCATGGATTTGATTAGGAATATTCCTTTTTTTATGTGAAGAATTTGTGTGTAGTTAGCTTTTATAAGATTCACATTTTGCTTGGGTTTTCAAAGGCCCAATTAAATGAAATTTGAGAGATTTCCTTGAAATCAAATGTCTGCTTTTGAATCTATTCTAGAGCATACGGCATAAATGCAGTTCATCTAGTACTGCATTGGACATATTTTTTTTCATTAAGTTATTCAATAAAAAGTGGTGAATATTGGTCAGTTGGTCAGTCAAGGACAGTAATATTGCAGTTTTGACCTCAACAAAAATATCTGTCTGGCTTTGTATTGGTCAAACTAAAAGTTATAATCAGTGTACAACCTTCACAAAGCCTTTCATCAAGGATAATTGTAGATCTTTGGAACTGATATCCCTTTATAGTGGGAATTATTTATGGTTTAAAAGAATTGAATTCATGCAATTTAAGCAAAAGTATTAGTAAATAAATCTATATATCCTTGACCCGTCTCAGAGTAATAAAGCGAGAATCATGAATTAAAAATACTCCAAGTGTAAATATGACTTACATGTAAATGCAATTCTTTACTGAAATATAAGATACTCCACTGATTTTCTTGCTTAAAGAGCAGTCATGATGAAGCTGAAGTTACAAACAATTTTCTTTCTTTCTTTTTACAAATGGATTTTAGATGTACAACTAAATGTACTTTAAAATGCTTAAAATAATTATTGATCATTTATGAGAAGGGTTGGGGGATTTTCATTTATTTTAGCTGTTTTGAATGCTGAATGATAACCTCAAATGTAAAACTTTTTTTTTTGCAGTGTACAGGATGCAGTAGAAGAGCTTCAAGAAGAAGGGTTCAGACTGGTGAGCTCAATAGATAGAATGGTAGATAGTCATTCCTTTGTCATTGATCATCACTGCACCAATGTACTCATGTTCCCTGCCCCAGCCAGAGAAGAGATACAAGAATGTGAGCTGGTCAGGTCATCAAAACTCATTCTACAGGTGAGCTCTTGCCAAAATTCCTATAGTTTTGTCTTTGAATGACATATTTTAATATATTTTTGTAGTTCATATTATAATGGAATAAATTGAAATACAAGTGTTTTATTTCAGAGTCAGTTTTGTTTGGGTTGAATCTGAGTTAAAAGACATCAGTCTGTGCTATAAGGTGATTCATGCATCAGCGGTTTAGTGGTATTGAAAGCGAATTGTCTCCCACAACCTTTACTCTGTGTTAACAATCTTCATTAGATATAGACACATTGTCTGCTGAGAGCCAGAAGGGCATTAAAAAGGTATAAGAGTTAACACCCTTCTAGCTCTCATTACACAAGTTGCTGTTTAATTAAAAAAGGAAATCTCCTGAAGATGATTTCTTATGTCTGATGAGGCTTGAATTTGCTGTAATTTGCAGTAGCGATTATCATGGTACAGGGTATTTTCATGTAGTTTAGGTCCAGTGACTTCATATCTGGATGATATTATCATACACATACAAAATGTTCTATTGATTCGTTTGCTTTCATAATAAAACATGAGATAAAATCACTATGGTTTAGGATTCAATCAGTTTGAAGAGGAATGGAATTATTATATATGCCAGAAGATTAATTGAGTTTTAGCTGAAAACAATGCAATAGTCATGCATATTGTGGCCTGTAATATGAATGCGCATTCCCTAAATGTACTCATACTATGGAGACCAAGTTATGATGCTCTTATATATCTCTCTCATTGAAAGTGGAAGTGTTTATTTGCCCTCTCCCACCTGCCTCTCTTTATATCATGAGTGACCAATCAATAGTTTGTAAAGGAAGGAAGGATATGAAACGTTTGCTGGCTGTATAGCTTGCTACAGTGTGAAATGAAAAAAGGTGGACTGGAGGTGGATAGGTTCCATTAATGAGAAAAGTTTAGTGGAGGTGACATGGAATCGAATAGATTTAATGAAATCAAGTCCCTGCAGATGTCCAAAAATCGATTTCAGGCGTTTATGCTGGTAGAATATGATAATTGCAGTAAATCTGCAAACTCATTTAAAAGTAATGTAAACAATAATCCACATCCAGAATAGTTTTTCTCAAACTCTACATGTGTGCTGCAGAAGATAACATGTTTGAAAGTGAATGACACAGGACGATTCACAAATTTAAAAGAAAGTCTGTTATATAAATAGACTTACACACTGACACTTTTTTTTTCTCTAAAAAGTACTGCAATGTAGTGGATTAGTATGGGACTGTTCTGTAGCAAATTTCTTGTTTCCTTCTGTCTCGCAAATCAGGTTTTATTTTGAATACCAACTAATTATCCATGTCAAATACAATGGACATATGGATGGAATGAATGAATGAATGAATGAATAAAATCATGTTATGACAATGAGAGAAGGAACATTCATTCTGCATAAATTCTTCAATGAATAATTCTATTGAATTTCTGTATAATAATTGACATTGCAGGATAAAACATGCTGCTTAGGACCCCATTCAGTGAAAGCAATGATGAATGAAGGTGATGACATCATTCATACGAATGTCGGGAATGGCTGGACCACAGCACATTTAGCCACATTGACCAATCAGGACAACACTACCATCTATGCATTCGGTATCAAGGATGATGAACATCTGGAGATGTTAGAGGCTAGGATGGGAAGGCTACGCATTCACAGTATCCTTAAATTTGACCTCAGAGCATGACTCTTGTAAATGATATAAAGGACTGCAATATTCTGTTGGCATCTCTCTTTGCTGAAAAGAAATTTTATGTTATGAACATGAGAAGTATAAACCACATTACATGTAATTTTATAAAGCAACACTATACCAATTTATCCAACAATGGTAGCATTTGACTGAATAGGAATGATCAAGTGTTATCTTAGTATGAAATTCCTGGAAGCCTAGCCTAGCTAATGCTTCTTAGAGTGTATGACTTAAACTCACTGAATAATGGTTCTTTTATGCCTGCTCATGTAAGATTATAAATATTTCCCCCATTTTATATTTACATGTATACAGGGTGATGCATTCTCAGAAAAGAAATAAAACTACCCTCCCCAAGATGTTTTTATGATAGTTTTAATTTAGATTGATAGACATACCAGTTTCAAAGATTATTCTTTCATATGACCTTGACTCTCTGAACCCTTCAGATGTGAAATTCATCCGAGATGACTTTCTGTTAGTGCAGCCCAATGACACTAAGTATAAAGGAGTCAAGGTGGTGATGGTGACTCCGAGAGATTCAAGATCAGGGATCATCAACCCTGTAGAGTACATCTTGCAAGAAGGAGAAGGTGATTGTGTGTGAAAATATCTTTATAAAGTGTAACATGTGGCCCTCAAAAAGAATTTAAAACTTATCAAATATATATATGAGTTTTTATTGTGTATATTTTTGGCCCTTCTTTTAAATGCATTTTTAAGAGATTATTGAATATGAGATTGATTGAACGTATTTTTTTCATCAACCATTGTTGATGCGGTCACAAAGTAAATTTGAAAGCCTTGACAATAAAGTAAAAAACGACCATTTAAGTGATTGTACCTTGCAGCGATTGAGAAAAAGTGTAGCAACCTTCCTAGAAATGAAGAAATTAGGGGGAAAGAATTATCTAATGACTATTATGACAACAGACTCAAAGGAGATGAAGTTTTTTATTCATTTATTTATTTATTTATTTATTGTAGTATAAAGAAACATTGGTATATGGCAGCCTTGCGGCTGAATTGAATACAATTTACATTAATAATGACACAAGCATACTGCACAAAAGACAATAGTATTAAAAAGACATTAAAAATACATCTAGTACATTCATAACAAATCAATAGGTACACCTTATTCAAAGAATATTGATGGTGGGATAAAGAAAGTGGGTAATGGATGTGAAAAAAAAAAAAGTTTTTATAATATGACTTACATACTGTTGAATAAATTGATATGATCAGTGCTAAAAGAAATAGTCTGGTTTGCATGCTTCAAAGTAGGCCTATTGTCCAATCATAATGGGTTCAAGGTATTGTATTTGGAAAAAAAATATATAGTTTTACTTTCTATTATTAACAGATAGAGATGATTGGTAATGCAATATTGAAATCAATAGAATCCATATAAAAAATAACATGTACCGCTAGTATACAATTAAATTTTTCATTTTTCATTTTTCATTTAAGCACATCTAAAAGCTAGCAATTTACTTTATGTATATGCTTAGCATTTAAGAACGAGAGATCTGTTGAGCAATCAATTTATCATTACATTATTCAATTCATCTTTGAATTGAGTAGCCTCACAATGAAGTGACATATAGTAGTGTTAAAAAGATTGTACAACTGCAATAAGAAAGAAGAAAGGAAATTTATAAGATCACATGTACATGTATTATATGACCTGAATATCAGAGAGATGGAGGTGATGAAGAAAGTAAGTGTTGTAATCCAGTGAGGAAATTGAGAAAAGAACAATCTGATACGATTATTATGACACCATATGAAAAGAGATGAGGTAGCGGAAGCAAAGTCCAAGGATCTGGCGTGGGATCGTAAGTGAAGAGTTTGATACGTGGGGTGAGAGAAGGAAGGACACGCACACAAAAGAAATAATCCTTGGACAATCACACTCTACAAGCAGGTTTGATGTTAGAAGCAGGTGGAGATATTGTAGCGATATCAAGATCCTATCTAATACAAAGATGTCTTGGTGTTGAACAATCTGCTGTCCTTCTATTTTCTCCATGTATTAAATGGAGTCTCTCACACCAGGAAGTACATTTCCGTGTTATTGGAGAGATTGATGAATCTTCTCCCCCCCCCTCCTATTTTTTAAACTGAAAAATACAAGAAAAAGTGCATTAGAGGTGTCCATTATTGAAAAAAAGTTACTTTAAGCTGTTTTATAATAGTGAAGTCTCAGTGATGTAATGTCTTATAATGACTGAGCAGGTAATGTGAACCAAAGAATTTGAATATACAGTAAACATGCAGTTTTAAAACACTTATAAGACCCCCCCCCCCAAAAAAAAAAAAAAAAAGAAAAGAAAGAAAGCTCATAATTAATGTAATACTAGGTGATCTAAAGAAGATGTGGAAGCATTCTTAAGCCCATAGTTGATACAGCAAGTATTCAAATGATGGTGAAAGTGCAACAATGTGAGAAATGTTGAAATTGGTGTGAAACACATGTGGTCAGACTGTAATGTATAGCCCGAAGGAAACTGTCACTGACAGGCACCAAAGAAGCGTTCCATCTATACATATTACATCATGTTTTTCTATTGTTAGAGATCTTGCTTTACGAGTAAAAGTGATGGAACAGGTATGATGGTGACAAAACCTTGGTCAGATTGACAGTAACTTTTCATATGCAGGTGGTGTTACTGGAATTGTGTGAAGGAAATCGGATGAATATCACAAAGGGATTTGTTGGTCCCAATCATACTCAAGACTACCTTTTAGGTTGTATTTCTAATCATATATTTACAATATTAAGTATCGATTTTGCATGTTTATTTTTATTTTTTGGTGAAACTAGATCCAAGTATTCTCAGAGAACTGTCCCAAGAAGGTCAAGACACTGACAGGATAGATGAGCTAGCTCAGGAGCACATGGACTTAATGAAACATGCCTTGAAGTGTAAGTTCCCTCTGGATACATTTTCACACTTTTTATTTAAGGAAACAACAGACGGTTGTTAGCTGGCTTTATTTCATGAATAACACATCCATTTATGTGCCCCCTTTTACACATAGCCTTTATTATAGTTTAGTGCTACAGTGTAATCATTGTTTTGACATCAGTGGTATTGCATTTTTGTATTTTCTTTCTTAGACTTTTTATATGAAACCTAATTAAAAATGGAAGTCTGTACAAGCATATGATAGAATTTAAAAAAATGAAAAATAGCCTTTAAGAAATTTGCTCTTCAAAATTTTATTGAATAGTAGGCGATAATGGTGTCGCCAAAAAGTATCCTACAAGGTACTGTACCGGGCAGGAGAAGAAAAGGGAGACAGCGGAAAAGATGGGAAGACAATAATAAAGAATGAACCGGCCTGTCCTTTGGAAATTCCCAAGGTATAGTAAAGGACAGAAAAAGAGGGCAGGCAGTCGTCAGAAGATCATCAGTGGTGCTAAAGGGCTGGACACATTTGTTGGATAACGTAGATGATAAAGATAACAATAAATCGTTGCCAAATCGCCCAAGTGTTGTTTATGTGGAAAATGACTAGGAATTCTTTACGGTAGATCAGACTTCTCCGATGTATGGTAAAGAGCCTCCCTCTCCGATTTTATCTTCTCAGTGGAATCGCTCGGCCACAGATTTTTTTCTGGACAGAGCTCACCGATATTTTCTGAGAGCCAATCGTTTTTGCTCCTGCGAGGTGACGTTAGTTCAGAAGAATCATGTGAGCAGTGTCCTTCGGGCTTGATTGACAGAACCTCACCAATTTTATCGGTCATGTGTGACCGCTATTATCGTCATCGTTATAGGTACATTTTGTATGCGCATATGTTATCGTTATCGTTATGGGTCAAATGTGACCAGCCCTTAAGACCTGGAGGTTGAGGAATATGGTGACAATTATGATGTAGGAAATATGCTTGTACTGTGTGCCTCACGTCACCATGTTTTCTCAAATTGTCATGTCCTCAGTCTACAGGGTTCAAGCTGTGGTCTATGCCACCACGTCTATCATGAAGGAGGAGAACGAGAACGTGGTCGCAAAGTCTGCCGAGTTCACCAATGCTAAGATGAGCACCAAGAATAACCCCTACCGTCCAGTACCCCCAGTCCTACCCCTCACACCTCACGACATGGAGATGCAGAGTTCTGGCAAGTTCCTGCGTATGGAACCTTCCAGCATCATGGGTGGATGCTTTGTGGGTATTCTTAGCAGAGAGGTAAGAACAACCTGCAATGTAATCACAATGTCGTATTTTCTTTTGCTGTATTTGTCCCTGTAAAGGTATTGATATGCATTTACAGTATTAAACTCTCCAAGTACAAATTCTTTGTTTTACAGATTAATTTTTAAACAGGGTGGGAACTTTTGGGGATTCTTTAAATCATACCCTTTATGTTGCATGATATCCTTATGAATTATTTATATAATGTATTATAAAAAAAAACAAAACATGGAATGCAATAATTCTATTGTGATGACAAAGGACTTCAAATGATTTGGAACCTGCAATATCTTCAAATGATAACAACTGTCATAGTTTGTATGAAATAGTGAATTTCAAGCAGCAGCATTCCTTTTTGAGAAGAATTTTGAAGGACTGGAAAACCTTGAGAGGGTAAGAGGGTATATCAGTAGGGAGGCTGAATGATGTTCAGTGCTAGCTTTTAAAGAAAAAAATTGATATTTCCTGCATTAGATAGATTACATTGTAAATATAATTATGTTTTTATCAGTACCAAATTCCATTTATCAATCTTTTTTTTAGTTGGGGGGGGGGGGTCCCCCCTCCACGATCAAATCATATCCATATGTGTACATCATAATGTGCAGTAATTACACAATTGAAACCTTATTTTGCGCTCTTCCTGGAAGAAATCGCGAGATTGTGCTTCTCCCATCAACCTTGACTCTCCCGAGCCATCCGATGATGATGTAAGTGATGCCCCACAGAGGCTGACGCACCCAGTACCAAAGCACAAAATGGTTATATATACTCGGATATCTCTCACATTGCAAATAATGTATATTATCTCTTTCCACTTAGAGGGAATGATCCTACCAAGAATATATGCCACATAGAGAAACCCTTTGTGTCACAACACACAAGTGCATGAGACAGATCTATCACAAAGAGCACACACTAGAACTTAGAATACCCATATTCAATATATTCTCAGTTTTAGTCCTTCAGATGTAGATGAGTCTTTTACATATTTGAATAGATATCCACACAATTCACACCTTTCCTTGTGTTATAGAAAGTGTATTTACTATACTTTTTATTTTTCTTTCAGAGAACTGAGACACAACAAAACTTGGTAGCTCCTTTGCATACATTATCATTCTTGTTGTCAGAGAAATTATAGCCGAAAATAGTATTATTGAGCCTGAAATATATATACATGTATCTATTTGAATACACATGTATTTAGACACTCTCATTATCATGTTTATGAATGTTTTCCCTATAGCACCTACACATGTAGCAAACATATCAATGGGCAGAGAAAGAAAGAAAGAAAGAGAGAGAGAGGAAGAGAAATAAGAGACACAGACAGAGAAAGATAATCAATATAGTAAATAAAATTGTATGAATCGTATAAATGTATATTATGTATTTCGCCTGGATGTTATATACAACCACAGACATAGTACTGTCCATTCTGTAGTAAGCAGTTATAATCCCTCTCCAGACACATATCTTATGCCCTTGACATCCTCCCATCCCATAGGATGAAGCCATGAGCGCCACCGACGTCCTAGCCAGGGCTGCTGCCAAGGGTCTCTGCGACGCACCTGACTCCAAGGAGGACGGAGAGAAGAAGAAGCGGAAGAGCAAGGGACAGGCTGCAAACAAGAAGTCCAGACAGCCCAAGCTGCTGGCCCAGAAGGTGGAGTTGCCCAAGGAGGCCAAACCGGGCAAGAAGAAACCAGTCAGGACAGCCAGTGAGTATTCTAATCAACTCCCTGGAATGTCACATCTAATTATTTTTCACTTCTGGAATAAAAAACAATAATAATGTGGGTGAAAGAAGTCTTTGAAATTCTGCAAAATATGTAAATTGTTGAGTGAAAGGCCTTTAAAGAAGATATATACTGGCAGTTGCAAAATTGCTTGAAGATAATATTTTTAAAAAAATCATTGAAAAAACATTTAAAGTCGTTAAAATGTTTGCCAAATGAGAACATGTTTAGTTAAACACCTGAGGAGAAAATGTGATTTGGGTGCATTTGTAGGGCTTCTTGAACATAGGGACATGTAATAACCTTATCAATTATGACCTGATGGATGTTTAAAATATGGTACCGAAGTTGTAGAATGCCAGAGGTGGGAATGTTGTCATTGAATTGTTATCCTTGAATTATTCTGATGCATGTGTGTATTTTGTAGGTCTATATTTTCTTAGATAAAGAGCATGTATCACAAATATTTATTTCAGATTATCATATCGAATACTCAGCATTATGTGCATTGCCATAATTACATGATGTTTTTCTATTAAGACCATTCTGTCTTTACAATACATATTAGTTTTTGCATGATATTTGTAGAATCACTTAAATAGTGCATTTGATTTCTTTGTAATTCATTTTTGTTTATCTAATATATTTTATGCATTCTATCAGTTACATCTTCACAAGAGGCACAGTTTGCTTCATGTTTTCACTACACTTTTTTAATGATTTAATTTGAGTTAACAAGTTTTATCTATATTATTTGTTTTATGTTTTGATATATTTGAGTTGTTTTCCTTTATAGTATCACTTGTACATAACCTTCACAAAGTATCTTTATTTAAAAAGATTTGATCTGTCAGAATTATATTTTATGAAGCATGACATTTTATTGCATAACACAATACAACGGTTTATATTTTGAGCCATAAAGATGTCTTTTGCAAAGTGAAATGAGCGGTGCTAGTTAAAAAATTATTCCAAGGATTCTCTGTAATGGAAATAGACTCCTGTGATTAGCATTTGATATTTTGATACAAATCTTAAAAGATGAATGTGCCTTTCAATACAGAACCAAAATCTCACTATTAAAAAAGGGTTTCGAGAAACAACAGGAATTTAGACAAAGTAATACATTCAATATCGAATAGTTCACTAACTCCGGGAAAACTAATTATGTAGCCTGATTGTAGGAGCATTAAGAATGTTTGTAAGTGTATTTTAATTTAGTATCTATATGTGAAGGAATAATAACAGGAAATCTTACGTAGAAACTTCTTTCTTAACTAACCTATCAAATAATTTGTTTAGAAAAAGCATGAATGTAGTGAACAATTTCCAAATAGTGCCTGGACTAGCAGAATATGACCACAATTTCTTATATCTCATTCACTGGTATGCATGTCCTTTAAATTTACACTTAGTTATTCATGTAGCATAGTGATACAACAAAATCATTTCCTTACAGTTATATCGTAACTTTTTGTAGATCTAAGAATATTTAAAGACTCATATAGTTCATTCATGTTGTAATGAATGTTGTGAATGGAATTGAAGATACTATTTAATAATGGTAGTGTTAATGATATATAATATTTAAAGACTCATATAGTTTATTCATGTTTTCATGAATGTTGTGAATGGAATTGATGATACTATTTAATAATGGTAATGATAATGATAATAATAATAATGATACCTACATTTACACAGCCGACACTTCTACCCCAGGGGATTCTCAGGGAGTCTGAATAGTTTAAAACTTTAAAGTCTTCTAGCCATTTCCTTTTGGCTATCATATATTTTGTTTACAAGAAAGTGTCTGTACCCTTCTAACTAGCCACAGTGACCTGTCTCTAAAACTGACATTTTTATAGGCCTTTGAACTCAACATTTGGTATAGCTAAAAGTAGATTCACAAAAGAGAGGATTTATCTAGATATGTTTAATATCAAACAAGTAAATGGTGAAATGCAGATGTTTTATCATGCTAAAATGTGCTGTGAGTAATTCCAGGGTAATTTCAGGTTATTTGTAATAATAATAATATTCTGGTTTTATATAGTGCATAATACAACAATCATAATTTTAAAAATATATATTTTATAAAGGTACACAATGCCTCCACCCTCCCCTCCCCGATAAGTTTTTGTTATTTGAAGCACTGTCCTTTGCAACCCTTCTGACGATTCAGAATCTGCAGATGCTATCAAGCCGCCCACCAAGAGGAGCCCCAAGGCCAAGCCCCGGACCCGCCACGATGCCTGGATGCAAATCAGCTCACAGCACCACCGCCTCATGCTCTCGTCACCTCCCTAAAGCAAACACATGACCTTTGACCCGTAACTGACGCAATATCAACACGCACGCATGGGTACCGATCACAAATGCTTTTTAATGAAAAAAATGATGTGATTAATGTTTGCGGTGATTGGCAGCTTTTATTAATCATGCACATTTAGCTAGAGTCCTTCATGCACACGCGGATTAGAAGCCTGCATTCTCCTTCCTCACATTATGGCCTAAATTCACAAAGGAGCTTTTAATTTCAACAGTGGTTTAAACCATAGTTTAAACTTCCAGTGTAGACTAAAATAAGTATATATAGGCATATATTTTCTGTTCATTGGACAGTAGGACACGCACTTACTAGTTTGTGGAGGTTTAAACCATTGGTTTTCAATAAGCCTTCTCTGTGAATTTGGGCCTAAATGTTCATTAAATGCAGTTTTATACATGTACACTCATGATAATATGCAGATCCTAACCCATTCCAATCACTTGCATGTTCCTGTCACCTTATAAACCATAACCTTTTTACCCAAAACACTATGTTCGCATGCTTTAGGAACTGAAATTCTTATGTTGCTGTGTGCTTGTTTTTCTTTAATTTGAGCAAACTCTGTTTCAAAAGCTTTTGTATTGCTTCAAGAGAAACCTTTGAATTGCATGGAAAATGAAAAGCCTGACTAAAGCTTTAGCAATTGAAAGCAACGCATGACATTCATTCCTTCAGCATCTACATGCTCATGAGAAATACAAGCTGTGTTCTAATTTGAATATTGCATTGTATGATTTCATCTCATTAATTTTAAAATCTAATTCATCAGTGCTCCATTTTGCAGAATGATGGTGATGCTCCTTCATCATGCCTGTGCTTCATAATGGAATCAATCTTCCTTTCCTACTGGGCTGATTCTTCTCTTAACATCTCATTATAATTCTCATGCTCCTTTGATTAATCAAACCTTGCTTAACATTATCTCCTCCCTAAATCCAATTTGCAGAGAGCTCTTTAAATAATGAGGTGTTAAATTTGAAATTGTTGAGTGTACCGAAGAGGATTCTTCTTTTTTAATTCTCGGGCGTTCATTTTTTTTCATATCAGTACAACAAAATAATATGAACTTGAAAAAGTTTGGCAAGTTCTTCCATTTTTCAAAACAAAATTTAAAAAAATCACTTTTCATTATAAAAAAAAAGAATAAAAAAGGCATACATTTTTACAAATGATTGTACCTCCTGGAACATCTATCCTTTATTCCTAGACTCAAATAAGAATGTGTAGACAAGTACAATGTACATCATTATATTCTTCGGTGTCTTCCATTTTAGTTTTCTAATTACAGGTACTGTGGGACAAACAGCCAACTTTTTTTTTACTTGCAGTTTTTGTAAATTAATTGTGTGGTGTGCTGTGATTGATACTACATTAAAATGCAAATTAGTCAATTTCTGTCTCTTTATAACTGAGGGTGCTTCATGATCTTTTTCTTTTCACATTTGCTCTTTGTTGCACTCTGTATTTTCTTGGCTGAACAAATCTGTGGATTTGCGATGTAGCATTTATTACGGATTAAAGAAAAGGTTGAGTTCTGGGAAAGGTGAAAAATGATTTGTTAGCTTTCTCAGTCCTTTTATGTCAGTTCGGAAGAACATCATAGTAGAAATGTCCCCTGAAAAGGATTGCTCTTCAAAATTCAAATGCCCTCATATTCAAAATATGACAAGAAATAACAGAAGTGTTTGGGCCGAACATTCATGCCATGTGTGTGTGCAGTCCCATATCCCCATTTCTGTGTGCAGTGCATTTGATTTTCAGCAATGATTGGGTCATTTTCTCATCACTTTGATGATTCCAAACACCTCAAAGTATAAACCAATTCTAAATGTTGACATGATCAACCTTTCCCATTGCTTTGATACAGTTTCTTTCACAGTCTAATCACATGACCAGAACTCAACCTTATCTTTAATGTGTCACATAGATTTTGATGTGAAACTGTGTGCTTTGTTCTTCACCTAAATATTCAACGAGCAGAGAACTTTTTCTTTGCACAAATTATGCAAGCTGCATACATGTAGATTGTTATTCATTCTCTTGTTTCATACACAATGTAGGTTGAATCATTTCATGTGCAATTCTCATTCATTTATTATAAAGTAATATTTATGTTAAGACATGGCTTAAATATTTGGGTTAAATATATAGTTTTAAAGCAGCACACAGAAATATCATTAGAAATGTTTTTGAAGACTAAAAAAAGTATCGGTGAAAGGAACAAAGGAAGTATATCAGTTTGAAGTATTTCTGTAAGTTATATTCATTGTGATGAAAGTGTTAACAAGCAAGGGATATACAGATTGTATCATTAAATTCATAGTTTGTAATACATGTACAATACTTAGGTCATGGTTGTATTCAAACAGCAGTAATCACGTGAACATTATGTAGAAAGATGATTAATTGAATTAAAGTTTTATTAGGCTTCTGATGAGAGAGCTGATCAAACTTTTAATTTGATAATGATTCTTTTTGGGATGCAACATTGTCCTATTAAGTTTCTGATTCAAATTTATACCCTTTTCTACAAAAATAATAGATTATGGTGAATATATTTTATTGCACAACACTGATAGTCTGATTGCTAAAAAAGGACTAAGATGTAGCTGTATTTTATTGTTCCAGATGGTTTTGTCATTATCCACACTCAGAATTTCTGAAATCCTGGAAACAAGAGCTTCACTTCTTGAAACTTCTCTCCCTCCTCTCCATCTCCCCAGGTGCCATGTTTGCTCATCATTTCAACCGTAAGGAATCCAAGATGCAGACGATAGCCCGTTCCCAGTGCAACGTACCCCAGGTCCTGGATAACCAGCCACGGGGCGTGCCCCTAACCCACTCCACCATCATCCGCATGCAACCCAAGGTGGAGGTTACACCCATGCACAAGAAGGTCATCAACCATCCCAAACCATTCCTCTGAATCATGTCTGTGTACCCACTTTAATAACCTGTACCTCATGAAAGTGACAACACTTGTATTTTTTCCCTTTACCTCTGCTTTATTCCAATACAAAGTCGTCTATCTGAAATGGGGGAAAAAAATTGAATAGAAGTTGTTTAAAAAAGCGGAAATATGCCAATAAGCCAGTTCGTAATTACAATTTGAGCATGTGCAGAGAAAGGTCATTTGTACCGAGTACAATTGACCTTTATACGCTGTCATTTTATATTCACCAGTATGCGTGCACCAGTATGATTTTACATGTTAAACAAGTAGCGCGTCCACCAAAAAAAATGGGCGTACAAATTGGGGTCATTTCAGGGTCATTTGTACCGTGCACTAATTACGAACTGGCTTATTTATGTGGGAAAAGGATTATTTTATTTATGTGACAATATTGTTGCCAATTTACTGCTTTCTGATACTTTCCTTTAATAGTGTTAAGTGAAGTTGTTCCATGTCTACAGGAGGCCGACACCAAAATGAAAGTGAGAAAACGTCATTCCTTATGCCATCCTGCAATGTACATCAGGGTTCCACGCTAACTTTTGCCAGTTGGGGGTCTGGATGTAAACTTTAGGGTTTGTACGTAGTTAGCCTTAGGTTGAAATTTGGGGGGTCCGGACCTATATTTTCGGTACCCATGGGTCTTGGGCACTTATTAGTGTCGAACCCAGATGTACACTATCAAATATAAAAACAAAACATTAGATTGATAAGTAAAAATTCAATTCAAGATGCATTTTTGGTTGTGGCTTACACGTAACTGTCTTTTAAAATACGTGCAAGTTGTTTTGAAACAACTGTAAATCTTTGATTTCATGCTCTCTGTGCTATCAAAATGAATTTTGAAAAAAGTTTTTTAAAATTTCACGTGTATGTTTACATTAAACATATATATATATATATATATATATATATATACATGTCATATCCTTTTATGGATGATGGTGCATTGGGAAAATCAAGTGCATTCCTGTAAAATATCTTTTCATTGACTTGCAACTCATGTGTGCCTTTTCATATTATTTGATTCTATGTCAATATTTGTTTGTATCCACTCTTTAAAACGTTACATGTTGAAATATCTACATGTATAACTTTGAATCTCAATCTGGTTAGATATTTTATTTGAAATTTGTATGGTATCATCTCTATCTACATATAATATTTTTATGTAGAGTTTTACATGTACATTATGTCACATTATTCAGGTTGGTCATATTATGTTGACTTATATTCTATATGACTATATGCAAAGTGATTTGTACACGCATTTATGATATGAAATAATGCATTATGCATAATATTTCTGTTTTACTGTCATTTTACTGAGAGTTTGAAGATGAAGAAAATATAAATGATATAATACAGGTTAATAGAAGACCTGTATCTACATGTACTATCTAGAATGAATAAGCAGTGGATTATCAGTTATTTGTGTCTATCCAAATATGACCCCCAAAAAGTTGCAGTGGTCTTTTCCTTTTTAGATTCCGTCCAGATTTCCACCTTGTAAGGTTCTAGAATTTTATAGTCCCTCCTCTCAAAGCTCATGTACAGTTTCGGTAGCAAAAAGGAAATTGGAAAGAAACTTGTTAAATGTTGTCTCATGTTTTTCTCCTTGTATCAAAAGATGTTTGTACGAGATCATTTGTTACATATATGATCCATGATATCCAGTGAACATTAGTGTAAATATCTGTAAGGAACACTCCATCACAGCAATACACTGCCCTGCGCTAGGACCTCTCCACCCTGACAGCTCCCTGCTTGTTAATCTCGGGGCTTCGCATGGAGATAAAATGTGTGTCACTGTGTGGTATACACACAGTCTTCTTAATAGGTTTTGCACGCATTTATAGTGTTTATAAAACGGGTTCAAGAATGTAGCCATCCTGATTGGTCAAATAACACCACGTGACCGTGCAAAAAAAAAGTACTAACGCACGGCGAGGGGACTAACGCACGGCTAATCCGGATCAAACACTAAGATTGTAAGAAAACACTAAAATTGTAGACCCGTTTTATAAAACTATTAATACATGGTTGTGAGTTCGTGCGTTAGTGCGATCCAGCAACACGCAGGTTTTTATCGTGGTGTCTAACACACTCGGCTACGCCTCGTGTGTTAGTACACCACGATAAAAACCTTTGTGTTGCCAGATCGCACTAACGCACTCCCAACCATGTATTAATAGTGTAATAGTGCACGGTGCAGTATTGGCCCAGTATCAAAATTATTTTTCGCCCCTTGTTCGTTAATATTCCACTTTTGGGAGACGAAATCTTCACAGCATTTTAGTATAGCTAGTATATTGCTATACATGTATATCAACAATAGTCCAAGAAATCTGACGAAAATTTTTTTAGGGCTTACCAAAACTGTACATTACTAGAAAAATCCAATTTGCATGGACTGAAATTTTGTTGATTTGCTTGTCATTTGTTGTTGAGATACCCTCCAGATATTCCCTATTTCAGATTCTGAGTCAGCATACTTTTTTTTCTATTTCTTTGATTAATGTGACTCCGTAAGGAATTTATAATTAAGATCTTAAAATGAGAATCAGCCATGTGGTCCATTATTGCTTATAAATGTGTATCTTCCAAAATTTTAATTTTCATGAACAGATATAGACAATTTTTTTTACCTTGTACAATGTATACTGTATGTGAATTAGACCCCAATTAGGTCTGAAGTGTCTAACTTTTGAGGTTCATGAAATTGCTATGAAAACTGACACAATGTAGGTTAATA
Source organism: Heliocidaris tuberculata (assembly GCA_025618425.1). Lineage (NCBI taxonomy): Eukaryota > Metazoa > Echinodermata > Echinoidea > Camarodonta > Echinometridae > Heliocidaris > Heliocidaris tuberculata. The sequence continues at coordinate 7,574,530 of CM046846.1, forward strand.
CTGTTAATGGACTTTGTTTTGGGCTTTCAAAATTTGCTGTTCATTGGTAGAAACTTCAATATTTTCTTGGAACAGATTTTTGCAGAGTCAAGCAAACATCAAAATATTTTCATGCTAACAAATATCTTGACATGCTTATACAAATTGCATGTGCATGATAAATTGAAATTTAAGATGAAGAATGATATTTGAATGAAATGTCAATGTAAATACTTCTCACAGCTGTAAAGGCTGATGAATTGTCTTGGAAAATTACATTTTGAAGTATATAATGAAGGAATAATCTGGAACATTTTATTTCCTTTATACTTTGAATCACCAATGAAAAAAATGTATGCAATCTTAATTTCCTTTGTGTTTTGACTCACATGAACTTAAAAATTGTGTAATTTCTTGTATCAGGGCCTCATTTTTCAGGGTAGGGATATCATTTTCAATGTTACTCAAATTCTTGTTCTATTGGTTGTCTTTTCGTGGTTTCTTTTGTTGTAGTAACTTGTAACCAATATGATGCAATTACTTTGTAGCACAAATCATCTATGTTCATTTATGCAATAGTTGCAATTACCTATAGTATAAAAGAATCTTGCCAATGTATTATTTCGTAGTCATTCTCCGTTACTTTGAATCAAAACAATTTTTTAGTTCTCATGTGTTTGATTATTTGTATTTCTAATTATACATATACATATTTCTAGTTATTTTAAGGAAAGTGACAGGCTTAGAGTTGTAGGTTTGGAACTAAAAATCCTAGGGTTAGAACAGATTCCTAATTGTGTAAAGGTCAGGCAGTGATCAATAGCCTTGAACCAGTCCCATGGATAGGACTTACCACAGTACATTCCTCTGTTGTTTCAATACAATGGCCATCTTTTCCTTGTATCTCATGTAAAATCAACATTATGCAGTTCATGCAGACTCTTTTTTTTTTCATCATTCTAGATTTGACAATCAATGTGTTCTGTGCTTTATATGATGATTATTCACTGGACATTGTTGTAGGGTGTGATGTACATTCATATAACCTTTATTCATACCAGTGTGGTTGGTACATGTATTACATAATTCATTGAAGAAAAAAGTGAAATGTATTATCAACTGGATATGATACGTGTCATGTAAAATGTAGGTTAAAAATAACTTTTTACAAGTAATTTATGGTATTTTAGGGTGTAATATGCCAAAGAAAATGTAAATAATGCAGAAACTACCGGTTCATGTTTGCTACTTATGTCATTGATTTACGCTTCATAATATTACATTTGTACATACACATGGTATTTTGAATTGAATGAGAATTAAAATGAAATTGTTAAGAATATATAAGTTCATTGTTCTTGCAAAATTATTTTGAGTTCCTGTTCTGTTCTATGTAATTGGTTGAAGAAATCTTGGGTGATGAGCTATTCTGTTCACATGTTCCGTATGAAAGCATTTGTATGGATGGAATCCACATTAAAAGGATTAGTTGTTTGCTATGTCGGCAAGAATATGGCTAGCTTTGGGTCATGATGAATAACTAGTGTTCCAGAAGTATGCATACAACTTGAATAGATTCGGAAGCTGGTCTATTGTTGATCCGTAAAATTTGTGGATGTTTCTACCCAAAGATCCAGATAGCAAACTATTTCATTCACCCATCACCATTATACAAATATTGACTGCTCATGAGGATGATGGTGGAAATTATCACTCCCAAGGTGGTGTTCATACCGGCCCTTCTATCATCCCCGAGGTGAAGCCGAGGGGGTGATAGAAGGGCCGGTATGAACACCACCGAGGGAGCAATAATTTCCACCACCATCCGATTACAGAGCAGTCCATATTTGTTTTATATACCTCATCCTTTTTATTGATTCAGTTGCTAAGTCACTCGCCATGTTGAATTCTTACGCGCTGCGCGTATATTGAACGCAGTCACGTAGCCTTGCAACTCGCGAAAGCGCTCTTAAAACCTGAACCAAATTTTGTGTACGCACGTGTGTGCAAAAGTCGCGGAGGGGTTATGCGTTCTATCACAGGGTTTTGGCCTTCTATCATTTGACCTTAGGTCAATTGATAGAACGCCAAAACCCTCTGACGCAATGATAGATCGAGATGCGCTGTGTCATGTGATATAGTTTTGACCAATCAGTGAACAAGAATCTTAAGTATGAGGTATATAACAGCTATTGCTATGCTATGAACATGACGGACAAAGAGAGTGGACAAAATAAACAACTCCTCATTCTACTCTTCACAATGGTTCTGGTAGTTAAAAGAACATTCCTTCACTGCTTTGATGTAAAATAAGTAGAACAGCTCAACATGCATATGACACCTGTTCTACATACTTTTACATAATAGCAGTGAAGGATGTTCTTTTTACTACCAGAACCATTGTGAAGGGTGCAATGAGGGGTAGTTTATTTTGTCCACTCTCTTTGTCCGTCATGTTCATAGCGTATGTCAGTGAGGCTCAAGTATGCTTTAACCCTTTCAGGACAGGAATTACTTAGGGGCTAAATTGATCACATTTTGTTCTTTAAATTGGCAACAATAATATTTTTCTTTTAGTTCTACATGGTTCTAATAAGGTGTAATGTTTTTGAAAACAATGTACATGGTTAAAAATTCTGTTGAAAAATTCAAAAATTTGCCAATTTTAATAAAATCAGTGATTTTGAACTTCAAAATGTGTTGCCAATTTAAGGATTTTAAAGCTTATTTTCCTTTTAAAACTTCCTGGCATCAAATGCAATATGGTCATGCAACAAAAATGGACACAGTGTGTGCAGAAATTTTTGCTCTTTCTACTCGTGTATCTGGTATATTTTTTAGGGCTCTGAATAAAAAGCTATCGAGCCAAACCACATAATGTGGTCAATTGTCCTGAAAGGGTGGTCAGACCTTACTTATAATGATAATAACAAGATTTTCAATTAAAGGTAGACCCTATGTTGTGTGTATATGATTAATATGATTTATTTTAATAGTAGGGCAGCTGTAGAGTGAGCATTTTTTAATAAACTTTTTATTGTTATTAACATGAGGTCTGACAAGCCCTTAAGGTAACAATGAGATAACAAATAAGAAAAAAAAACAAACAACACACACACACACAAGAGGGATTATTTTAGTGCAACATTTATTTCTCATTGACAAATAATGTACATTATGAAGAACACTTAACCACCACAAAATGTAAAACATGATTGTCTGAAGAAATAAAAACTTGACAATTAGGATGTATGCCATAACAACGGTTTTTCCTTGGAAATTTGTTTGGGGCGAAATCACAGCACATTCCATTAATAATCTGGGACCATGACACATCCATGTCTATTCTCTGCTTATTTGGTCGGGTATACTTGCCATGGTACGAACAATTCTATTTTTCTCCCTTTTAAAATTGATAATTTTTATTCAAACTTGCGAGCCTTAAAATGCCATGTGCAAGACTAACGACATACACGTATGCATAGCATGCTACAGCACTTAAAAGCTGCATCTTATATATCATGTACTTGTGCACTCTGCGTAATATATGTTCTCATATATCCTACATCTACAGCACACAAAGACCATTCAAACCATATCTTTGACTATATTATGTTTTGTCCATTGCACACAGATATTAAAGCACCATTACAGTATTATGCTGATGAACTCCAACAAATCTGTAATTCTCATCATGATATTTTTTATTATCCTGTGTTACTTACTTCTTTACTATTTTCTGGTAAATAGTGCAGCCACATGCATAATGATTTAAAATGCTTTCTCGGCAAGAGTTTCTGGCTATGATTGCAGACTCATCAGAATATTTTCACAATTCACATCCTAAGTTCCTGCGTATGATAGTAGTTGATAACTGCAATAGATCATATATTGCTTGGTCTTGTATATATATAGTTTGCAGGCTACTGTTTAATGCCATTAGTTGTGTAAGTGTATCACCAAAAAATCAATCCTGGATACATGTGGTTGTGGTTACATGTGGTTGCAAAAGTTAAACATCTACACTAATAGCACTAGATTCATAACATTATTTCCAGTGGAGTTGTACTCCCAAAAGCTATGGCATAGTAAGCAGTCATGCAGGGTAGAAAAAAGTTCAGCATATTCAGTCATTTCGAGCTTATAATAAAATCAAGTTTTTCTCAATGCCCATTTTTACCTGTACATACCTTCAAATAAACCAATTACTGCACTTAATATCCACTACAGGCAAGAAACAGGGTACAGGTTTTTCAGTTATGTTATTGCAAAAGGTAGATTATCGTATCTTTACAAAGCAATGATTGGTTTCCTGTAATGCTCACCTCAAACAGACAGAAATGGCAAATTCTAGATTTTAAGATACTTCATTTCAATTGTCACATTTTGATTCCTTAATGTATCCATTTGTAAGTGCATTAATTCTGTTCCAGTCCATCCCATATCTGACAACTATGTATCATAATTGATGAGCCCTATATCTTGGATTAGTGAACTGTTCTTATTTCTGTGACATTACATGATTACAAAGATGGCATATATTTTTCTTCAGAACTCCAAATACATGAATGTCATTGAAATCACTCAAAAGTACTATCATCTACATTTCTTTCATTTCGTTGCAATCATGTGTTCTTAAAAAAAATGACAATAAAAAGAAATAGATCTCTATAAGTGTTTTAAGTTGAAGCGCTCCAGCACTTCAGTCACAAGATTACGTGAGTTATATATCAAATTTGGTCAAACGAATGAAGTGGTGGTACAAGCACACACATACAGCATCTACTTTTCTACTTATGCACAGTAACGTCAAAGAAAGTCAATCGCTTATTTTTAGAATAGTTATTTTAGAAAAATGTACAAGTAACATGGAATAACTGCATTTAACCAAACAACTTTTTCTCATTTTAAATGTCGCTTTAGAAATATCCACATTTGGTTAATTCTAATCAGTCAAATAGATCTCACATTCCAATTACTCAAATGTTAAGACTGGTAAACAAACATGCTTCTGCCTTTTCAAAGTAGTGCAGCCAGTTGCAGTAAACAAGAGAGAAGTTGCAATTTTCCAAGTTCCCATGTGCAAAGTCATCTCAAACTTTCATAGTTTCTGTACAATTCTCTCAAAATTTTATTATTCTGAAAGAAAAACAAATTAGCAAGGTAAACAAATATGTTTTGCATACAATGCAGGAAATTATTTCCACTACTGAAAATGACTTCAATCTCTCATAATCATCCAAAGGGTATGAAAGCCTCAAAAATAAAGGAAAAAAATAAAACCACCTAAAAATAACACACATTTGTAAAACTGAGTTAGAACAAAATACAATGAAAATGATTGGAATGGATTTTCAGATATCCACTGAACTCACAAACACTTATCCACAGCTCACTCGATAGACCCTTCCTTTTCTTCATTACAATGAATACAACTTCTTTCCCCAACTCCATACAAAAATAAATCTTTCACAACTTAGGAGCTACAAACAATCTCTAAAATATATCATTATTACCATGACAAAAAGAAAAAGAACTGATGTTCAGGATACAAAAAAAAAATAAGCACACAAACTGGTTATGAACATCAGTTCCATGATGGCATATTAAATTTGTATTTTTTACCCCATAGTCCAAAGTAAAAATTTGCAGGAGTCTTTGGAATTGCTGTTTTACCGCTTTATATACTCGTATTTGTAAATGTATCTTATTCTCCTGTAAAATGCCTTTCACAATTATGTGTATAGTCTCCACAACATTGCTGCATTAAATTGAATATGATTATCTCCACATTTCTACTTCTCTTTAGCTTGTCCTGATATTGTAATTTTTTTTTATTGTTATGAAGTTCTATTTTAGTCTGAGCTTTCATATAAGGTGAATTACTATAATATTAGAAATATTCTTTTCATAAATTGCACATTGAATATATATTTCCTTTCTGAAAACCCACCCTGACGTCAGCATTAAAAGCTGATAAGCTTTAAAGTACATGAATGCCACTGAATACAAACAATATGTTAGAATATACAGACATATATCTATAATACAAACAACACATAAACTTATTATTTTTTCATCTCTTGCTAATAATATAGAACACTCTCAAAATGCATAAATCTTTGTATTTAAATATCTTGATTATCTTGGCAGTAAATATCCTACAAATACAACTACAACATAATAAAAAAAAAAACAAAACAATTTGCAAAGGAAGCATAGTCGATTCGATATTGTCCAACGCAATGCAATAATATGTAAACATAAGAATACACAGCAATATATATAAATCAATATATTATAAAACACAAATATTCTCATAATACAGTCCCTCATAAGTACACATTTCTCACATACCCTTTCCATATAAGTTGGGATCTTCTGATCATATCCTACATATGTTTTTAAATCTATTGACTCTGACATACATTTTGCACATAAAATCTAAACTCTAGATAAATGATTTGCTTCAGCCTGTGTACATGCAAAAAATGATACAACCAAATTGATCATATTAGTACAGCTTTCCCACTAAGCTTGCCAATTAAGCAAGTGTCCATAGTAGATTTCAATTTCAATTTCTCTAGCATGTACTTCCTGTATTAGCTACAAACAACATTTTAAAGAATTGGATTTGAATATGCCAAACAATCATCATTTGTGTTTTTATGTAAATTCCTTTCCACCCTCCCTTCCCTTTTACTGATCATATCAACTTGGGTGCACAAATCGTTCTTAAACTTGAGTACAAGAAAAGAATACCACAATCTATAGATAAAACAGCCGAGGAACAAAAGAAAAAAATACAAAGGTTTCTCTGTACAGACATAAAAGTATTACTCATGTAGAATTTCAGAAAAACACAGAATAGAAATCTAATTCAGAAAACTTTAATTGCTTGATTGAAAATATCTGTACAAACTCAAGAGCTACGTTGACAACCAAATAACTAGACATGCTAAATTCAATGATGTGACACCTACGATATAATCTACTATCCACTTTTTAAGTAGAGGCCGCACAGATTTCTAAAGTGCAATATACTACTTCTACATGTACGTATAACCTACGTGTAGATAAACTGCGCTTGGTGCAAATGTCTAGCTACAATGATTTCTTGAATGGTTTTGAGTGCAATGGTTTACTTTTTCAACACGTTATCATGCCAAGTCAAAGTAACACACAATATTTTATTTTACAAATATATGTACACTACAAAGATATGAATGATTTATTTACACATAATGTGGAGATCTTCAATGTTTCAGGCAGAATGCACTACACGACTACTAGAATTTAAATGCTTTTGCTCGTGACGCACTGTAAGACTGAAGATGACACTGGTTTTGGTGCTATATACAGAAGCAATAAATGAATCCATTGAGAACATTTTTTTATTATCTGCCATTTCATTTTTTGATTGCACCCTAAATCACTGACAAGATACTACAAATTGACTATAATATGTGAAGGTGATGGCTTCACGAAAACACAAGATGGTGCTATTGCACGTTGCTTCTAATGAATGTAGTATGAGGCATACATGTATTTCGCAATAATGCTTCCGCAAGTATACACTCATTGATGAATAAACAATGGATACATATTTCTATGTAACTCCATTATGTTAAGCTGAATTTTACACTTCTTTTTGACATGTCTGTACTTTGGTTTGGGGGCGATTATTGTACTTTCAATAATCCACACCGAAATGTTTTATTCTGATATTATTTACCTAATCTGCCTGCAGTATGTTAATCCAACATTGGCATGTATACCTCAAAGAGTTTATGAATTCCCTAGCCATCATAATGAAATCACGACGTTGTCCCATGTCAATTACATTTCAGTCTGGAGTTGAAAAAGAGAGAAATACCTACATTTGGCAATAGAATAAATAATGGCAAGAAATACCACACACATACACACATACATCACCATTACTACTAATTCTAGGATATACATATATTTAGATTTTGTATGCCATTATATATTCACAATATATAATTTTGTCTAGATTTATTTGTGAGCAATATGCATCTACACTTCTAAATATTGTCTACTATAGTCACTCCACAATACAGACACACAGCACTATACTCTATGGTTTCCAAATGTCATGTACAACTTTGAAGTAAGTCTATAACCACAGTGTAATTTAACTGGAATGATTTAAAATGCATCAGTATACTCTACCAATTGAAATACACACATGCACTCACTGCGATTTCAAACAAATCTGTGTACAAAACGACAATCTTTTTCTATACAGCCTTTTTTTTTTTACAGTGTCTAGGTAAGTATACACATGAGCAGCTTTTTTCTGTTCCTGTGTAGCTCGAGTATTTGACCACTAGATGGACATCTACGATTGCATGCACAATGATTCTGGGACAAGAAAACAAGGCATTTGCGGTCATCAAATTCCAGCTGCTTGGGACTCATTTCTTTGTTAAAAAAGTGACACAAAACTAAAAGAAATCTACTTATTCATAGTTCTATTAGGCTAAAGTTGGTTATCTATTCTTCCCGAAATCAGAGGAGCTGAACTAATGTTCTTAAGTGTCGATTGCAAATCAAATGTTAAAGTCAATTAAATTTTTGAAAGTACAGTTGCTCAGCAACCCATCTATGATCCGCATCATAGGTTCAAACCTCATTTACACTATTGAATCATTCAAGATAATTCCTTGTTTCATTTTATTCTGCAATTTATCACAAAGAAAAATAAGATTGTGTCAATTCAACATCACCTTCATTTTTCTAAAGGCCTCACTGAAACCATTTCCTGTATTATACAAAGAGTTCCAATCCTTTCAAAATGTGATTTCTAATGAATCAATATTGTTATTCTTACATATCACACTATCAAAATGAGAATCAATATGAAATTAAAATCACTTCATTGTAGTATGTGCAATCAGAAAAGTTGAATGTTTTACTGGGAAATGAACTCTCTGGGTGAAATACTGTCCCAATATCTACCAAAGAATCTGCGACAACACAGTTTAAGTATTTTAACTAACCCAGTTTTTACATGCACAAGTGATAACAAACCCATTGAAGGGTAGCTTGACAGTATTATCTAGCTTCACAAATGCACCACCATCTACTCCTACTTCTACTACAATCACCACCACTATGTTACATTGGCTGTGCTATATATATATAACAGCACTAGTTAAAATACTGCGGCCTCAGAAAATGTCATTTTAATGCTGAAGTTGCCTATTCAGATAATATATAATACAAGTAGATACATGTATTCCACAACAGCGAACATTTTAAATGTTCTTACAATCGCACGGAACAGCTCACAAGAACAACAGAAATGAACAGGTATCTCTTTTTTTCCTTGGTTTAAATTTACTCTCGTCACTCAACCAGCCTTCTTCGAAGGCAGATGGAACACAAAATAGACATGAAAATGCTCACACTATGTCACAGTGCATACGATAAAGTGATAATCTGAGTTAATAGTTTCCCCAGTGCAACTATATGTACAGGTTTATGCATTTGTAATAGCAGCCATCATATGAGAGGCTGTATTCAATTTCAAACTAAAACTGCAGTAGTGTGACTCACATATTTATCTGTTATTTTTTTCTTTCAATAAGAGTCAGTTTGCTGATCATTTGTTTCCTAATACTTCTCAAAATGAAATGTCTGTGTTTGTGTGTAAGCTGTACAGTTTTTATTTACCCTATTATAAGTACCAGTCAAGATTTAAAGTGATTAAGTCAAAAATTCATCCACCCAAATACCAACTGCTTTTCTCTACACTTGCAATGCAGTATTCATCATTTATAGAGTAAAGCCTCATACATATTATAACATATCATCTTTCTCTCTCTCTCTCTCTCTCTTACACACACATATTTATCAAGAGCATATATTAACAAAACACTGCACTCATCGCTCACACAAGCACATCATTTTCAATATTCATGCTCTAAAACATCATCATCATCATTACAGCACACGATATTTATAGAATGTGTTGAGTACAGAGGAAAAGAAACGCCTCGTGACGTTGAACAAAATCACACTGCAGACTAATCATCACCAGATATACATACGTATTGCAGCGTGCTTCGTTGTAGATCCACTTTTACAGACAATGCCATATCTATATTTCAGTCTCCTGGTCCAATGAACGAATCTTCGCCCTTCTATTTTTCTATCTTTCATTGGATCAGCACACACCCCCTAATATCTGATTTCAAAGTTATTTTCAGTGACCGGTTTATAACCAGCAGAGTTTAAGAGCATCATCTTCTAGGTTGTGTGGTTGCTAAGCAACGCATCATCATCATCATCAGTAAGTGGATCCTCTAGACTGCGCTGATAGGAGCATCTCTGTTCTGTATCCTTATGGTACCAAACTTGGTGAAGATGGATTGGATGCCGGTCTTGAGAGCACAGCCCCATGTCTGTCATCAAACAGAACAAGGAAAGAACAATCATTAAATGACTGACATAAAACATGCATTTTAACACATAAAAAACTCCATCAAACTCTGCAACATCAAAATTTTTGTTGAAATTATAACACAGGGTTTGACAGTAAGAAATGGCAAGTGATTCTGTGAAAAAAAAAAAAGAAAAGAATATCAATAAAAGACCCCACATTTTGACACTTGTTCAAATTTTAACGAAATATCATAGAAGAGCCCCCTTGTTTTGAACAATATTACCTTGAAATGACCCTTACATCAACCCAGCGACGATAGTAAGTAGGATAACTCTGGTGGAGGTCTATGGTATATGCCACATCAGCTGGGTTTCGAACTCAAATAATATAACCCCCCCCCCCCTCAAAAAAAAGTACAGTCTGACACCAAAAAATAGTGAATATATACAATTATGGAGTATAAAATTGAAATCACAACTTTCTGAATCAAATAATTTTTGACCAAAATCCGCAGAATGCTGATCTGACATTTGCTACCAAACTTTGGTTCGTCAATGATGTAGGGTGAGGGTTGGGATTGCAATTATTGGGTTTTTGGGTAAGGTTCAGATTATAATGTTGAGTCCATGCTTTAAGTTAAGAATTGGATAAGTATAGGAAATTGACATTGAAGCACTTGTTGCCGGAGCATGTGTCATAGAACATCTAGAATTATTGATAATCTATCTTACCTTGCCGTCAGCTGAGTTGATCTGGGATCCCTTGGGGTTAGCATCCAAGCACTTCTGATACCGAAGCTGAAAATTGAAAAGAAGACAAAAAGAGAGAGATAAACTCTTGAGAGAGATAAAGGTACTTCAAGACTTGAATTCTCTTGATCTGGAGAAGATGATATTCTCAATGCTCTGGTAGTTTTGACAGTATGATATTATCCCTACACTTCTCTGAGATTAAATCAACAAAAACATTCTATTTCATGTGAAATTATCTTAAAAGTACATAATAATCACAGCTCACTGTATGGTAATGAATGAGAAAACTGTTCACTATACAACTTGCCCATCAACCTACACAATGAAGAATGACCTATGGTTTTTGTCATACATTCTTACAAGTACATGTAATATCATCACCACTTTTAAGATGGACTATATCAAATTACTAATGTATTTTATTCATATTTGTAATTCAACTCATTACAACATCCATTCCAGAAACCAAACACTCATGGAGGGAAAAAAAAGATACATCTGAAGTTACTAAAGATTCCCTACAGATTCTGCAACAACAGAGGATGATTTTGTATTATCGTAAAAACAATAACATATTTATGGAAGCACGTCTTATCTATGTAGATAATTAATTTCAGCCATAATGGTTAACATCATTCCTTTATTATTTTTAAAACTAAATCCCTGAATATATACAATGCAAGCTAAATCATAGAAAAACAAAGTTTAATATATGAGCAGGGAAAAAAAAAAATCAAACTTGTAAATGCAACTTAATATGCTAATATCAACAGCAAAGCAATTGTCATTGAGGTAATATGAGTGCTGTCTTGTAGATACCAACAAAAAATATCAAAGATCAGTCCCAATTTATGCATATATAACACTAGCCAAACAAGAATTTACAATTATCACAATCAAAAGTAATTGTCAACGAAAAAATGACCAGAACAACTCGCAAACATGCACCAAACTCTCTGCCGTGGGAGACAGAGAGAGAGGATAAAATCATAGGACGAGACGTCAACGGAAGACATGGAGATAAATTTTGAGTGTCTCTCACGTTGTCTTTGGATGTTTTATGTTTGTATCCTGCACTCTTGACATTGTGTATTACCTCAAGGGCAATTGTTTCGGTTCTTGGGCGTCCGATTGATCGGTGGTAAGACTGCGAGATACATGGCAAAGGACAAGAGCTTCAGACTTTAATAGCAAAAGTAGCACTTCAATTACATTACTTGGCTTCAAACTTAGCAAAAGTAGCACTTTAGTTACATGATTATTTAGCCTTTTTCTTCTCCTTATTTTATTTGCAACAGAACACTTTAAGAAGACTGATTGCTTACAGATAAATACCCAAATATGTCTCTGCTGAAAAACCTGATAATAACATTATTTTTAGCATTTTCCTAAACTTATTATGAGCAATTAAACATTTATAGCAGAGTGGGTATCTATGCCTAAACACTAAAACATCACATCTACAGAATAAATAAAATTTAAGTGAATGTGGTAGAAATGAATTGAAAATTGAATTTAAAACTAACCTCCTATGGCTCATGCCATTTAGGAGCTCTTACAAAGCTTACAAAACCACATAAAATTGTCTATCATTCCCCCAAAATTGTATACAAGCTGCAAGTAAGTTCTGATGTTGTAATTCTTAGACACATTGGCACATTTGGATCATACACTGTTGCTGTAGGGGCTTACTCAAGAAATTAAAATCCCCCTACAAATTTCAGTCATATCTTTTTGTCAAATATATACATGTATGTCATGATTCCAGAGAATAATGCATTATAATACTATACTGGCATGTGCGATAACATACGTTTACACAAATCCTCTCAGTCACAATAAAGGATTCAGCTAGAATTACCTTCTTTTTTTTTTTTTTTTTACTGTATAAAGAGTTATACAAAACAGTTTACTAGCAATCTAAAAATATAGAAGTAAATATTCCCATTACAATCAAAGGAATAGTTGCTAAGAAATCTGCTGCTCAAAGATGGAAGTGGCTGAATGTGCTGCAATATATAGTACATGTGCTATGAGGGTAGTGAATGTTTCTTCGAAGAGTTTTCATCATACAGCTGTGTTGGTGTTAACTTGTTTATTTGTTTGAGAAAATCAAATTTGGATTACTTTTGCAAACAAAAAAAACATGTAGTGCACACAAAATGGTACAAACAAAAAAAAAGGAATAATTTGTGAAATTGCATTGTTGCTTTGTCTGCACAATTGATTTGAACACCCTTCCATACCTCTTAAATGAAAGATTTCATTTTTAGTATTCATGCTAAGCCTTTCTGAACAGGTTTCAGATGATACACAAAGATCATCTTCCTCTAATAAACGTCTAATAAAAGGTCCCACTGGCGCATTAAGGGCTGCACAACCGGCCTGTGTCTCCTCCCCCCCCCCCCCTTTGAAACCCAAGTGGCATACTTTAACTCTATGTGTGCCACATAAATACTCTTCTATGGGATTTGTGTGTAAAGTCTGTGCCAAATGGCACAATGGTACAGTAAGTGTTAAGTAAACAACTCCAAGAATGTGCCCCTTCCCCGCTACCTTCTGAGATGATGACCTTTTCTTTCTTTTTCTTTTTTTAGGAGGGGGGTTGTCAGATAAGGTTTGTGCTCCTTCATTCTACAAAATCCTGGATCCCCCCTCTGCTTCGACCCATTACAGATTTTAAAACCCATCACTCTCCGAACACATCTACTGAAGCAATGAGATATCTATACATACCTTGCATGCTGCTTCGACTGCCTTGGCCAGACCCCCAGCAGAGTGTTCACAGGCAAACACATGGCACTGGAACTTGCTCTTCCCGATACACATGATGTACGCAAAGTGTCTAAATGGAAGGGTTGATGAGGGAGGAATATAAAGAACATTCAATGCATGGATTGCTTCTAACTCTAAGTCATTGTTCCAATGATTTGCACTTTACTAAGTCTTGATCTCCACAACTCTTGTTTCTAAAGGACACCTGTGAAAACTTGTGAACAATCGTTTGCAAGAAACTTCCTGCAGAATACCCAATGTCTTGAAGGCAGTCACTTCATGCTCAGTGTTGCTTTATACCTCATGAGTTCCAATCACAATTGTAATTTGCGTCTAGAAGTATTGAACAATTCCAAGAAGCTGAAAAACATGCATACATGTATTGAATCACAGACATTCATGTCTAAATCTTCATGTTTTTTCCTTTCCTGTATTTCCTTACATTAAACAGAATATCTAGACTAAGCAACTAAGCAACCCTTCTTCTTCCTCAGCCCATATCTCACATCCCATATCCCTACTCTATCACCACCATTCAATGTAAACCAGACTGCGTACTAAATATCACTAGGATTTGGGCTACGGAGAAATCCATCAGGCTATGTTCCTATACATGAGTCATGTGATCTTCTCATTCGTGCATGATGCCCTAAATCTGTCACTCCTTGCTCTTCATCGACATTGGTCCCTCGCCGACGCCGAGCCGCATCTTACATTACCCACAATGCAACACTATAGCTCACACTGGTACACGATTTCAAAGTCGTAGTAACAGAGAGATAATTTGTTTCATTCATCATAACCACCTGCCACGTGACAAACATAAAGCGGATTTTTAAAGCAATTCTAGATTTTCTTGTAGTCTGACATGAATATATATATTTTCAAAACCAATTTTCAAAAAGTTTTAGAACACTATATTTTCTAAACTTATTGAACTCAGTAAATATATATATATATCATAAATAAAAGACCAAAATTGAAGTTTCTTGTTCATACCTGAGAAAGAAAATAATGAGGATCATGAATCTGAACTCAAACAACTCATTAAAAAAAAAGAACAATTGATTTCCCATTACAAACTAGTATGCACAGAGCACTAACAAGTGCATTGTAGATATCCTGAAAAATGTATTATACAGCAACTCCCAGAATAGGGTTGATGATAGAGAAACAGTACGACATAATCTATTCTGCTCACTCAAAACGTGATGCACTAAAATGAGCTTGTCCGCCTCCCCCCTAATCCCCTCCTAAATTGCTTCTTTATTGCCAATTTGCAAAGCGGTTGAGAATTGGTACCGACTTATTTCAATCATGAACGCAGTGTACCGTGTGAGTTTACCCTTCTTTACAGGACATATTGTCTGTTGAGAGGCAGAATGGCATTAGATCTGTGGAAAAGAATTTGAGTTACAGCCTTCTTGCTCTGAACAAACCATAAATTATAAAAAAAACAAGAATCGTAAACAAAGTCCATACTTAACAGTTCTGTTCCCTATAATGCTTAAAAAAAGAATAGTAATTACTAAATGGAAATTACTGAATGTCACTCAGAATGTCAGTCTCTCAGTGGGTACTCATGAATATTACTTCAGACAGTGTTTTTTTCCTAGAAAAGGCCAGTGCTAAAGGATTCATGTCTTTTACAGTCTTACTTACTAGGGACAACTAATCATATTATGTTATGTTGTCAAACTCATTCATTTTGCATACTCTCTATTCTAAATTTTGGTCAAATTTTGTACTCTTTAGTTTTGATAATAAAGTAATAAGCTATGACTGTCAACAATTTTGATGATGTATGGAATGTGTGTAGATGTAGTCAAATAAAGGACAATACTTAGTTCCCTTTTTTCCCTGAAATGTAAACCCAATGGCCCGTTATTCTGAATTCCGGTTTAACTTAAACCACTGTCTAAGTGTGGTTTGAACCCAGTCTAAACCCGCCCTTTAAACCGGATGTTTAGAAAATCACATTCTGAATTCCAGTTCAAAACTCGAGATTAGTGTGCTCTAACTTTGCACAGAAACTTAGAATGGACTTGTGGTTTAAGTCAGTTTTAATTAAACTCTGGTTTAACTTACACTGGAGTTTAAGTTAAATCTGAGTTCAGAATACGGGCCAATGTCTGCCCATCCATTTGCACCCTTCTAATGGGCACACAGCGATATTAAACAGTGAGAACATGCCACATCTGATGCATGGGGAAAGGTAACTCCTCCATTTAAATGAAGGGCTGTTCACATTGATACAAACTTACCTGCTGTCTCTTCCAATGCCTAGGAATGACATGAAGCGTATCCTGTTCTCGGCAACTGTTTCTTTGGTCTGGAAAACAAGTGCAACAGAGAGGAGAAGATATGATTCCTGAGCATGTGAGTGACTAGACAAGGCAATAACATAAAACATGCACGTCTGGTAGCACTTTATATGCAGTCATAAAACACTACATGTGCCAAAAAGACATGTACATTGACATGAACATCATACATGTGCATGTAAATAATTGAGAGAGATGCTGAGACGAAATACTTCCACGATTTCATGGATTTATAGTGCCCAGAGACAAAGGAACTTCTTACAACTGTGTGTCTCTGTATTTGCACATCTTCTGCTATTAATTTAAAAGGTACATGTAGCTCAGAGTAAAAATTGAAAAAGAAAATTCCATGGACTGAAAAAAGAGCATATCCACCTTCTTTGATTTGCTATTCAATGATAACCAAGCATAATAAACCAAACAAACTCTTTCTTCTTCTTTATGCTGTTTGACCTACCTTGACACTGGTGACAGTGACCGTTGAGACGGCTACTTCAATCCTGACCGGAGTCCACTGGTCTTCACTGACCATTCCTACCACCTTGTCAATAGCATCATTCAGGGTTTCCATGCCTGCAAAGAAGAAACATATCATACACAGATGGTCAGAACAGCTTTCATTTATGACACAACTGAGATGATGTTCATACGGATGTATGACATTTGCTCCTGCGACAATTGCTCCGGTCTAACTTTGCCATGCTAATCCTAAACCTAAACCTAAACCTAAACCTAACCCTAACCCTAATCCTAATCTTCACAATGTCCTGAACAAAAAAAAACAAATCATAACCTTGCCTTAACCTTTGACCTTTTGAGATATGGACTGGGGAGCAAATGTTGGCACCCCCTTCCTACAACATGGATGTCAAGTAAGGCAGGTCTGTTAGTTGCAACATGATGCTTATGCAGTGGAACTCTGCGCCCTGTCTTTTAAAGAGTTGCAATTGATCTGGATTGACGGCAAGTCCTTCAAGCAATTCAAACTTACAAACTCCTATCTTGTAAGTACAGAGTTGCAATCGATGCCAAGTTTAAATAGATTTTGAGTCAATCACAACTGTTAATAATACAGGGATGTGATCTCTTTCCAATTCAAACCCTCTCTTCCAAATTTGCTGGTCAATATCCAATTCAACTCTTTTATAAAGTAACTTAGCAAAACCTAGTGTCACAAAAAGATGTGAGTGGAAAGCAAAATACATATTGCTGAAAATCATGATTTTATTGTATTATGGTAGAAACATATCAAGCCACACAGGGCCTGTAACATAAAAATAATCAATCTTACAATCAATTGTAACTCTTCAGTAAATGGTTTGCCATAGACTTACGATTGATCAATCGTAAGATTGATTGTATCTCTTTATGTTACAGGCCCACTGAGTGTAAAAATACCCCTACTATCTACCATAAATACATTTGTAGGCTTAATATTACCAAATTGTCAGAGTTGTCTAAGTCAGAAATATAAGTATTTTACTCAGTTTTCAGCTTGGACAAATTTCTCAGCCGACTTTGGTATTCAGCTGAATACTTTGGCTAAGTATTTCACCCTTTGTCTAAGAAAGCTGACTAGCAGACGTAAAGTGTACCAATCACAAAATATATTTTGCTCTCTATATTAGGGGTTCCATGTCGCTATACTATATTCGAAATAGGATCTTCAAATGTTGATTCTATGTTAAAGAGATATTGCAAGCTGAAATACAATCCCAATATACAAAACAGCGACTTGTGAGAAGACTAGTCTACACACCCGTACCTGCGCGGAACCCAACTCAGAATTGGGTTCTGTGGGAGGGGTTTTATGTTTTCCTTCATTTTCTTCATACTCCTTAAACCGTAAACCCATAGAAGGCCAGGTAAAGTTTTTTGAGGTTGATTATATACACACTAGCTGTACACAAATGATTTTTTTCAGTTGACTGGTACACTTTAAGTCAGTTATTTAAAAGCCTTAAGTTGATTGCTAGCAGAGGTTCCCCATTACAAGCAAATAAACTGCACATATTTTAATGTGTATTACTATTAGTAAGTATTTTGGCTTAAGTTTGGCTTGCTAAAGTACAATACTTAGATGTGATCTGAATAAGACAAAAGAGCCTGATCAGTTAGTCACGGACAGACATTTGACAAATTTTGAAAGTTTGAAGGTCTGTAGAAAATAAGTATTTAATTGAAGAGAGCTGTTTTACGATTCATTGTGAAAGGCATCACTGAAGGAGTTGAAATTTGATCAAATTTGGTTGCCATGGTCACCTACTAAAATAGTAATCCATAAAATATTCAATGTCACGGATGGACAAAATGCCTAGTCTTAACCGATCAGGCTCATAAGTCACTTTAGTTCTCTCTTTAATACTGACCTGATTGCCTGAGTGCTGATGTACTCCCTACATAGTTGGCACGGAAGACAGTGATGGGCTCCATCTTAGGGGTAGGAAAGTCCACACCTGCTGCTTGGTCAGGTAGTGAGAGAGAGAGAGAGAGAAAAGGAGACAATCAAGTATTGTAAACCTACATTTAGATATACCAGAAAGGAGAGATCAGGGGAGTATTTCATCAAGTGTTTTGTCAGCGATTTTTACTGACAAATTTGCTCTCAGCCAATCAGATGCAAGGATTTCAGTAGCTTATAACAGTTGTCAGTAAAAATCACTGACAAAACGCTTGATGAAACACTCCCCAGAAAACAGAAATAAAGTAATGGTAAAGAGAGAGAGAGAGAGAGAGAAAGAGGGAGCAAGAATGAGACAAAGCGAGAGGGAGAGAAAATGAAAGAAAATCAAAGAAAGATGTAGAAAGTGCAAGAATGGATACATCATCCATGAAAGAGAGAGAGAAAGAGGTAGGTAGAGAGTAATAGTGGGGGAGAGAGAGAAATAGGGGGAGAGACAGAGAAAGAGTATGAGAGAGAGAGAGAGAGAGGGAGAGAGTAAGAGATAGTGAGAGAGAGAAAGAAGAGAGAGAGAAGAGAAAAAGAAAGAGAGAATGTGACTAAGAGAGATATATACAGAAGCAGATATTACTAACACAGTCAAAGAAATCATGGCTCCATCCAAATCGCTGTAAGTAATAGTCCTCTATTTCATCTACCCATAGTTGGCAGACATTGAGAACCACATAATATGACCACTATATTCTTACACCATTTTTATGACTCTGGAATCCAAACCGATTCTATAGTAAGTCAAAAGAAATCATGAGCGTATTCCAACTTGATTGAACTGTTTTCGACATTTGAAATGCTTTTCAAAGAAATCCAACCCCATGGAATGACTCCATACTGAAATAGCATACAAGGTAGAATATCGCAGTAAATATGCATCTGGTTCAGTGTATCAATCATTTATGAATCCATCTAAACTAGTTTTGTCTCCGGCATTTCTCTTTACAGTCAAGGTTTCAGATGTTGCTTCAGTCGAGATGCATTCACACTCTCTTAAGAATGCACCAAGTTTGCTTTTCTTTTTCCGCAGGCATCTTCAAGTAGGCTGTACTAGACATTTAATATTCACCTATTTCATAATTCTTTTTCCAGCTCCTGTGTATCATGAAGGTCAAGATCACTTGAAAGTCTTTCCATGATCGTATTATATGACAATTTTTATTGATGAAATATTATTGCTTTCCTGGACTTGAGTATTATTATTTTTATATGGGCCCTTAAATGTACTGTCTATATGCTGTTTACAATAAAGGTTATCAAAGGTTATCAAGGTTCTCCCTGGAGATGTCCTGTAATTACAGGAAAAAAAAATGGGTAGAAATGCAAGAAAAAATTTGCATAGAAAAGGTTTTTTTTAGATTATCAAGGCAGATTATTTTTCATGGAAGAAATGTATTTCTAAATATAGTTTCTGCAGTGTCTTCAGGCTCAAATCTTCAAGAGTTAATATTGCTATAATATTAGGGTATCACTATGGAACATGAACTGCTCTAGGCATTTCTGGAGTATCTTGCAAGTAAAACCTTTGTGGATCACAATCTCTACAATATGTGCAGGAGTGTGAACGGCTCTCAGCATTTATCCTGAGCTTGGTTTCACTGGCACTGCCAAAGATACCTTGAGTTAAAACTTGTAACTGAAGATTCAAAACCACTCATACTTTTCTAGTTCAGTGACTTCCCCAAGGTACTACCTGGTATAAGTTTAGTAAGGTTGGAAAAGTGAGAGAGGCTGGCACAAGAAGGAGGTTGCCATCTTCAAAACATGGCACTTGAGATACTTCTAGTAAAAGAATGTAATCTGAAGAATCACAGTGTTGTTGAGTGATGTTTTGCAAGCTTTTTGAAGGTGGCAGGCAAAATGTCATTTTTGAGGGTTTTCATTTGGTTTCACTGCAAATGGAGTGAACCATTTGAAAACACTTCAAAATTGCAATACATGAAGAGAGGTCAAAATTTCCCCCTTTATCTTGATTGAGTGCATATGAAAAAAGGAAAAAAAAACTGAAGTAAAGCATGAAATAGCTCATCTTCACATTATTTACAATGACACACATGTATATGAATTCCAAATTTACATCAGAAGTTATTGGCCAGTTTTTCAAGGCCAGTTTCTCAAGGCCGTTTTATAGAGAACCCCAAACAAGGGCACTAACACATCAAATTTCCACATACCTAAATACTGTCTCGATTTGAATTGTCATTTTTCTTTTTCTTCATTTTGATGATTTTTATGTTCTCTGTAATCATCCTTAAACTTAATGCTCTAATGTATTTACTTAATATGTATTTTATGATTTTTTTTTTTTAATGAGAATGTGTATGATGACTTTTAAACTTTGAACTCTGACTCCAAACTTTCAACTTCAAAGTGCTAGACTCACAAGGGGTATGTGTGGCATCCTTGCTGCTGTCCAATGAAATACTCTTCATTTGCATCAGTTGTTGTTGCTGCTGTTGTCTGATCATCTGACCCTGGGTTACCATGGAGATAGTGTTGCCCTTTTGACGCTCACTCATCACCTTGGCGCAGATCTCGTGCAGCGCATTGGCGATGGCCTTAGCTGGGATATCGCATCGGAACACGTGGCACTTGTATCTCTTGGTTACCTTGTCCCTAGCAACATACGCAAAGTCCCTGGAAAGATTTAAAAAAAAAAAGAAAATATAAAAGTGAAAATGGCGATATTGATAATATTCAGTCATTTACTGTGCATATCACTTAATCCCTTCCATGCTATGAGTGGCAGATAATAATAATAATAATAATAATAATATGTGACCCTCCACCACAAAACGACCAATAAGTCGCAATGGGAGTTTTAGAGTAAACAGCTGAAAAAGGTGGTTTGAGGTGGAAATTTTGATTTTAATTTTTTTGGTACTTTCTGAAAGTTCATTTATTAATCTACCATCTGACAAAATTTCAGGTTAAAATACCTTGTTGAAATATGTTTTTACTCTGATTCAAAATGACCATGTTTTCCTGGGGAGCGTTTCATCAAGTGTTTTGTCAGTGATTTTTACCGACAACTGTTATAAGCTACTGAAATTCTTGCATCTGATTGGCTGAGAGCAAATTTGTCGGTAAAAATCACTGACAAAACACTTGATGAAATGCTCCCCTGGACAATCAAACTTTGTGTGTCAACTTGCTGTTATTGTACATTACATCGCTTTTCTGGTATAGCTTAAAAACTATGCACTGTCTGATATTCAAAATCTAAATGAACAAAGAAATATATCTATTCTGAAGGTATGGAAAGTTTCAACCCAATCCAATTAGTACTTCACAGTGTATGCTAGGGAGTTTTGACTCAACCTTTTGTGCGACAAACAATAGGACACAGATTAGGTGCTCTTAAATGGTCACTCTTGTTTAGAGCACGTTTTCTCTATTGTTTTGGTCATTAGCCTGTCTGACACGTTGACATTCTCATTGTAATTTACAAGGGTTTGCTTAGTCCATACAGGACAAGTTATATATCATTTGAAAGCTTAGAATGTAAGCTTTCAAACTGTGTTGAAATTTTAAAAACCCAAATATCCGACTTATTTGTCGTTTTCTGGTGGAGGGTCACATATGCAGTTCTTGTATAGCGCATATTACAAGTAACTATGTCTATATGCGCTTTATTGAAAGAAGAGAGAGAGAGAGAGAGAGAGAAAGAGAGATAGAAAGAGAGAAAGAGAGAAGAGAAAAAAAGATAGAGAGAAAGAGAAAGAGAGAGAGAAAGAGAGAAAGGGAAAGAGAGAGAGAAAGAGAGAAAGGGAAAGAGAGAGAGAGAGATATCACTCAAGAGTGTTGAACAGTATGTTTGACTAAATATTGCTTAGGTCTTAGGTCACTACACTACAAATAACAAAGCTTTCCTGGAAATAAAAACAAATGAATGCCCATGTATAAAACAAAACATATCATGAAATATGAAATCAACCAGCATAAAAAGTATAAGGACCGATGAAATCAAATGTTTTAACAATATTATAATAACTGCATGCAGAATGAAATGAAAGTAAATGGAACAATGAAGATTTATGAACAAGAACCATATACACTCAAACCTAATACATCAAAGACAATCCACATTGAGGCACAGAAGCTTGACATTACCTGATAAGCATCCAGTCAATAGAAAAATTGTATTCATCAAAATTATGCAAATTCAAGCACTAAATATATAAATATCCCTATAACGTATGCAGTCTATAGTCTTGCTAGACAGGATTTAAAAAGCTTAGGCTCCTCATACATGTAGCTCTGCCTCTTCTCTCCTTCACACTGTGCAAAAATGACTGTACCACAAGGCTAGCTTTACTGCGGCACTAAGCGCAGCTTTCCACTATGCAAATCTAGCGGACATTCCCCTTCCAAAAATTAAGTGGAAAGCCGCATTCATCTCTTTCTCTAGCAATTGGCGAAATTCTTTGCATACCGATAGACTAATCCCAGGCGACACTCTTCACTTTGGCAACTTCATTCATTGCTCCACAATGAATTTTTTTATTTGTACAGGAAGAACATCGCTGAAGCATTTGATATTCCAGCATCTACCAAGGGAAAACGGATCTCTAAATGTAATGCACTTTCACATGTGTCAGGGGAGAGGCTCAACTTTGAGATGAGAGTACGAAAAAAAAAAGTTGTAAAGACAAAAAGGAAAAGGTGTTATGGAATGACAAGCAAAATGAGAAGCAGGGGCAGAAGGCTTTGAACGTGTTTAACAGTCATCCGATCTCAAGAGGGTCATATAACTACACATCGGGATGTCATAAAGAATGTAAGAGCAACGAGCCAAAGTGGAGTTTTAAAAATAAAAATGTGGAGGGAGAAAGAGAAGTAGCGGGAGTGTCGAGTATCACTGGATTCAAGTGGGGAGGAATTTCCCCAGAAATGAGCAAAATGTGGTATTTCTCACAACCGTTAATGATATTCGGGCGCCACTATGTCTGCGCATCTATTCATGAGGTCGGGGTATAAGGATGATTGCGGTTAAGTGCTCGTCATCTAATGAGTAACAAGCTGCCCACAACAAGTGTATTTTGATATTTCCATGTTTACATGCCTTCCCTAACCTCCTGTTTGAAGGTTGATTTCCCCTTCATGCGTTGCTTCGCGACCATCTGGGGTTGGAAGCGCTCTTCCATGACACGGGATCCGTTGGATTTGGAGTGGAGCGCTGAAACGCTGCCGTGCCGCGGCTGAAAATCGGTAAAGATTTTCTGGATTGCCAATCTCCCAAGAGTGATTGGTTCCATCCGTTGAGGAAAAGACATGGTTTGACATGTTCTCAAATTATATCAATATATCTACGAGAAGGAGAGAGGGAGAGAGAGAGAGAGAGAGAAATGGAGAGAGAAAGAAAAGAGGGATGAGGGGAGATAAGAAGAAGAGAGACAGATAGAGAGAAGTAAAGAGGGGGACGGAGGAGGAGAGATGAAGAGGAAAAGAGAAAAGGCAAGAACAGGAGAAGAGGGTCACAGAGATGAGGGGGAGATGAAAAGAGAGAGCAAGAGAAGTTGACAGAAAGGGAAAGAGAAGTGAGAGGGAGAGAGAGCACAAGAAAGCATGAGAAAGTGTACTAGTGAGTTAGAGAGAAATTAAGATTAATACAGAGAAAGAAAGAGAGAGAGAGAGACTGGTAGAGACACAGAGAGAATACTAGAGACATGGAGAATGGGAATAAGAAAAGTAGAGAAAGAGAGAGAGAGAGAGAAGGAGGAAGAGAGAGAGAGAGAAGGAGAAAGAGAGAGAGAGAAGGAGAAAGAGAGAGAGAAGGAGAAAGAGAGAGAGAGAGAAGGAGAAAGAAAGATTGATTGGACAGTGAGGAGAGAAGACTAAAGAGAGGACAGAGTGGAGTTCAACAGGCTCTCCAGTTTCAAATAACATGGCTTTTCTGAACAGGATTTGCTCGAAGTGTTCTTGAATTTTGATTTATAATTACCATCATATTCTCCAGACATTCTTATAAATTGCATCGTGCTGAATCACCAAGAAACAAGAACTGGAAAACTAGTCCTTGCGGATCTCCACATGCACATTTATATAAACATGATATGAGAAGTAATAACATACGAGGAAATACAATATTCACAGATGGCAAAGAAAAAAGCCAGGAAAGTGGAATAAGGGAAATTGATATTCAGAAAATTTCAGAAAGATGTTCTTTTAATGACAATCCTTTGTTTTTTAATAAGTAGTTGTTGTAAACCAACTTTCTCTTTCACTATTATTATTTACATTTTATCTCATACTTTAGATAAGGAAACGAAAAAGCATTTACAATTTTGTCAAAAGTGCAGACTCAATTCAAATGCCAGTGAATGCCATTGAACGTGGCCCATCATTTAACAATCAAGTGTTATTTGTGCTTGCATCCTAGTCCCACTCATTCAATCCGGCGTCGGTAGTCTCCCTGCCTCGTTAACAACCAATACAGACCCATTGCCATCAAATGGCGTGATTGATGACATAGCCAAAAGGCCTTTCAAGAAGCATCATTTGTTTCAAGCTTCAAACCAACCTCATAGACTAAAATCCCACCCCAAGAATTTGGCCAAATAGGGTCCTAAAATGGAAAGAGGCTCCAACTGACAAATTTCTTTTGCCGCTGGCAGCATGAGAGCTCTAGGGTATATACAGAGCCCCCAAGTGCACTAGCACTAAAGCCCTGGTTACTCTTCAACTCCAGAAGGGCCTTCATTTCTCTCATCTTAGGCCCAATGAGGACTAAAAGATACAAATGTCATCTGCAAACAGCCTGCCAACTTCCATCTTCACGATGATTGAGCAGGCATGGAAAGTTTTGGAGTATTCTCGCAATCCACGTGCAAGTATTCCGTTAGGTAGTGGAGCGCAGAGGGGAAAAAAAGATAGGTAAACAAGTGTCCAGACAGTCTGGCGCCACTGTAGACATGACGTGTCATCATGCATTAAATATCTATGCAAATTGGCAACACTTTCAAATAAAGCAGCACACTCTCAAACAAGTGGTGTACGATTTCACTTCTTACTCAGTGGTTAACATCAAGTTTTCATTTTCGGTCCCCTTTTTTCCTTCCTTTTACCCCTTTTAAAATATCCGGTTCTTTATCATCTTTTGAAGACTTCTTACTCATAGCATGCACGACCTGCCTTCTGGAAGGAGGCATGGCTTTGAAAGTTTCGGTGCATCATCAAATTCCCAGGTGTAAATTCCTGACCAAGTGATATTCATTCATACAATCTTGCACCGTGCAGGGAAAAATGACAAACTTTTTTTGGTGAAGTCTTCTCAGCCAATGGTACATAAAGTTTTTTCCATAAATGTTTAACCTTCTATGCAATGTCCTTCTCCTTTTTGTTTTTCACACATTTTTTTTTTCTTATTTGGAACTTTATGTCACAACTAACTAAATCATAAAAGAAACATCACCTTAAAAAAAAAAATTTGCAGACAAAAATATCCATCAAAACAAAAGTACTTACAGTTATCCACTTTATTCTGAGTTTATAACGACATAATCAGCCAAGGGGATAATCGTAGTTGCTAGGCAATGAAGCATTGCCCAGACATTCCCTTCATCCCGTCTGATTGCTTTTAGGTGTCAGCCAATTGCCAATTTACTGATTATATACACAATAATATGGAATGAGTCGGCATAATCATATTCATTCCTCAAAATTCCAGACACTATTAAAGGTAATGCATACATATATAGGCTAGACAGTCATTTTGCTCCCCGACACACTTCTTCAATGTATGCTCGGCTACCAGGGTTTCGATAAGGGCAATTAAACTTTGATTAACCTACTGGCAGAATGTGTGGCAGGAGCAGAGGAAAAAAAAATATTTACAGCATTAGTCTGCAACTCTGCTTATTTGCTTTCTGGCACAGGTTGAAACAACTGCTGCTAAGTAAAGAGAGAAAGAGAAAGAGTGAACAAGGGAGAGAGAGAGAGAGAGAGAGTAAACGAAAGAGAAAGAGAGTATATATGTTTCTCTTCTTTGGTTTGGAGGGCACATAAGTACATCCACTACTGTTACTTCACATCTACAGTAGACAGCCAAAACAGTGGATAATTTAATGACTATGGGTGTTTGTGTGTGTGTGTGTGTTTGCTTGTGGCTGCTTCCTTTATTATAGCTTTGGTCATATCAATAACCATAAGCAATAAGGTCTACAGTCTTAAAGGCTACGACCAGAAGACAGGTTTCCAAAACCACTACCTAAACTATACCCTGCAGAACAGCAATTCTTACATTAAAAATGTAATTGGTCTGAGCGGATCCACTCCGATACACCTCAGGCAATCACAGATCATACCCTGGAGTCAAATCACCAGATAGGTGACCGTATCTTGAGCTCTTCCAGGGTGCCTCCATTATGAGAGTGAATATTAAGATATTATATCCATCCAGGTGCTTTTCTTTGGTTTATATTCCACTGATCAAGTGTGTCATACCATGGCCCACACCCTGACTAAGATCGAGAGCAAGTGGGCTCAAAAATAGATGGCAACATTCAACGAAAATGTGATATAAATAACTTGCCAAGCGTGAATGGTGACTGAATCATGAAATGAAAAATGCTCTAAATTGAGTTGAAATTTCGAAAGAATAGATCAATCACTGAAATTTGACGCTTTTGACAGTTTTGTTGCCAATGGGAGTTTTAAAGGATGAGATTCAATTGAAGGAAAAGGTCACATGTTTTTTTGCTTCAGCACTTTGCTCAGACCATATGAATATTTTTTTAAATACTTAAAAACAGTTTTTATCAAGGAAAAGCAGATTCTATGACCACTCACACAACATACTTTTACCGGTCACATGTCGTTTTTTTCCGAAGGTTCATAATTCTGAAGGTTCGTTACTCCGACGGTTTGTAATTCCGACGGTTTGTAATTCCGAAAATGAAATAGGGTTCACAATTCCGAAAATGAAAAAGGGTTCATATTTCCGAAGGTTCATAATTCAAAAAGTTATGTAGGGCTCTATTGCATTTTCGGAATTACGAACCTACAGAATTATGAACCCTTTTTCATTTTCAGAATTATGAACCCCATTTCATTTTCAGATTTACAAACTTTCGGAAGAATGAACCTTCGAGGTAATGCATCAAATGTTTGGAATTATGAACCCTTTTCCATTTTTGGAATTATGAACCTCCTGCTATGGGAAATTTGTGTTTCGGAATTATGAACCTTCTGAATTATGAACCTTCAAAAAAATGAGTACCCACCCTTTTACCAACATCAAGACTTTTACAAAATGTACTTTAACCTAAAAACAAAAAGTAAGAGACATTGAGTGAAAATTATAAATAAATATATTGAACATAACAACATGCATGATATAAATCTAAAAGTGTACACACATTTATGTGAATAATTTAAATAAAAGGGCATGCACTTTTCCGGAGAGATGAACAGACATAAATAGTTCCTATGAATGATGAACTAAAGATAATGAAATGTTATAAGTATACAACTCTACCCATAACATAAAACACTCAACACAGGAATTCAGAACTATATGTATATATCAAAAGAGATTTAAAAAAAAAGATATAACAAACCAACCAACAGTAAATGATTACTTAAAAGCAAAATCAGTAAAACAAACTCCAAGAAGAAATATAAAGCAATAAGGAATTATTAAGAAACATTGAAAATCTCAAAAACATTTTGCAAATACAAAATCACAGGAAGATAAAGATCAAAATCAGAAGTATATGGTAAACAAATAATCAAGCATTATCACAAATTTTCACAAAACAGAAACATATTTCATCGCATTGTTACCTTTCTCTGTATCACATGATAAAATGAAAGGAATAAGAAAAAAAAGGAGAAAAAAATATTAGTTTCAAAATGCTGATTATGATGAAGTCTATACTAGTATACTGAATAAAATTTTGAATAAAATTTTCAATAAAGCAGATATCATTAGTTTAAGCATTATGCAGGTCTACCTTTTATGTCGTTCTGTGTGGAAATGGATTTAGAAGCTTTTTGAATAGACATGCTGCCATGTTAACAATAAAGCAGGAATTGAAGCTCATGTACCTTGTTTTAAAGATCAAACCCAATCCATATTTTGGGGTTCAATTGGAAAATGTTGCAGCTATTTTTCTACTTCAAACACTATGATCGTGTTTTCTTTAATTTATTAGAGACAAGACAAGTTCAGCAACTAAAGAATATTATTTTCTGAAATGACTGATACGGCTAAACAGTGGAGTGAACAAGCATGTACATGTACTTACAATGCATCTATTTATAAACCCCCAAGATTCAAAAGTGTATGTATATCTATGCCACTGCGGTTAAAAGAATTTGTAAGTATACTTTGACCGGAATAACACTTTAAATATAGTGTGACCCAACATTGATGAAATAAAAAATTATCAGCTTTCAATATTTACTGAATCAAAATTTAAACGTGTCCGCATATTATTTACACAAAAAAGGTTAAGAAGGGAATAAAAAATAAAATCATTATTCAGAAGAAAAAGATATGTTACAAAGGATTTTCGTTTGTATCATATAAAAACACAGGTTTACACAACATTGATTGATTGATATTCAACTTGAAGTATTTTTGCATGACTTAAGCAGTGTACTCAACAGGTACAATCTCAAATAAAGCAATATCATCTACACTCCATGCACGCACCAACACTGTTTACTTTCTCAAACAAATCGATAGAGGCACTGCGGTATGAAAGGAAAATATCTTACGCAAAATCTAAGGCTTGTAAAAAAGCACGTCAACCAGACAGTAATGGCGGCCTAACCAAAAGTCTGGAATGCACGCAATATATCGACATATAGCGATGTTTTCCAGTTGTATACAGACATACCTAGCGAGGGCCTCAGCTTGCTGCAGCTATATCTAGCCTGAGCAGTCTACACTGGGTATATGTTAATTACTATACACAAAGGATGCTTAATATGTCTCCCTGCTATAGAGATGAGGGGTTACCGTGGGTTACGGTGATAAATTAATGGACTACTTCACCAAACCAAGGCCACAATCATTATTATTCTTTTCCATGTAGGGCATTATTAATGCATGCAGATAGCCAAGCAGAGTCCAATGGGTAGCACATTTAAACAGTTCTATTTGTGGTCATCACCAAAACCAGAACATGCTGTGAGATGATGGAAGATGTATTTTCTCTTTCTTCCTCTCTAGCTCTCTCTCTCTATATATATTTATATACATGTATATATATATATATATATATATATATATATATATATATATATATAGCGAGAGAGGTGTGGATGTGTGTATATATATATATAGAGCTCTTTATCCTATTCTCCCCCTCTTGATTCCTCTCCCCCACTTTGTCTCTCTCTCTCTCTCTCTCTCTCTCTGACTCTATTTCTCTCTTTCTGTTATTTCTCTCATGTTTGTATTGTTTATTGGTTCAGCTTACTACCTGCGACTTCCTCCACGAATATCTATATGTACAAGTACATACACATTTGTAAATACATTACCTTCTCTTACTGTCATTCTCTCTCTCTCTCTCTCTCTCTCTCTCTCTCTCTCTCTCTCTCTCTGTCATAAGCAGTATCTATGCTATTCTAACATTAATAATCTCTACCAATTGAGGCAATGAGGCACTCTAGGACGAAATGAGCGGTACATTACGCAACACAGCCATTCCAACACTGAGACAACAGCACAACACACATACCATTACACTCCAAAGCCACCTCCTCTCTCAAAATAACACAACATACGACACAGCCGACATAATATGTGTGAGATGGATAATAAACGCAAGTTACCTCTGCTTCCGAATGCGTCCGGATGCCCTCTGCCTCACTGTGGCATATTAAGAATTCTACCAGCACCACCTTGTCAATAACACCATCCCATTATTTTTCATATGCCATGCTACGCCGCCACCGCACCAAAGAGATGCTCAGCTCAGTCACAGGGAATGCATGCAATTGAAAATGGCCAGCAAGCCAAATTTATTGACTACTGTTTTCTGCTCGGTATATCTTAACGGAAAATTACGGTGAGAGCCCTGGCCTTTTATTTTCCTTCCTTGCGGTGGGCCCCTATCGTCAGCAGTAATAATGGTTGGAGAGCTACGTCAATGCAAGGTGGCAAAGTTCATATAACTACAGTGGCAACTATATTATAAGCTGAGAAATTTATACCTGGAATTATCTGTCTCTCTCTCTCTTTTATTCTCTCTCCTTTTTCTCTTTTCTTTACTCTCTACCCTTCTCTCTCTCTCTCTCTCTCTCTCTCCATTCCTCACTTGGTTGTTGTGCTCTTTTTCCTTGAAAATTTCATCTTTTTTCCCTCTCCTCCTTACATTTTCCCCTTAAAGTAATACCTTTAATATATACTGTATTTTCTTCTTCTTCCTTCCCTATTTTTTTTCTTGAAGATTGATTCCAAAGACTTCACACCTTCCATCTCCTTGTTTCCCCCCTCATTTTTCAAAATATTCATTTTCGCTTCTTCAATTCCACTGTTCCAACTTTACCTCCAGATCTTTTAAAGGATCTTTAATGTTTTAAAAATGTCCTTTAAAATGTCTTTTCTTTTTTTCTATCTATTTCATAACATTCTTTTAACAGCATTTTTTTTTTGCATCTTATTCTGAAAATATATATGTGTTATATTGATCATATTCCTTATCTCTCACTAGTTTTGTAATATGATTTAGACATCAGACACAAATTATGAGCAATTGCACCTACCTTTGACAGAGGTTGGGTTTTCTTGGGCAAATCAATCATCTATTCATTTGAATAATTCAGAATAAACCTTGGAAATATAAGTTTCATATCGTATTCGGCTATTTGCAGTTTTCTTTACCCCTCTCCACAGCTTAGATAAAAACCAGGGACCTGGGGTTGAGACAAGGTTCATCTGTGTAATTTGCATCTTAGTGAGATAACTCACTGACATTGATCCCCAGGGTATATAATCCCTCTATGAATATTCATGAGATTGACAGGACATCATCACTAAGTGTAGCTTAAAGTCTTGTCCACTGATTGTTTTGTAATGCATGAAGAATGATAAGAGAGGTTCGTTAAACTGAAGACTGTTTATATGTTCATCCGCTGTCTGGTTATGAATATACCGTAAATATGGTCTTACAGATAAATGGTCGGTCATCTCAAATTATTCTTGATGCTGTCCTCTGATGATCTGAGGCTCTTTTTTCTTCACTTTCTTTCATTATTCCTCTCTCTCTCTCTCTCTCTCTTCTTCCCTGTCTCTCTTTTCCTCCACTCTCTCCTTTTGTACAAAATAATTTTTCCCCTATATCATGCTGCTATTCAATCTTTCCTTGAATGTTATCTGCCACAAAAATTATAAATACACAAAAGCCTGTATATCCCCTGCCCCAATTACTATTGTACTGCATTCTAACTTACAAAAATATATTCTCTACCTCTTTTGTTTTCTTTCATTCTTTGTTCTCACTTTCATCCCTTCCTTCCATGCTTGCCTCTCTTCCTCCATGTACTTCAAGACTGCATACATTACAATATAAACAATTACTTCTGAGGAGTTAGGTTTTCATGCTGAGCAACCAAAAATGTATAGGGGTTTATATAAATGTACTGCAGAAGAGTTTGGTATTACACCCTTATCTACTGCATCCATTTATGAAGTTTAAATTATGCAATTATTGTGTGTTCACCTAACATTACATGTAATCTGCAATGTACCACAGAATTGATCCACTAGCATCCCCTTTTCCCCCTTCAGCATGTATCCATCTTATTATCATCATGCTGATCATGAGATTGCCTTCACCAATGGAGACAGGAGCTAGACCAGACTGAGGTTACCCAAACATCACTTGTCTCAAAACATCATCACATGACCATGGTACATCCAGGACATCTACCTGATCTGACCTTTCCAAAGGATTCACCAGGGTTCCTCTATACCAGGGGCGTTGTTCAGTTTTCAGAATGGAAGGCAGGGGGGGGGGGGGGGGGAGATCAAATGAATGGGAGAACAGAATACAGAGTTTACTGCAGTGTCACAATGCACCTCAGGAGCAACATCCAGTACATTCCACTTCATAGGTGACCTTTCAACCAAAGGTTTCACAGGCATCTCCAATACCCAGGGTATTCCATCAATTTTTAGGAAGGGGGGTGGGGGAGAGATCCAATGAATTGAAGTATACACTACATTGGGTATGCAGTTAACTATGGGGGTGGCTGCAATAATGCACCTCAGGATTGACATCCAGGACATCTACCTGTTCTGACCTTTCCAAATGTTTCACCACGCTTCTTCAACAACAGGGGTATTTTTCCCTTTTCAGGAGATGGGGGGGGGGGGGGGGAGAAAGCTAATGAAAGGAAACATATACTGCATAGGATAAACAGTTTATTATGGGGAGGGGGAGGCTGGCAAAATGCACCCCAGGATTGATAATTTTTGTACATCTACCTGTCCTGACCTTTCCAAAGGTCTCAACAAGCTTCCTCAATATCACAGGCGTTGTTCCGTTTTCAGAATGGTGGGGGCAGACCCAGTGAATCGAAGACTAGAATACACAGTTTATTACAGAGTGGAGACTGTCAAAAATGTACCCCTGGATTGACATCCAGTATATCCCACTGTCCTAGCTGACCTTTCATCCAGAGATTTCACAGGCATATTCAATATCAAGGGCATTCAATCAATTTTCAGGATTGGGGGGGGGGGGGGAGGGTAGGGGCAGCCCCAGAGAAAGGAAAGAAATACTGTACAGAATGTAAAGTTTATTACAAAAAGGAGATTGCCACAATGCACCCCAGAATGACATCCAGGACATCCACCTGTTCTCACCTTTCCAAAGGTTCCACTGACCTTCTTCCATACCAAGGGCATAGGTTTTTTTTTGTTTTGTTTTTTAAGGATGGGTGGGATTGGGCAGACCCAAAAGGAATGGAAGTACACACTGTAGAGCTGCATAGAATACAGTGTAATACTGCGGGGTGCAACTGCCCCCACTCACTCAAGACCAGCACCTGGTCTATATCCCCCCTCCAAACAGAAACATCTATTCAAGCATTTCTTTCAATGTCTCACAAGAACATTCTTCTCTTTCTTCCTTACTGATCTTTTTTGATTTGTTTTTTGCTTTTTATCTTACATAGATGGTGTCTAGGGTTCTGAAGCCAGGAGTCAAACACCTGTACCTCTCTCTTCATGTCCTCTTGAATCATTTAAAATGTGCAAGGTCTGACTTTCTCTTTATTTCTGTTTCTTAACCCTTTCATGACAGGAATTATTTAAAGGCTAAATTGATCACATTTCATTCTTCAAATTGGCAACAATAATATTTTTCTTTTAGTGCTACATGGTTCTAACAAAATGCAATGTCTTTGAAAATAATATACATCATTAGAAACTTAGTTGAAAAGTTGAAATAATTGCCAATTTTGATAAAAAATAGTGATTATGAACCTCTCAATATGTTGCCAATTTAAGGATTTCGAAGCTTATTCTCCTTTTTGAAATTCCTGGCATCAAACGCAATATGGTCATGCAACAAAAATGGACACAATGTGTGTAGAAATTTTTGCTTTTTCTACTCCTGCATCTGGTATATTTTTTAGAGCTCTGAATCAAAAGTTATTGAGCCAAACCACAAAATGTGGTCAATTGTCTTGAAAGGGTTAAACATCCGCTTGCTTCCCTGCTTTTACTCAAACCTCCTTCCAGGTAAAAAACATACAACAGAATGCCAATTCCTTGAGAGACATTTTGAGACAAGTTCTACATTAAGACAATTTTTAGAGCTTCGCTTGTTTTCATGCACCACGGACCGGAAGGATTAAAAAATGCCGCAAATGTACAAAAATTCAACCATTCCTTCCGTCTGCTCTTAGTGAGCCCAACAAAATGTCATTGTGAGGCTTAGTGTCCCGAAAGCTCACTGGCGTGAAATTCCTTCAATTTACGATAAATCTAAGGGATTGTCTTGGACAGGACCTGCACAAGCATAAGGATCAGTGCATATTGAAGTTGGTCATGCACTCTCCTTCTTTCGTTGACCTTAATTTGAAGACTATTTCTAATATTCTGTACACAAGAGCGAATCTCAGATGTTCAAAAAATGAAGATGAAAGAAGAAGAAGTTTGATTCTAAAGCTCCGACTTAGCTAAATAGCCTTCAAACTCATCTGGCAATTGGAGATAGTAGAATGAACAAGGATCAATCACATAAAAAAAGGGGGGTGGGGGAAAGACTGCTTTAAGGTTTAATCAACTTATGTCGAAATGGCTGTGGGGTGGATTAACCTTATCTATGGTACCTCACAGGTACAAATCTAATGTGATGATAGCCCTATAACTGCACCCCCATGCCCATCAGCTATAACGCGAAATGAAAATCAATTTCTCCGCTGAGGTGGAAGCAATGCTACATTCGCGTTGTCTGGGGTCTTGTTATGACAGCCTACATGAAAATACCAGCTGAGAGCCAGAATGGCATTAAATCATACCCTTTTACATGGATTTAATGCCCTTCTGGTTCTCAACAGAGGAAATACAAGACAGGTATTAAAGCATTCCGGCTTAAAGCTTCATACATGAGTTTGGGTATGTTCCAGATCTACTAGCGATAAAGCAATTACATGATTAAGGATACCATGCCCCTTGACTAAACCCGTCTAATCTTATATTATCTTATATTACAGAGGTGAACATACATGTATGTTTGGCTTGTGAAAGTATTTCCACAATCTTATTATTGGATTTAATGTTTCTTTGCTAGTAAGCATAGTATGTGCCAGTCATGCTGCTTTTCTTTAAAGCACTACTTTGAGAGAGGAAAGGAGATGCATAGAAAGAAAATGTTGGAGCAAGGGCAATAATAATAATAAAGGCCACTAGATATGAATGGAAGTTGAAGAGAGCGCAAAGAGGGAGGAAGAAGAGGGGAATAAAAAGAAGAGGGAGAAATGTTCATAACAATTTATATTTAATACCACTTTCATTTCTTATGTTAGCATTATCAAAGCTCCTGGGTTGAATAATGCAGTACCAAACACAAAATGGAAATCAAAGCTTTTGAATAATTGTACTCTTACAACTCTGTTTGATGGTAAAAGAAAGTGAGAGTAAAAGATATATCATGATTGCATTTCTACAAAAACTCCTCTTTCTCAATTCTCAAATGTAAGATCTGAGCAAATAATCCTGAAACGTGTTTTCTCGTCCTCAAGATTAAGAAAGAACGCCTCGTTTTTTTCCCTCCTTTTCTTCTCTTTTACACTCGAGTCAATGACCACCTTGGTAGCTTTTAACCTATGCCGTCCTCTCTAGCCACAAATTCATCCATTATTCAAAGAATATTGATGGAGCATGTGGTACGACCATGGATATGTGTTGTCTGAGATCACAATGTGCAGCGTTTAATCCAAATGCAACTTGACATGCTTTAGCAATGACAGGGAAAGGTATTGAGCTAGATCTAGACAGCAGAGCTCTTCCAGACAATGCGGTTAATTGTTTGCTCACAAAGACGGGGAAAGCAAGATGACACGTAATTAGGTTGTATATTAAGTTCGATCAGAGCGGTTTCCATTAATGATACATAATGTCTGTTGGGAAGAAGAAGGGCGTTAATCTATATGTAAAAGTACAAGAGCTAATGCCCTTCTGGCTCTCAACTATGTCTTAAAATGAACAGCTGGTTATTAAACATCTCAAGGTCTGAAATGGATGATACTTTCTAAGTTTGCACCAAGAGGGAGCCCTTCCTGAGGGATGATTGAAATTGCTGCTAAGAGAGGGAAGATGGACCAGAGAAGAGGAAAGAGTGTTCGTGGTGAAGGAAAATGAACACCTACAGAGAACAGGATCGAGCTTGTATAGAGCAAGATGCTGAGGATGAATTGACAGGTTTTAGATTCAAATGGCTAACATTAGATCCATTTATCAGATAAAACAACTTTTTCCCCAGTTAACGGGACTGATAAAGTATAAAGGTAAAATGATAACAGAGAGAAAGGCAGACAAGAAGCTAGGCTGGTGCACCGGGTGAGGGGGAGAGATATAATGAAATGAAAACAAAGAGAAATGATAAGAAACCTTCAGTTGTAGTCGAAGACATTATTGTAAGTGTCCTTAATGACAAGGATCAACCTATCAAAGGAGTTACAGTCATTCTCAACACTAGGCATCACATATATGATATCTCAGCTCACACATTCTTCAACACAGATTTTCACCCCGGTGCCATTCAAATCGAACATTGATTTTCCCCCCAACATCAAAGTTTTGACAGCGCAACAGCAACGGCGCTCCTGGCCCATCTCTGCGTACACCCATTTCCTGTGGCAATTCTACCTTTCCAATAAAAACCTCCAAACTGCTCCCACTGTACTCATCCAGGTACGGCCAATCAAAACTGTTTTCATGCAAACGCATTTCAAATGGGAGTTACCAAGGTATGTTGGAAGCAAAGGTGTGCAGACGCAAAAGGTTAATTTATTCAATCGGAGCAGCGTGTGAAATTTCTCCAAATCAGTCAGACATTTGGTGGGAACGGAGGCAAAAGAGGAGGTTTTTGTTTTCATTCTGTTGAGCTTCCTGTTCACAAGGAGCTTTTCCTCTCTCAATTTTCCAAAGAGTGTGCAACCTTGTTTATGAGACGGAATGAATATTTTCACAATTTATATTTGATGTTATCTATGGGTGACTTGACACATATGTAGGCCTACCTCTATGATGTGCAAATCTTCTATTTTTCATTGGAATGTTTTGAACTGTGCATCATAAAAGTGAACTCAAAACAAACCACCATTACAGACAGACAGAAACAAATCTTTCCTGGAAGGGTACCCCTAGACTGTCTGTAATATTCTCCAAAAATAGAACACTGGGAAAAACAAAACTATCTACCATAAATGATGTCAGCATACCTAATGATATAAAGCATCACATTCATGCAGACTGTATTGGAGGGGGACGGGGGATTCACACATTTCTTTAGCTGGAAATTGATAAGTTATATTATTTTGAATTTAATACACTGTGAGGGAAAACAATTCATGAAAGCAAGTTGCAGTTGAAGACTTGCCCTCTTGTGGACCTCCATGGCTGAGTATTGGCTTGTCAAGTTTAATGGATCATGCTACATCTAAATAGCAATATCATTTTTGTGTATCCATTTCTTGTATCTGATATTGTACACCCTGCGAGTCCCCCAACTAATAAGGATTAGGTGATCCTCAATTTATTAATGGCGGACAAGATGAAGAGAGGGACAGAACGAGGCATGTAGTAGGTTGGAAAGAAATAGAGTGCAGGGAAAGAGGAGAGAAGGGAAGAAAGGCAGAAAAAAAGAAGAAAAAGGGAGTAAGTGAGAGAAAGAGAAAGAGAGGAAGAGAAGCATACCAAGAAATTTGCAGAGAGAAAGTAAGAGGGGGAGGAGACAAATTGAGAGAAGACAGAAACAGAGATAGGATATTATTAGAGAGATAGAGAGAGGGAGAGAGGGAGAGAGGGAGAGAGGGAGAGAGGGAGAGAGGAGAGAGAGAGGGAGAGAGAGGGAGAGAGAGAGGGAGAGAGAGGGAGAGAGAGAGAGAGGGAGGGAGAGGGGGAGGGAGAGAGGGAGGGGAGGGAGGAAGAGAGAGGGAGGGAGAGAGAGGAAGAGAGGGAGGAGAGAGAGAGGGAGGGAGAGAGGGAGGCAGGGATGGAGGCAGGAAGAGGAGGGAGGGAGAGAGAGGGAGGGAGGGAGAGAGAGAGGGAGGAAGAGAGAGGGAGGGAGGAAGAGAGGGAGGAAGAGAGGGAGAGGGAGGGAGAGAGGGAGGCAGGGATGGAGGCAGGAAGAGGAGGGAGGGAGAGAGAGGGAGGGAGGGAGAGAGAGAGGGAGGAAGAGAGAGGGAGGGAGGAAGAGAGGGAGGAAGAGAGGGAGAGGGAGGGAGAGAGGGAGGCAGGGATGGAGGCAGGAAGAGAAGGAGGGAGGGAGAGAGAGGGAGGGAGGGAGAGAGAGAGGGGTAGACAAGAGGCATGGAAAGTAACAATAATCATAGAGAGAAATACACAACTGGGGGAAAATATATACCCAATTCAGATGGTGACAACAAGATCCTATAAAATCCATTTCTATAATATTCAACAGCTGTAATCATAATATCCATACCTAAGACTGCTGTACAAATTTAGCCAACTATCACCAATCTCTCAGGCAAATGTATTCATTCTTATCAGCCTTAATGACTAAATTAAGTTTAAAATTCCTGTTTTCCCTTACTCATGCAGGATTAAAACAAACCATATGGTTGTAAGCAGCCCAGCAACATTTCCAATAAAAGTCTTGGGATTAATGTTGGTCTACCCCCCTTTTCTTCTACCTGCGCCCCATGAACACCTTTTCTCATCTGTCTCCCGGCCTGCGCTGCCGTCTCAAGGTGCGCGAAAACACCTCATCTCACTCGCTCATGATTATTCATGACTGTGGCAAAAGGGCTTTTAGCGCTTCTTGTTTTACCTGCCGCCAATGTCTCCTTCTGTCAACCAATATGTCTGTCAATTTTCCCTTCTTTTTTTTTTCACCCTCCTTCTTTCCTCCGTCTCCTCTTCGTCCACCTCCCGCTTCCGTCGCCCCTCGCAAAACATCTCTCTCAGGTTGCTTAAACCAAGGAGAGCCTGCCCCAACTGGCCCCTGAGTAGATTCAAAAGATTCCCTAGCGAGATGGTAAGATTATGGGTTATGTCATTCTCCTTGCTTTTTACAGCTGTTAATTTCACCGTTTCCTCCTTTGCTGTTTCCAGGAGTTTCACCCCCTTTTCCTTGTATCTCTTGGTAGAGGGGGGTCAAGTTGCAGTATTGACTAAAACTTTCAATATCCTATCTAATTAGTGAGGAGAAGATGACAATCAACGAGGACTAATAGCTGTCCAGAGGAGAGGTAAAGACAGATGAAAGCCTTTTATGTATCCTTACAGGTGGCAGAATGCACTGAGTCATCTAGCTGCCTTGATGACGTTTTTCTATAAATTCAAGAGGGCGCTCTTTCAGGTAATTCTGCAATGATCATGCAAAGGTATTCCACTGCTTCTGATGATATCACTAATAAACAAACAAACAAAACAAGAAACCCCTCAAAAAACCTTAATTCACACAAGGTTGTCTGTTATATTTTTGCTTTTGAATGTAATGTTTTTATGTTTTCAAATAATTCATATTTGAGATCCATTAAAAAATGTCATTTCCATCTCTTGAATTTTTTTCTTACAGTTGATTCATGTCAAATTCAAAATTGTGAATTTTAGTATTTATTTTATTACCTAAAATTCATATACTGACTCTCTGATAAGACTAAAGGTGACAGAATCATAAATCAGATAGCAATAAATAAATGACTCCTTTTTCAAAATGTTAAATTTTAAGTTTGTCATTTTCTACGAAAGCAAGAAACATTGAACTCTCTGAATTAGCATTTAGGTGGTTCACCCTTTTCCTTCCCCCAACAACATTGTATCCCTTTTATCTCTTAAATATCAAGGATGGGATATACTTACAACATTCCCTGATAAGAAACATTT
Organism: Heliocidaris tuberculata; assembly: GCA_025618425.1. Lineage (NCBI taxonomy): Eukaryota > Metazoa > Echinodermata > Echinoidea > Camarodonta > Echinometridae > Heliocidaris > Heliocidaris tuberculata. The sequence goes on from CM046846.1 coordinate 7,614,767, forward strand.
ATTTCGGGAATAGCCCCCAGGAATATAGATTTGTAAAGCCTTATAGTATGCTAATTTGGAATATGAAAGCACTACTCTAATGCAGAAAGCATCAGCAGATAAGAGCTCCAAAATGGCAGGAATACACAAAGCAACAAATCCCCTGCACGAGGTGGCGGAGAAAGATAATCAGAAGAGACTTGTTTGCTTGGACACCTGCAGTGGTGACGTAAGGTGAACGACACGCAAAACATTACCCCGGAGGTGCGTGAGGGGCTTACGAACAGGCGACAGTGTTACCTTGTCAGGAGGATAACGCAACATGAGAGAACCGTACGCCACAAGAGTGTCTTCGGTGATCAGTCACGGTAACGCATACCTTTCCTCATCCGATACAATGATTAAAGAGGGGATTAGATGTTGTTGAGCTTGTCCACAAATATATCAGGTGTTGAGAGCCAAAAGGGCATTAACTCTGTAATGAATGATAGGAGTTAACGCCCTTCTGGCTCTAAGGCAAGAATATCTTCCTGAAATCCAGTGTTTTCTCTTACCTTTCACATCTAAGTAATGCCTTTCCTGACAATACATCAACAGCATGTGAAGTTAGTACATATGTAGAAAATTATTAGTTATGCATGTAGAATAAGTAAATCTCATATTCAAATGACTTTCCTATATAAACCATGGATCAACTGCATATGGAGCAAGTACAAGTACACCTGCAGAAAATAATTAGTTATGCAAATAGAATAAGTGAATCCCATATTCAAATGCAAATGCCTTATTTTACGAGACATAACCACACCCAATGGATACAGAAGAAGCAATTGAACAAGAAAAGGCTCACGGTACACGTTCCTCCTCAATTTCCTAAAATTGATTAGAAAATGTGAGCCAGGGAATATCGGATCCAAGATCTATCATTTCTGAATTTTTTCTAAGCTCCTTTGTCAACAAGCTGATTTGATTTTCAAAAGCCACTTTATTATTTCTCCCCAAATACAGCTTATTTCTCCATCTCTTTATCCTACTATCTGCTTTGAATATAATATAATCATCTTTCTCTCCCTCTCTCTACCTATCAAACATGTATGAAGGTGTTTTGTATTAAGTCCATATAGTCTATTGAATATCAAATTGCTATTAGGCCATCTTCTACATTTCTTTCACACCCTCTCACATTTCTTTCCAGCAGCCACCACCCTTTCAAAGACTTTGAATGCGATTTTCAGAGATTTTTTTTTTTCTTCTGATATAACTCTTATTAGGCCAGCCTCTATTTGCTGACTCTAGTAAGATATATATGTACCTCTCTCAGATTTTCAAACTGCAAGCACAGCACTCCATGTATATCTTGAAACATAATCCAACAATATCCTTGATAAACTAGGATAAATAACTAGGGCCCCTTCAGATAGCTACAAGTCGACAGGAGAGTCACTAGAGGGGGTGACACTCACAATTAAAAATTTACAATTAAAATTGTAAAAATATTTATAAGTTGTCAGCCAATCTCCCAAATTGAAGGTTTTGGGGGTTTCTGTTTTGTCTTGGTGCCAGTTGGAAACTGTGGTCTAACACACCTCATTCAAAATGGTCGAGTGACATCCCTGCATGTACATCATGCTTTCATTGGCCATGCAAGCACTTCTGATATTGTGAAGACAGACCAACAACATCTTCTGTTAACTTCTCCCAAATTGAAGGTTTTGGGGTTTTCGTTTTGTCTTGCTGCCAGTTGGAAACTTTGGTCCAACCACACCCCATTCAAAATGGTCAAGCGGCATCCCTGCATGTAGATCGTGCTTTCATTGGCCATGCAAGCACTTCTGATATCGTGAACACCGACCAACAATATCTTCTGCAACTTCAGAGAAATAACGAGACCCTCCTACAGATAGGATTCTGCTTTCATTATGTATCTGGTTCTCCCTTCTCAACTTGAATGACACTTAACCAACATCCAAGAGAAACTGGCCTCCAGACAGGATGAAGTTCCACTTTCACCATTACCTGTCTGTACACCTTTACCTCAGCGACACAATTACCTGACCGCAACTACTTCAAAGTCGGGCCAGACAAAGGATATGTGGCAGGAAAACAACATCGAAAGAGTGATTTACGCACATTCTAAAAATAAGGGCTCAGTGTTTTTCTCAAACCTGACAATTATCTCTTAACTCTACTCTCTTAAGCTTGAAGTGGAATTAGAAGTATGGTTGGCAATGGATGGTAAAGAAGATTACTACAAATTACACAGGAGAAAAGGCATAATATAATTAGACATTATGTCAAATACATGCTTAATAAACCAACCATATTTCTATGTTCATTTATAACACCTTCAAGATTAAAGACATCATCCAACATTCCAAAAATTTGGAATATATGCAACAAACAATTATATTAGGACAGCCAAAGAATCTAAGATCTAAAACACCTGCAATCTACTAGCCCTTCCTCCTAGCCTCAAGGTATACGCATTTGAGGGACTATCACAATATTAAATAAACAAGAAAGAAGCCGACATTCTCCTAATAAAGTAAAGAAAGCCACCTAGCTCAATAAAGGTAATGTCCTACTTTTTCTCATTTCCATTTACCTGTGCAAGACTTCTTCTATTACCCAAGAGGACAGGTAAAAATGCAGACGCGAGTCGAGACAAGAGCCTCATTATTGCCGAATGTCTAGAGTTTAAAGGAGGGCCCCAGACGCGGGGTGGAATCCAGCCTACCTTTCCGCTCACCTTCAGTCCACCAACCCCTTCCAATATGTCGGTTAATCCTTCTTATGATGCGGAACCTAGTTTTCCCTGGAGATCTCTACCTGCCTGTACTCATACATGATGACATTTCCAACGGTGAGCCCCTCCCACCCCCGTTTCTCGTCTCTCTTCGTCTCTCCTTAGGAAACATTGCGGTTATATGATTCTTTTTGGCGCTCTTATCATGTGGGGCCATCCGTTACGTTTCTTCTTGGGAAGTTGTGTGAAATCACTTGAATTCATTTCCTGTCTAAGTGGTTACCTCAAAAGAGAATCAATTTCCTGGGGAGCAATACAGGCTTGGTTTGGTGTTCCATTCAGATACCATATTGAGACCTACCTTCCTCCCTTTACCCCTTCCAGACTCACTAGACAGTATTTATTGGAATAAAAGTTTGCTGTAAGGAATTTTAATGGGAGAATGGACCCTTTCTCCCCTTCTTCTTCTTCTATTTATTCTATTTTTATCTCCTCTTCACATTTAGACAACAGCTCATTATCAGATTCAGCAAGAATAATACAGTATCTCTAGAAATATCAACAGTAATTAACTAAAAAAAAACACCCTCAAATGACACAATGTCGGGAAAACCTTATGGCAGTAACTTCAATATAATCAATTTATGATATCTACAATCTCATTTGCCAAGAAAAACAAAATTTTCTTCCAGATATGAAATAGTCAGGACCAATTTCTGATGTATTATTTCAAAATCACTCAGAATCATTCCACCATCAACATTCTCCTTTGTAAACAAAGATCCAGTCTTCACCTAACGAGCAACAGAGGTCAAAGGAAAACGATCCAATTCATCTAATTTTGCCATCTGCGGCTCGAATGTGTTTGGCCTTGTATGTGATTGAGTCTTACTCGGGTCAATTGCTACGCATTCAAATATCACACTGTCTGGGGCTTATTATAAATAGATGAAATTGGCTCCATCTACTTATAGCTTTCCTCCCTACCCAGAATGCATCTGTAGTTGATCGTTTTTTCCGCGATCTGTCTGTATTCTCAATGACTGCATTTCTCTTCCTCACTGCACTTTTGTTAAACGACATATATTGCCACTACAGGAAAGTTTCGAGTAATCTTTATGCTAGCAACAGCACTTAAAACTTTTTCAAGTTGATGTTTTCAACAGGTTGAATTTCAAAGGAAAAACAGATGGGTGTGGATTATAGCAAAATATAATACCACTGCATTAATAAAAACATAATAGGAATCTATGAAATGTGACAGAACAGTCTACATGATTTAGAACAAAACAGGTGAAAGATGATTTTTCTGTCCTTTTCAATTGAGAGCACATGGGATTGAAGTAGAATATCATATTATGTAAAATGGATTTTTCATCACTTCACAAACTGGTGTCCCTATTCACATAAAGTAAGTGAATTCAAATATATCCTGTTCCGAGGGAAGGGGGGGGGGGATGATCAATATTAAAAGCAGCAGGTATCAGCACGGTAACTCTTGAAAGTTGTAATTAAATATAAAAAACTAATGGCTCTCTGCATGATTACTAGTTGAAAAGAGGAAGGTCTCATAAAGCCTGGTTCTACAATGCGTACAGAAACTCTCACAGCATTCAAACATACTCGTTAATGAAACCTGATATAAAAATGCCCCCACACAAGCAATGTTTTCTGCTCCTGCAAGAGTGGAACGACCTTTAGCTTTTAGGTGCACACTACAAATAACATCAAGATTAATATGGTGAAGAGGAGGCGGAGGCGGAAAAATACAAAATTGTGAATCGTTCTACTCATCTTTTGAGAGCCAGAAGGGAGTTAACTCAATAATTTCACACAGTGTTAATGTTATTCTGACTCTCAGGATTCAAGACACTTTCAGAAACAGCTACGAAGAGTTGAGAAAGAATCATAATACACCCGCTCCTGCAACAACCGCTCTGTGGTCAATATCCTACACTATATCAAATTCTTAACTTCAACTCTGGACCAAACACTATACCTAACCCTAACCTTAAACTGAATATAAATCCCAATCGCAACCATAAACTTAATCAAAGACCAAATCGCAGCTATAGCACTAACCCTATATCTCTGACGATGGAAAGCCTGGAGCGATCAATGCCAGAACAAACGTCGGATCACCAAAAGGAAAGATGGTAGAAATAAGTTAAAGCTCATAGACAGTGTCGGTAGCAAAAATCATACTGGCAAGAAACTTATCTAACATAGTCACATACTATTCTCCTTTTATCATAAGGCACATGTACGAGATTATTTAACATTCCATTCACGATTTCGAACAAATTTTAGTGTAAATATCTGTAAGAAACGCTTGGTAACGGTTTTTCACTGCCTCACGCTGAGACCATATCCACCCGAAGGTTCCCCACACAATAAACCCAGCGCTTCGCACTATGTGTAGCGTATTCTATAACACACAGCAATCCTCGTGTGAGTAATGTGTGTGGCCGTTGTTCGAATTTACATCCCCTCTTTTTTGGGCCAGGGATTTTTATTCATTTCACCTCTAATTCGATAAATATTTCACTTGGGGAGGAAAAAACTTCACAGCATCTTAGTTATGTTAGTACCCTGCTATTTATTTAGTAAAATCAAAGAAATCTCTCGAAAAGTTTTTGAGGGCTTCCCAAAACTATCTAATACCTTTAATTAATAACATGGGGAAACATCGAACAGATTCCAGACAAAGGTGTGCAATCTATCTGGGTTTCAACACAACTCAGGAGAAGCGACATTCAGAGAAATGTCAACCCAAGCTCTGCAGTCTAGTGCACATGTACACATGCATCTGATACCTAACCCCTTCCATGCATTAAGTGGGATTTGCTTCCCAATGAGTGTTGAACAATTTGTTAGAACTAAAAGCTGCAACATCTTTCCACCTGAAACAGTAACAGGTTATATCATCGTACCCAAGCCAAATGTAAAAACGAAACAAGCATATGTGAGTCAAAATTTTCAAAAACGTGGTGGAGCAGAAGGGGTTAAAGAAAAATGGAGATTGGGGAAGGCAAGGTGGGAAACGATGAAATGTCAAATAAACTTGTCTCACCTTCCGTTATCACGTCCCACACCCCAGACTCGGATGCTGCATACGTGTTGTGAGTTGAGTACGGTGGAGTCGTTAGGGTCTGTCAGCTTCAGGTACTCATCCTCTAACACCATGTACATGTCTTTACCCTAGGGGAAGATACAAGGTGGACATGGAATTAGTAATGATGGAATGAACGAAGGAATAAAGACATTAACCAACAAACAAAATTATAAAAAATAAAGAAATGAAGAAATTAATTAATGTCTCCTGGTCGAAGTACATGTCTTTACCCTCGGGAGAGATACAAGACGGTAGGGATGAAAATAGAAGTGATGGAATGAAATATTGCTAGAATGAACAAATGAACAAACAAACAAAGGAATAAACAAACAATTGAACAAATTATCAACGAATGAAATAATGGGCAAATAATTGTTTGTTTTCTTAGCACCATGTACATGTTCTTACCCTTGGCGGAATAGTACAAGGTAAGAATGAGGTGAGAAATGATGGAGTGATGGAGTGACTGCATGGGTAGATTGATGCACTTATGAATGAATAAAGAAAATTCAATGCCTGAATGAACGAATGAATGAATGGATGCATGCATGGATGGATGAACAATAAACAAATGAATGCAGAAACGATTGCTGACAAATCATTTGATAGACAGACAGATGCACTGATGCATTCCAAATTGAGTGACAGGCTGAATAACTAACTGAATGACTAACTAAATAGATAAATGATTGCGAGAGTGAATGAATGATTATACTAATGACTTTCCACGTGTAAATGTATTAAGGTGAAAAATAAACAGCTAGATATCAATTGACATTTCTAAGTATGCACAATGTGATCAACATGATTGATGTGTTTTGATGGCCTGATATCTACCCTTGATGTGAACTCACTGCTCAGTTTTATCATTAATCATAGGTTTGTGTCTCTAGCACCCCCATATTCCCCAGACATCTTAACCTTTTTTCCCTATCTCCCTCCTAGTGATATATTCTACAAATGTTGACAGTCGAGGGGCAAAGGACAGTTGCAAGATCACCGAGGGCCACGGTTTAAACTGTGACACGAAAAAGAAGCAGTCAACATTTGTTTTATATACCGCATCCTTGGTTAGCTCAGAAATTCATTTCAAAGACAGATGATGTACGGTACCGTAATGTAATTCTCATTGATCGCTCTTTCGAAATTTCGTTCGGTGTACATGTATGGTGCCGGCTGTGTGCCCGCATATCTAAATTGCCATAGCTACGCGCGCGCGTACAAAGACATAAAGGCATAAATTTGCATTGTACGCGCGAGCAACTATGCCCGGTCAATAGTTTTCACCGCCAGTCCGTACTAAATTTCATGCCCGCAAATTTGACCAATCAGAGGCCTAGAATCTAGACATGCGGTATATAATTTTAAATATTCCCTGCTTTTATTTCTTCGTATTTATGTCGTGTTTCATGATTTCACAGGTTCCTTGGAGAATTGTGAAGAAATCATCATGATCGGTTTATTGCCACCAATCTTATCGTGTCCCATTTTAACTACCAACTGTGTGTCTGGCACCTCACCCCACTTTGATAACTTTATCTCCTTCCCTATTTCTCTACCACTATTCTTTTTTATTTTTTATTTTCACTATGCCTTTTTTCTTATGTATGTATGTCTTGTCTTGTGCCTTCAAATATTCCTTGGAGATTTGTGAAGAAATTATCATGATTGGTTTATTGACACCAATCTCATCACTGTCCATCTTTCACTACCTGTGTCTCTTGCTCCCCACCCCACTTTGATAACTATTTTTTTTACCACCATTCTTGGTTTCATTTTCTCTCTGTCTTGTTTTTTCTTATGTATTTATGTCTTACCCCACCCACCTCCTCCCATTCCCCAATCCGGACATCATTACCTCTCTATCTATTACCTTCTTTGTGATACATTCTGTCCTATTTTGTTATTTGTCCTGCTTTAATTTCTTCGTATATACACGTATGTCTCCCCTTTATGCTTTCATAGATGCCTCCGTGATTTGCCTCTCTCGATTTTTACATGAGCTTTCTCAAACTACATGTTTATGGAACACCACTCTCATTCCGGCCCTTTTTGGAAGCAATTTGGACCAAACCTAATCAAGTCGGTCCAATGATACCTCTTTCTCAAGGCTATAGGTCAACCCCTTCCTATCATCATCATCATCATCTAACATGATGTCTGCCATGTGCATTCACTGCTCGTCCTCATCTCATGTAGTCTGGCCCAGGTGAACTGATACAGGTTACTTTCATTGTAGATTGACAGCTAGATCATGACCCTACACGTAACTTTGTTTCAATTATTTTTTTTATTCACAGGAGCTCTTTCTGGACTTTTCAGTGAAAGAGCGATATTAGGGATGCATAGATCCAATTTTTTTTCAGGAGGAATTCGGAGGTTCTCCATAACGAAACATCCCTCTGCACCCGTTTACGTTTTTTTTTTTCACTGTAAAATATAACTCTCTAGTTTGTACACGAATGATGTGTACTTCTTATTTAGAAGCTGTCATTCTTTCACATTTCTATTTCAATTTCTTTTGCATTTGCCTTTCTACATCTAATACTTTCATCTTGTATTTTCAGCTTTTCTTTGTCTCTCTGTCTCCCCAAATGCCTCCCCGACCCACACTATCAATCTCTCCCTATCTCTTACTCTCCCTAACCCCTTCCTTTCTTTCTTCTCTGTCTCCTTGATTACATTTTATTTTTCATATTCTTCATCTCTTTTACATCCTACAGAAAAACGATTTTCCTTTTTGAAAAAAAAAATCCATCTGAAAAGGAACTTTATACAAACTTTTTACAAAAATTAAACATAACCTACCTCTCCCCAGATTCCGGCGGTGTCGCGGATGTCGTTCTTGCGGTACGATAGCTGCCGTATGCAGTTATTGACGGCAAGGCTGCTCTTGCCGGGTGACAGGTCAGAATCCTCCATCTCCACCCACCCCAGGGAGCGCACGTGGAACCGGATACCTCGGACCTGTCAGGTAGAGTTGAGGAGAAGAAGAAGAAGAAAAGAGGGTAGAAAGTGGAGGAGAAGATCAATAGACGGTAGCAATTTGGCAGGAGCTCAGCCCCGGCCTGGCTTGATGGCGAGGGCTACTTGGTATCTTGTATTAGTATTTGGGAGATGCTGGCTGGCTGGCTGGCTGGCTAGCTGGCTCGAGCAAAGGTGTAAATGATAAATGCAACACTGTATAAAAGGGGGGATAATACATGGAACCGGAAAGGTGAGAAAATTGTACAGGAGGGCTACAGAGAAGAAGAGAAAAATTAAAAGGAGAGAGAGAAAGAAAAAGAGGAGGAAGAGAAGGAGAGAAAGAGAAGAGAACAGAAAAAATGGAAAGAAAAAGAGAAAGTGTAGGAGACTAAGGAAGAGAAGGAAAAGAGGAGAGATGGAGAGATATACAGACAAACAGAGAGAGAGAGAGGGGGGGGGGCAGGGGGAGAGACTGACTCACAGACAGACATAAATTGATAAAGAAAGAGCTGAAGAGAAGAACCTATAGACAGACCTAGATGCAATATCCTTGAATGCTCCATATCACAATGAGATCGGAATTGATACAAAGGTCACAGATAATGAACAAGGCACTAAAAAAGACCTGTAAAGGCATGAAAACTAGACAAGGAAACTAAGAGAGAAACTGACTGGGATTCAAGATTCTTGATAAACATTTTCAAAGTGCTGAACTACATGTAAGTAGAGAATCATGTCAAAGGTGCTTCTGTAAGAATTTATGTGCAATAATTATATTTCCATATATAAATATAAATCTTCTCTCATCCATTTAAAAATTCAACTCCAAGTACATGTATCTCATTTTCAATTGAAAGCTAATATGTTTTCATGTTAGACCTAAAGGACAAAATATAAACTGATACAAAAAAAATTATATGCCCTTTTAATGAATATTCAAAAATATGCTGGTGTTGATTTCTGATGACTTAATAACAGCAATTTTTTTTTCAAAGTATGACATGTACAATATGCTGCTTTGTTATTCTTAACCAAATTGTGATCACATTCATTATTTTATAACATAGTGCTTCTTACAATCTCTTTTTCTATTCCAGATCTTACATTCTGTTCTGACAGCAGCTTTGGTTCCTGGTCCTGCTTGGATGTGCTTGGTCCTAGTTTGAGGTTTGCATAACGCAGTGTGGACTTCTGGAACTCCTTGAGATTTGGGTCCTGTTCCTGATCCTTAGTCCCGCCTGATGATGACGATGAGTGACTGTGTTTCTGTTCCTGCAGAAATGACAAAGAAAAAAATAGAAAGACATTGCATTAAATAACTTTAAATAAAGGTCAAACAAGATACTTCAAGTGATAATACTACAAAGTTGTTTGTTGAGAGCCAGAAGGGCATTAACTCTGTGTTAAAGTATATGAGCTAGTGCCCTTCTGGATTTCAACAGATGAAGTTATCTGCATTATGATTGGAGATGACTACGCAACATTTAAAGAGTGAAGCTTCTGTTTGACACTCCTTCTCAAAATTTGTATTTCACTATGAATGTAACGAGCTATGCCTACACAATGTATTTAAAGAGACATGCTGTTGCAGAAAACTCTTCCTCAAAATTTGTATTTTACTGGATAAAAAAAAATAAGACAAAAATATAAGAGTAAATTACACAAACTATTTGAAAGGCTTTAACACAGTTACAGTTACCATCTAGCATTCTCTCTTTGTATCTAGAAAAGAACAACATTGCTTATGCAGTCTGTACAGCAATCTTTCCAAAAGCATAAATGTCAGACAGCAAGTACAACTGAAGCAATTGAAAAGAAATAATAGGAAAGAAAAATGGATCCAGACAACAGAACACCTTTTTCCTCCCACAAACCAATCTCAACCCAGACAGTCCTCTGATGTAACACTATCTAGAACTTTCAGTAAGAGGGCAGTAGACAACATTATGCACTCAATCCCTTTCAATTATGTTGGGTGCTACCTGTGAACGAGGAAGAAGCTCATGATTATTTTTTACCACAGCCCACGTCCGAGACAAGCTCTCCCACCTTTTCTCTCCCATAATGCATTCTGTCGGCACGTACTTGAAAGCCGTTTCGATTTACCACCTACTGACAGGTTATGTTTCGAGGGGTCACTTGCCTTCCACCTCCCACAGAAATGCAATGTGCTAGAGTCAATGGCACATCAGAACATAGATCTTTTGTACAGACTTAATGCCCTTCTGGGTCCAAACAGACAATATACAAGGTATCCATTACTTTACCATGTGTATTAATTCCCTTTGGTGGTGTGCTAGAGTTGATGAGAACAAGTACAAAGCTTTGTACCATTCCATAAAAATTCTGACTGATGCATAACCCAAGAAACCAGTTACAATAATTACTGCATTAACCCTTTCAAGACAATTGACCACATTTTGTGGTTTGGCTCAATAACTTTTGATTCAGAGCTCAAAAAATATACCAGATGCAGGAGTAGAAAAAGCAAAAATTTCTACACACATTGTGTCCATTTTTGTTGCATGACCATATTGCGTTTGATGCAGGAATTTCAAACAGGAGAATAAGCTTTGAAATCTTAAATTGGCAACATATTGAGAGGTTCATAATCACTATTTTTATCAAAATTGGCAACTTTTTCAACTTTTCGCAATTCTTTTAACCATGTATATTGTTTTCAAAGACATTACCCCCTATTACAATCTTGTAGTACTAAAAGAAAAATATTATTGTTGCCAATTTGAAGAACAAAATGTGATCAATTTAGCCTGAAATAATTCCTGTCCTGAAAGGGTTAAGCTTGTGCATATTCCTTTCAAAACTCTGGTTGATTTTCATTATTGTTCTCAAGAACTTAGTGGTCATTGTTATAAATTACGGCCACGTCTAAGATCTTTCCCAGGTCATTCAAAGCTGATTTCTGTTACAATTTAGGGCATATCTACACAAACATAAAAAAAAATATTAGACCACTATTTAGGACAGATACATACTCTAAAAACTACAGTATTAAAATCATTATTTTACGGGGATGAGGAGTCAGCATTTTTAAAATGCTGTATCTACAACTAACCCTTTATACTGCTGGATCAAATAAATTCAGCTACATGTAAATGATAAATCTATCACATTAAAAATGCTGTCACTCCTCAACCCTTTAAAATGGAGATTTAATATTTTAGTATGGCTAGTATTTAGAGTGTATGATGAGTAGATTTAACCGAGAAATTGCTCTATGAATGTTAATTGGCATAGAAATTGGAGTAAATATGCAAAGAAACTAACCGCATGGATAATTATATAGTTTATCATGTACATGTAGCTTATCACATGCTTTCCTCATTTATCAAACAAGTTACAGTGGAAACTCGCTATAAAGAGCTCCAATGTAACGAGATTCCTGATATAACATGGTCCAGGTCTTTATGTTGTGTTTTTTACCATGATATAAGGAGATTCCTGATATAGCAAGGTTACTTTCATGGTCTCAAGGTCCTCGCTATAGTGAGTTTCCACTGTAAATTGGTAAAACTTGTAACAATGATTGTTCAATTTCAAATCTGCAGAAGTATAGTACACAGTACATACTGAAACATACTGAAGATTTTTAACAAGTGTCAATTTCTGCATAGATTACTTCTGGGTGTAATTTACTACTGAAATACACTAGTAGGAATTTACTACTGAAATACACTAGTAGCAAATTTACTACTGAAATACACTGCTATGAAATTTACTACTGAAATACACTGCTAGGAAATACATCATATTATGCAAAGCATGTCCACATTACCAACAGACAGAAGTGACTTGCAGGTTAAAGAATATATGAGAGAACAGAAAGATTGGCAGTGTGATCATATCACGGCAACCTGGAGAAGTCTTTGAAATACTATATGTGGGTCAACAAATCAGTGTGTTGTCTGATCATGCTAAGATATATATTTCAAGTAATGGAACAGAGATGTTCGCTTTCCATTTTTAATGATGCACCATTCACCTCTTTTCACAGGGATGGAAGTCTATCGCTAGGGTGCAGAGTTTTTAATTGAAATCAAAATGTGAGTATCAGGTTCGGGAGCCAGAGGGGAAGTTTGAGATTTCCATCGCATCCCAGCTACCATATCTCTCAGCTTACACGTTGCACCCTCCGCCTCCTCCGACCAACGTGGCCGGAGGTGGGGAGGATGAGGAAGGAATCTTCCGCAGGGCCAAAATGAATTTGGGTCAAGCCCGTCTGAATCTGCAGACAAAATACACCTCGGGCAAGCAATAAACTTGACATTATTAAAATCAACATTCATGTTGCACATTGAGAGCATGGTGGACGTATCAAGTTACATCATTTTTTCTTTCTGCGCTTGAAGGAAGAAATTTATTATTTTAAATGCAGTTCATAAGCAGAACGGAAAAGATAAATTTTTAACCCATTGAATCCGAAACCACAGATATCTAGTAATAGAAATAGTTGTAGTATGGTATGAAGAAACAGCACCATCAAAGTTTAAAGAACAAATCAAAATGTCTATTTCTGATAAAAGTTATCAAAATTACAAGCCTTGCTGACTAGTGATGGACGTAATCATATACATGTACTCCAAGCCCCTTTCTAAAACTTCATTGCTACTTTAAAAAAATTCAGTCTTGACTAACAATAAACCCTCTATATGCTGCACCCATCTCAAATCATCTTGTGCACCATCTCTACCCAGAGTGCATCATCTCCAGTATTGTCATGACAACAGCATGAGACATCAAGTAAACAATCACCCCAAAACCTGTCTTTATACCTGAAGCTCCCCCATGGCTTGATTCCACTTTCCCTGCACTTTCTCACCTTTCCTACCCCATTAACATTATGACAATAAATGGATGACTCACCAGGGATATCATCGAAAAATGGCATTGAAAAAAGTACTTAGTAATTACTAAATCCTCATGACAGAAGCGTCATGTTCACTATGGCTATAAACAATGAACCTTGATAAAAACACGCCAACAGGTTGCTCTCATCCGCAGACATGATGAGAAGGTTGCCTTCATCTCCAAATTGGTAGCTTGAGTAATCCATGAAAAGATAATGAATTAAATCATAAGTCACCTAATGTCCAATAAAAAGAATTTATTATGGCTGATAAAAATGGATAAAACAGGAGTTGATGCAAACATATTTGTTGTTTGGATTTTACTGCAGGTGTTTATGATATCTTATTTTAATGTAGTGCAATAACATGTATATATATTGCACTCTGCAATACACATACAGCCTTTCTTACAGGATCATTAAATAAAATTCAGCATCTCGTAATGCAAAGTTATACATGAGCATGTAATACTTACTTTAATGCAAAAGTGAATAATAAATGCTAAAAATCTGTAAGCCTAGATGCAAAAAGAATATTGAGATATGATTGATTTGCAAATGTACATGTGGGCCTAGATGATACAGATGCCATTTTTCTATTTTCACTATAACTAGTCACTTTAAAACAATGTAAGGCCAAGTAAAAGTGATTCCTACTTTCTCATCGAGATGTTTTCAAAATTGAGGAGGGGATTCAGTTTTATTTAATATTTTATATTTATCCTCTATACAAACATTCTATTGGGTCAATTTTAACACAAAATTTTCTCAATTTAATTTCATGTGTACATGCACTCCAGAGGCTAAAAACAAGGTGAATTTGCATTATAGTAATAGTTTATATTTCCTCACTCTCTATAGATGATCTAATGTCTTCTTTAAATTTCATTTCAGAACAAAAATATCAAATGACAACAAATTTGAGGAGGGCTGACAAAGGAAAGGAGGAGTGGACACGACACTAGGAATTATTTTTATTTGGCCTAAGGATGATTTACTCTTTTATCTTTATTTTTTTACACCAGAAAAAGTGAAATTTATATAATTTCCTTTTTTTGAGGGTCCTTACACAAAGCTGACTCTCCACACAAGCTTGGCAAGCATCTGTAGAATACGTTTTTATATTTGAGTATGGAGTTGCTATGATAAACATAATCTGAACAAAACTTTTGCAGTCTGAGCAAAAAATGTTCCCATGGGGTACTAAAAGAAAAATAGTCTCCAGCATACAACTGGTGGGACAAGCAGATCATGAATGAAATTATCCCCTTTTCTACACTGATCTCCAAAATTCTTGACACTGTTTATGGGAGAAAACCCACTTCCTTGAGGCACAATTAAGGCTAGATTCAGAGAGGAAGACCCACAAGATAACATTCTTGGACCACTTCTATTCCTCTGTATTGATGGCCTAATTAAGGTATATTGGGGTGTTTTTGGAGACACTGGTTAATCCCCAAAGTGGGGGCTTCATGGATATATTAAACAAGCCTGAAACATTAAATGATTAGATGAATTATTAAAGAGAACTTTTAATAATGAGGCTAACTAGCTTCCACATGTTTTTCGCATATTGAGGTATTGAGGACAATTATTTTCAACAAATTGTCGGAGGGAAGATATTTTGTTGATGAGAATCTAACATCCAAGGAAGCTTAAAGGATAAGTCCAACATTTTCTTCTTTTTTTTTAGGGGGGGGGATTACAAAAGTGATTAATACATGTTCAAACACAGCAATATAAACAGTTAAAGCATACTAAGTGAAGTATATATTGATTATCAAATGGTCACTATGCCAATATTTGAAAAAGTGTATGTAAGACAATAATTTAGTCTGTCAATTGTTTTCTTTCGACACACATTTTTATCTTTTGCTTAAACTATGATTAAAGCAATGTATTTCTCCCCTTTTTTTCAGTAGTTAAACCCAATGGATACACACATATTCTCCACAGACCTCAGCCATTATCTACGGCATGGTATTAAACAGGATTAATGTGCAATCTAGGCTCTTCCATTTACACTACAAATTGTTAACTAGTACCTTTATTTATGCTCCAATTCACCGGCCTTTGAGAGTCATGGCAAATGAGGATGACATTAAGAATCGCTTTCTTTTTACATTAAAGTTAATTTCTTCTCCTGAAAGTAAAAAGTGCATCCACTCGTAACCTTTAATACAGAATTAATGCCCTTCTAGTGCTAGCTTTAGTTGATTTTCTTTCATTACAGACACTCAAAAAGTAATTCATTCGCTGGCTTTCATAGCCTCATTTGAACAAATTACCTATAAAGCTGCCACGCTCTATTTACGTTCACAATAACTGTCTTTTTTTTCATTGTAGCTACTTTTCGCTATAAATCATCTCTATTGCTGTAAAGAGAATGATCAACATTCGATGTGAATACAATTGTTAAATACAGGTAGCACTTTTTCCCCCCAGGACATATGAGATGAACAACTTAGCCGGATGGAAACAGAATCTACACTGGGATATGGTATCACACCAAGAGTTGACTAACATATCCGCAACAACATGATGACTGGGAGAAAACAAGTACCCCCATTGGCATTGCATTGTGGGATAGATGACAATGTTTGTCCATTGTGGACTGTATGTAAAGGTCATATGACTTTCTGTAGACAGCATCTGTCATCGAGGTCCTCTCTGCAAGGAAACATGAATGCAGGTCTGGAATGCAATCCCAGTCTTCTTTTGGCATACCGGAAATGTTCATTCAACGTGGAAAGCTACACCCCAGGAATTCAACAGTCAGCTCTGTAGACAAGATGACTACAGACTGTTCAACAGGCCTTGACCAAGTTTCCTTTTCACCACTGTGTTTGTACACAGTAAAAACGCTGTTTAAAAGGTTGTTTAAAACTTATATAACCTGTTTAATATTTAAACAAATTGTTTACAATATGAACTGTACAAGGGGTTGTTCAGTTCATATTGTAAACAACTGTTTGCATTTTTAAACAGCGTTTTCTCTGTAGCACAAGCAATGGGACAGTATTGAATGGCAGAGGCCATGTGATGCAGTGAATTAGGAAGTGACTAACAACACAAAATTCAAAATTAAACTCTCTACCAGCAAACAGAAAAAAAAACCTGATAGTAATGAGAGGGCTATATCAGAAAATACTTCACTATGCACCTTGGGAAAACAAATGAAACTTGTACACTGGAAATGATACACATATTGAAAGAATTTCTAAACATATGAGAGAGAGAGAGAGAGAGAGAGAGAGAGAGAGAGAGAGAGGGTGAGATAGTGAGATAGATAAGCCAAGAAAGGATGAGTGAGAAAAGGGGAGCAAGGAAGAAAGAGATAGAATGACAGATAGAGAAATATAAAGTAAGAAAGTCAGAGATATAGAGTGAAATCGAGGTTATGACCCTAGAACAAGAACAGCCAACTGCCTCCACCTCCTAACCCTGCCTAATAATTGCCTGAGCTTTGAATCCCCTAAATCTCCAATCTCACTCAATTATTCATCCTAATACGAGCCATGCTGGGCCGGATGAAAGCCCTTTGTTTGGACCACTCATACAAACACACCAGCTCATGGAATATTCATGGCTAGAGCACCAGACAAGGCGGCCAAAAAGAATAGAGAGTTTGAGGAGTTTCGCGTAACAGATTTTTCGGTTATCAGCGAAACATCTTCCATCGGAAGACCGATCATCTTGTAACTGTAGACACTAGCAACAGGGGGAGGGGGGGGGGGGGGGGGAGGAAATGTTATGCTACAGAAATATTTTTCATCTGTTTTGAAGTTCATTAATTTTTATTGCAGCATTTTTTTTGTGCCTTGAACCATACTTTCCTGCCTAATCCGGCAACTTCTCTCATTCCCACATGCATCTACAGAAGTACAGTCTTGTTATTTTTGTATGAAAATAGTGACAGAGAGTGAGAGAGAGAGAGAGAGAGAGAGAGAGAGAGAGAGAGCAAGACAGAAAGTTGGCATTATTTCTGTAAGTCTATAATCCTATTGCCCTTCTAGCTCTGCAGCAATAACATCACACCCACTCAATCTCTCACACATTTTCTGACTCTTCGGAATTGCCATCCCCACACCGTCTAGTCAAGCAGTGAATACGAGCCCCCGGTGAAAAAAAATGCGATCCTGTATGTGCTACATCCACATCTACTCCTGATTGTATTGACAAACTGTGCATTAGTAATAACCATCAAAAGACACATTTTCTGTTGAGAGCCAGAAGGGCATTAATTCTATGTAAAATGAAATGACTTGATATCCCTCTGACCCTTAGCAGAAGACCATGTAGTGTGCAACAAAGGGCAACAATGCATGTGCCGATAGTGGACGGACATAAAAAATAAAACAAAAATGTATTCCAATGTTTTTACTGTTATTTGACTATATCTATGCAACACATTCCAGTCAGTAAATACTCCAAATTATTATCTGTGTTATGATTTACTTCACAAATCAATCCTAAATAGTAAGGAAAAAAAATTTGTGCTCACGCCCCTCTAACAGGCATTTGACAATTTCTACAAGAATTATAATGCGTTTATTCATTTATTAGCACTTAGTTGGTTAACCAAGCATTGATTGATTTGATATGAGCTAAAGACAGACAAAATTTAGAATTTAAGATTAAGTTTGGTTCCTTCAATCTTATATTTATCTAAACTTATCTGTTTCATGAAGCATAAATGTGTGACAATGATACCATTAGCTCCAAAAATAACACAGGATATGTCTCATCAACTGCTTACATACATGACAAGCATAAAATGGCTAATGAAGCATGAAAGAGGTTTAGTGTAATCTTAAGCTCCCCATTAAAAGGTAGGAAAGTGGATTCACAACCACCGTTAGAAAAGATAGATAGAATGAGACTGAGTGAGAGAAAAGATAGTAGGAAAGAGAAAGAGAGACAGGAAGAGAGAAAGACGGAGAGACAATCTAGAGTAAGAGAAAGAGAGAAGAGAAAGAGAGAGAGAGAGAAAGATAGAGAGAGAGAGAGAGAGAGAGAATAAACAAAGAGCAGACAAAAAAAAAATAGAAATTACATAAATACTAGAAATCAATCAGAAAACAACATAATCATGTTGCAAAAACAAATCTGATATTTCCTTGATGATTGATATTGCATAAAAATGGGAGGGACAAAAAGATGGACAAAAAAGACACAAATAAACTGAGAGAAATAGAAATAGAGAGGGAGAGAAAGAGAGGGAGAGAGGGGTGGTAGACAGAGAATATTGACAAACACTTAGAGCAATCAAGTGGAGATGAAGAAAAATATCAACTTAATTTGCTGCTTCCTTCAAACATAAACATTCCCAGTCATGAGCAACAGCTTGCTGCACGATAGGTGGCAGCAAAATTGCTCCATGACGTCCTTTTCTAAAGGGCAAGAAACACAATCAAGATTTAAGATTGGATATATATTATTTTTGTCGGTTGGTTTTCTCCTGCCCTTTCTCTTTCGCTCGCTCTCTCTTCTCTCTACTCTAGCCTCTGTCTCTCTCCTCTATCTCACTCTTCCTCCCTCTCCCTCTATCCTCACTCTCCCTCCCTCTCCCTCTATCTCACTCTCCTCCCTCTCTCTCCTTTCCTCTGCTCCCTCTCTCCTTTCCTCTGCTCCCTCTCTCCTTTCCTCTGCTCCCTCTCTCCTTTCCTCTGCTCCCTCTCTCCTGGTCCCCCTCTCGCTCTTTCTCTCACATACATACACACACACACATACACACACACACACACACACACACATACTCTCTTTCTCTCTCTAATCTTGTTTATCTGTCTGTCTCTCTCTTCTCTAGTTAAGTCTCTCTCCGTCTCTATTATAGTCTCTCTTCCTCTCTCTCTCTCTCTCTCTGTCTCTCTGCATCTTTGCCTTGTGTGCGTGTTGCAGCGTGGGACGGTGGTGTGTCTGCCTGTGTATGCCACATAAAATGGTATTCACACAGGTGATGAATCACCCCGCTTGACATTTACCGCTCTGTCACGGAAAGTGCGGGGTGCAAGACGGAGCGCGGCTTAGGATGTCGTGCATGTACCCCCTGTTGTCGTCGGGTGCAGTGGGATGTGAACTGATGTCATACAAAGAGAAGTTAAAACTTGTTTAAGTAGAGTTAGGAGGTAGGGAATAAATTGACCCTTGCGATTATCCACATGCAATTATACTTGACATTAGTTCTGGATCAGGACAAGTCTGGTCTCAACTTTTCATCTGTTCTCTTTGACTGCAAAACAACCCCACCCCCTTTAAAATACAACAAAACAGAGTCATTTTCCTCCACCAAATACAGACATTTCATAACATGATCCCCACACAACTGCTTTTGAAGATTAGAATCAGAAGGTGCCCCAGACCTCTGTGTAGGAAAAGTCTAGTAAAAAACAGGGGGTGCAGACAAAAGCTTCCCTGATATACCATTGACATAATAGCCTGGAGCATAAGGTAGCATGGGGATAGGTTATAGAGAACTAGCTGTACATCATGAGGCAGGTGGCAAGACATGGCAGCAGAAAAAAAAGGCCAAAATTGCTTTGTTCCTCTCCCCTACACTCAAAACATAAGCATATTGTCCTTTTCCTTGCTTTCTTTGACAATTAATGCAGAACAAAGGGGATAGCAAAGAGTTTATTAATAACATATCCACGAAAACTGACTTTAATCTGGGTCCTTAACCTCAAATTAACTAATTGTCTGCTGAGAGCAAGAAGGGCATTAACTTATACCCTTAAATATAGAGTTTATGCCCTTCTGGCTCTCAAGAGAGAAATATATTAGGGAATGTTATTGAGTATGAAATAAGAAACAATCGACATCGTTTTCATCTACCTTATTTGGTTCTTTGTCTTTGTGACTACAAACGACAAAGAGAATCCGAGTCTGATGGAGAATAGGGTTAAAGGAGAGCGTTAGTCAACGAGTGACAAGATGCCTTGAGCAGTCAGCATCTTGACCAAGAGGGAAACTCAAGAATGGAATACAGCAGGTGGTAGACAAGAAGGAAGGGATTTGTCTGAGTCTTGTCCCGATTTTTCCCAGAAAGAAACAATCTTAAGCCTCGGTATGATGACTAAAACCGCTGAGGGATGTAGAGCAACATGATATATCATACTGAGTTGAGGGGGTGGGAGGTGGAGAGGGGGAGGGGCGCAAGAGAGTAACGGCTGTCTGGTTTGGACACATGATACAAAAACGATTTTAATTTGCCAGGAGATAGCAACAACCCACAATGGGAGTGGATGGTACAGATTCTTTTACCAAATTAACAGGTGTGTTGAAACAATGGATCAATCTCCTCTCATTTTTTTTTTCTTTTGACTAGGCCTAAATATCTTACTAGTTCTTTGTAGTACTTACTGAAAATAGTGATGTAAAAAAAACATACATTGTTCACAATTTATTTTTTAATCTACTTTTGGGTAAACTTATACCCTCCTTGGTATAATATATTTTTACTTAAATACCTTTCTCTTCCTACAATTGTTAAAATGACAGTGTAGTTTGGATGTTGTCTTCAAAACATCACACTTGTACAATGGTACAGTGACAAACTTTATTTGTATACGTTTAAAGAATTTCTGATTCCCCAAAGTCTGAAGTCTATTGCTCATGATAAAGACATCAGGGGTCATATTCTGAAAACTATGTTATCTTTTATGTTAGTAAAAAGATGTTAATTGTCATAACAAATCAAAATTAGGACAAGTCATTGGTTAATGATTGCACAAAGATAGCTGTGCTCGCGTAAAGTTAACAGAGACATCTGCGCAAGTACCAACGATTAGTGTTTATTTTCAGTTTAATTTCAGTTTGTTATGACAATTAACATAGTTTTCATTAACATGAAAGATAACATAGTTTTCAGAATATGGCCCCTGGTATTTCAATTATACATAGTAAATATACCAGACTCCCAATTATGTAAAAAACATTCACCTGGAAGTCAAAAGACAGGTTGATTATAAAGGCTCAAAGACCTACCAATGGACTGATTGAGTCATATCGAGACAATATTCACATCTAGGGAACACAGGTGATATGGATAAGGGAGCATTAATTTTACATTAGATCAAGAGGCAGGTAAAAAGGTAAAATGGTCTGGAAAGATAGAAAGGGACAGGAAAATGTAAGATATCAAAAGGAGAGGCAAAGGTTTTGAGGAAAGGGAACGGGTGATGTCAGCGGCGGTGGAACGTCTGGCTCGGACAATGGAAGTGGGGGGGGGGGGCACCTTTTGTCCGCCAAACAAAAAGTGCCCCCCCCACTTCCATTGTCCGAGCCCGACCTTCTGCCATGCCTGGGTGATGTAGAGACAGTGCTGTTAAGTATATATAGGAAGGGGATTTTACGGACGCCTTTCTCTTTGCTTAGATACTTTGTGTCTACTAGAGTGGTGGATAACCTTGCTAATTAAGTCATGTTCACACCTAGAACTGCACCGTGAACGTATGTGGTAACAATGACTGCAGCAGCTTGAAACAAAAAAAGCGGAGACAGTGGCTGGGAGAAAGCTGTAGAATAGGAATACTTATCTGGTCTTCCCTTTATATCCCTCTCCTGATAACATTTCAATGCACCTCTTAACAATCAGTATGGGCAAAGCTGACAAAATGCTAGTTGACTCTTATGAACCTAAGTTGTAGAATGCACTGCTTATACATGCAAGATACCACTGGATCGGGAAGAGAGATTTAGATTGGCAAGGTGTTGATGGCCATGGAAACGGGGTTAGAGAAATACAATTTGGGGGCCCTTGGGCACCGTGGGCTGGCTGGTGCACTTTGTCAGCACAACTTGACCGGGAGGCAGGACGGATAAAAGACCTGAAAAGCTGCCCCCCTGTCATTGGCCTCATCGCTCGGTGATGAATCATCGCATTGAGATGCACACCTTGACGGCATCAAGATCAAAAGCCAACACGCTGAGAGCAGATTAAGGAAGTGGAAATAATGGTGGTTAAGAGAGTACGGGGAAAAGTAGATGGAGAAAGGGATGGTGTGGGGTAGAAAGAGGGAAAGAAAGACGGAGCCAACAACAGAGGGAGACAGAGTGGGAGACAGAGACCCATCGAGATAGAAGACCAAGCAGAAATAGAGACAAATAATTTGGGGGAGGGGACAGACAACTAACAGACAGATAGGTAGAGGATAGATTATCATAATAATTATATAATTACCAACAGGAAAAGGATAGGGTATTCGACAAAACAATGGGGGTAAAAATTGTAGCGGAGAGAACAGACAGATTAAGAGTATTTTGGAAGAAAAAAAGTTCAATAAGGTAAGCTTGGGATACAAGTACCCAAGCTGGAAGTTCAATGACTAGTGGAAGACTGAGCAATGATATGAAGACGGTGGAGAATTGCATGATGATGTAATTGCAAAGTGTGAAGTTATCTAAGGAAGATGTGAACTCTTATGAAGTGAATCATCCATAGATCTATTACATTCCAAAAATGAAAGAGAGAGAGAGCCAGAGAAAGACAGAGGGAGAGGAAGAGAGAGAGATAGAGAGAAAGATAAAGAGAAGAGAGAGAGAAAGAGACAAAGACAGAAACAGAAGAAGACTAAGAGTCAAAGTCATGCAGAGAGATTATATAAGAATCAGCGGGAAAAGAGAGGGGTAAGAGATAAGGGGGAGAGAAAGAGAACAGATTAAGACACAAGGGGGGAGAGAGAGAAAGAGGTATAGAGAGGTATACAGGAAGAAAAGAGAGAGAGAGAGAGAGAGAGAGAGCAGTGTGTGTGTGTGTGTGTGTGGTGTGTGTGTGGGGGGGGGGGTGACAACCAACATGATCAAGAGGTGTGAGTCAGTCGAAACAGAGAGGGAGACAGACAGATAGAGATAAAACATGACACCATGTTTTTGCAATGATCAGCTTTCTTCTTTTTTTCCCATGCTGAATAATACCGATCATCATCTTCAAGATAAGATGCGGCCCACCATCGATTCTCATTTGGGGCACTCTTTGGCGGTGATTCACTTGTTAGAGCTATCTATTACACAGTCAGTGAACTATTTACTACGCCTAAACCTGCCAAATTCTGCATCTGCAAATGATATCTACCACTCAAGTTGCTCTTGTGCATACAGATTCACCAAACATTGTCTAAAGATCCACAATTCTCTGCAACTTTGATAGTATCATTAACGATCATTTTAACGAAGAAAAAGAATCTCAGTGATGTTTTTGTGGTTATTGCATATCAAATACATAAGGACCAAGGCAACTAGAGTTAACTCCTTCTGACATTCAAAAGATGATATAATATCATGTTTGTATTGTGGTGTATAAGAGCAGGGCACTTTCTCACATGCTTGGAACCTCATGTAT